>BFEA01000097.1:38388-51520 GCA_003427395.1 Chara braunii
CTCCCTCTCTCTCTCTCAAATCGAAGGTTCTCCGCAAGTTTAGCAAACACCTCAATTAGCTTAAGCTTGGTTCGACATTTCTGCAACTGAGCGATGTTCTTCCATCTCAAGTCAACGGCCGTCTATGTCAGCCATCCTCACAAGCACATCAATTTGCTTCTCCCTGGTCTTGGCCTGCCTCTCCACTTCCTCCGCTATCTGCTCGGTGGTGGTCGTCAAAGCTTTCAACATCTCAAGCATCCCTTTCGAAGGCAGCACCCGGTTCCTTGGACCATCGTCAACATCTTACCTGGCACGTCGCCCGCTGGAAGGCAAACTTGTTTCACCCTCTGATGCCTGCGGCCATGGAAGTGTGTCCCCACCACATGAATCAGAGGACAGACCTTGCATGTTTCTCCTGTGTGCATCCAATACCCGATTGCCAATGATAGACTCCTTTTTCCAAAAAAAGGGAGAGCATGACGGTGTGCTGGTCCTCCTCAAATCTGATTGGCAGGTCCTCTTTCTTGCGGCGCTCGGCTGACATGTGGAATTCTCCTCACCAGTCCTCTTATGCCAGTCTAATATCTTCTTCCAATCACGCGACAGATCCCCCCATTTGTTCTTGCATGATTTGTGGTCTTTCCCGCTCATCCCGCAGATCTCTCTAACAGCGCTCCCAATCCGCCCCCACTTCACTGGCGCCTCGTCCCATTTGCCGTAATCGGGGTCGAGGGCAACCTTAGCTGCCACTGCGTGCTTTGCTTCAGTAAGTGCAAATGTCATTTCACGATCCCATGCTTCACCACGGCATTTCTTCCCTCCAGCATTCGCATGACCTGCTGAGGCCTCTTTCCCTCCAGCATAAGCATGATAAGCTGAGCTCTCTTTCCCTTCAGCATTCACATGATCCGCTGTGAAACAGTTTTCACCTTTGCCGTAGCAGATGCAGATCCCAGGGCTCGATCCCTAGACCTCACCTCACCCGTGTACAGTACCCCTGCGTGTTTGAAGCCGTGACCTGCGTTTTAGGAGTCAGTTGTTGATTGTCGTAGGTCGAAGTAGCTGTCGGGTCTTGAACCGTAGGTCTGTCGGGTAGGGGTCATAGTTGTGTAAAGGCCGTAGCTGTAGAAATTCTGAAAGGTCAAGGTCATAGCTGCTATACTCCTGAAAGGTCAAGGTCGTAGCTGCTACAGCGCTGAAAGGTCAAGGTGGTAGCTGCTACAGTCCTGAAAGGTCAAGGTCGTAGCTGCTACAGTCCTGAAAGGTCAAGGTCGTAGCTGCTACAGTTCCGAAAGGTCAAGTCCGCAGGTTTCCGGAAGGTCCGGAAGTGGCCTTTCGAACGTTGCTCACAGCAGACCAAAGACACGTGGGCAAGTGGTGAGTCCAACCTTGCTTAGTCAGCGGTACACAGTCCCAGTCTCACTTCGTCCAGTCAGCAAGTACCATGTGGGACTGTGTGCACCATGGGCCCGGTGGAAAGGAGCAGACCAACAGAAGTATAAATCAAGAGGCAGCGTCCAGCCATTCATTCATTCCTGCATGAGCCATGCGGAAGTGCTTCCCAGGCGTCTTGTGCGAGGTGGTCTGCAGATGCCCGGAGTCGAAGTGGGCTGAAGGAAGGAGATGGCATCCAGTGTTAGTCGTAGCAAGCGGCCATAGCCGCCATAGGTTAGAGATAGTGTTTCAGTGTGTAAGTGAGTGTGAGCGGAGTACAGCATAAGTGCGTGTGGGATATCCAGGGAGATCCAGAGTTGAGTGTGTGTAAACAGTGGATGTCAACTCTGAGTGGTTAAGTGAAGCGAAGGCGTTCAATCGCCATAGCCATTCTGAAGCGAGTTTGTATCTGAGTTGTGTGGGCGCCTAGAGCCAGTGTGAATAGCCATCTGTTTGAACGTATGCGAAGTGAAGAAAAGCGAGTCTGATTGCATTGGTATCAGAGCTGGTTCCCGCTATTCCTCGCGCCGTGGTCGTCAAGCCGTGTGCCTAGGTTGGGCACCATAGTTAAAGCCGCGCCACCAAGAAAAGGAGGACCGCCATAGCTGCGCCACGGTCGTCATAGTTGAAGCCGCGCCACCAAGAAAAGGAGGACCGCCATAGCCGCGCCACGGAAGAAATATTGTGCATCTGCAAAGAAACAGCGAAGAAGAGAGAGAGAGAGAGAGAGGAGCAATACAAGATTGGTTGTGCAGTCCCATAGCCGAGTTGAGCATTGACTACGGCGTTGACCCCAGGATTGACCTGGGGTTGACCAAAGCGTTGACCGAGGAGTTGACCTACTGAGGCATTGGCCGGGAGGTTGAACGACGTTGACCAGCGTTGACCGGAGCTGTTGACCACAAATTTGACCAAGCTGGAGTTAGTATATTCTCGCCAAGCCTTCAGCCTGTCTCTTATACACATCTAGATGTGTATAAGAGACAGGCTTGTGACCCCTTTGCCTGCCTCTCCAACCCCCCCCCGGCTTGTGTTTTTCTCCCCTAGCCAACATATTGGCCCTCCTCGCTTTTTTTTTTTTTTTTTTTTTTTTTTTTTGGCCCTCCTCGCTTACAGTTACCATTTCACCGAAAGACACGTATTGCAGACTTCACTGGCATGCCACAATTTGCACGCGGGCATCGCACAACTGGCTTTGTCGACTGACAAGTATAACAAGGTCCCAAATGCTCTGCAAAATTCCCACAGTAGCATATCCATAACCGTCAGATCAATAAAAAAAACTTTCGTCCCAAATGCGCAAGCATTACATTTTTGGCTCTTTTGGCTGTATGGAGGATCGAGTGTAGTACGTCCTTGGGGACATCCGTAAATATTGAAACGATACAGAGGAGAAAGATTAGCATGGCCCCTGCGCAAGGTTGACATGCATAAATAGAGAAATGGTCCAAATTATTAGGGGAAAAAAAAAGAAGAAGATCAAGTGTAGTATATGTTTTGATCACTCTAGTACCTGATGAAAGGTCAACAGCCTTCATGTTACTTAGCCTTTGATTTGATTGATGAAAAAAAAAAGGTCTTTGATTTGATTGATGAAAAAAGAAAGGCGTGGACTTTAAAGCAAATTTTTTTTTTTTCACTTACTAAAAATCAAATTCGTGTTTGACTCATCTACACCCGCGCAGCTTTCTACTACTACAACAACAACAAATGCTGCAGCAGCCGCTACTACTAACCTAGGCTACCAGGGTGGCATGGGACCACTTGCCCGGCAGGGCCATAGGGTCACCAGCCCGTACGTACGGAGGTCCCCGGGCAGACCTCCGTACGTACGGGCGTTCGGGGTCCCGTACGGGGTCCGAACCCGACGGCGTTCGGCCCCCGCCAAAAATTATTTCAGGGCCTAAAAATCATTATTCTTTTCTGAATTTTTTTTTGTGAGTTCTCTATGACGTGAGGTACATGCCTGTAAATTTTCAAGTCATTTGGCTAATCCAAATAAGAATTAAAAATCGCCAAAGATGGCGATGTCAAAACGTGCTCGCCCACATATTTTTTCACTTTTTACGTTTTGTTTTCACTTTAGTTCGGGGTCTAAACAATTTTATTATTTTTTTGAAACTTTTTAGTGGGTTTTGTATTATGTGAAGTACACATCTGTAAATTTTCTGGGCATTTAGCTATGCCAAAAAAAAAAGAAAAATCGCCAAGGATGGCGGTGTCGAAAACATGCTAACGAACTCACTAAATTTAATTATCTTTTTATTTTTATTTATTTTTATTAGTAGTATTTGTTTTCCGCATTTTATTTTTATTTCACATTTGGTAAGGAATTCAGATGTAATGCTCAGGCAAATCTTGTTTCATTTATTTTTCTCCATAACATATCTTTTTTTCAGATTTTTTTGATGACTTTTTTTTTTTTTTTTTTTTTTTTTTTTTTTTTTGGGTCCGCGTTCGGCGCGAACGGCCGAACGTATCCCCAAGGGGTCCCATACGTTCGGGCGTTTGGCCCGTCCCGAACGCGGGTTACCTTGTATATATATATATTTAAATGATATTTTGTAATTTATCTTTTTATCTGAGTGGGGAACCGCACCGCCCGGGTGACAGGCCACAGCCCGGTTGGGGGCTGGCCGCCCCCAGCGCAGGGCACCCGGTTGGGGGCTGGCCGCCCCCAGCGCAGTCACCTGCCGGGGGGTTTCGGACCCCCTTTCGGCTGCTGCTGGCCTCCTGCAGGCCTACCAGGTCCAACCAGCCCAAAAAACCTCAGCGTCGGGCCCGGTAGGCCTGCTTTGTTTTTTGAATTTTTGTCGGCTCTGTGGACGTCGATCCTCCATGATCGACGGCCACAGAGCCGTGGGATCTTGGCGCCAAACTCCCTCCCCCCTTCCAACCTTCGATCGGCTGATGTGGGCAGCCACTCACCCCCCAGCACGATCCCAGTTGCCGACTTCCTCCTGCTGCGCCGTCGCCCGTCGCCATCACCATCAGGTGTGCAGCTGCTGCTGCTCCGACGAAGGCCCCGACTGTCCTGCCGCCGCTGCTACGACGAAGGCCCCGACTGTCCTGCTGCTGCTGCTACGACGAAGGCCTCGACGACGAAGGAGCCATTCATCTTCTTCTTCTTCTTCTTCTTGTTCTTCTTGTTGTTCTTCATGCCCGTGGCCCGTTGCCCGTTGCCATCACCATCAGGTGTGCAACGAAGGCCCCGACTGTCCTGCCGCTGCTGCTACGACGAAGGCCCCGACTGTCCTGCTGCTGCTGCTACGACGAAGGCCCTCGTGCTACGACTAAGGCCCCTACGACAAAGGCCCCGGCGACGAAGGCGCCGTTCTTCTTCTTCTTCTTCTTTTTCTCATCCTCCTCCTCCTCCTTCTTCTTCTTGTTCGTCGACATTCAGTAGGTGACGTGAGACACGACAGGTTACCAAAAAAAAAGAAAAAAACACGACTGTCCTCCTCCCCCTACTTCTCCGATCATCTTCTTCTTCTCCTTCTTTTCTCCTCGTTGTCATCTCGTCTTCCACTTCTTCCCCTCCTCCCCCTCGCGTTTTCATCTTTCCCCTCGACCTTTCTTGATCTTCTTCCTCTTCCCCTCCTCACCTCTCTTCTTCTTCTTCTTCTCCCCTCGTTAGGTCTTCTTCTCTCCTCGTCTTCTTCTTCCCCTCCTTCCCTACTCCTCCCTGCCTTTCTACATACCCTACCGCCGCCGCCATACCCTATCGCAGCCATACTTCTTCCCCTTTGTAATGACCCGCCATGGATAGACTGAAAACACTGCTGATTTCCGGAGTTCTGCCGACGGAATGGATGCCTTGCTGAGATTCCCGCATTCTGCTGTGTTTTCTAAGTCTGTATGTGTGCGTGCCTGTTGACTTGCGTGCCTGTCTGAGTGCTTGTTGTCATGTGTGTGTGTGACCAGCAAGGGTACTTGCTTGTTTGGTAGGCCCGTAGGGCCGGTACTTACCTGTGGCCGTGGCATTGAGGGTTGCAGCAGGGAAAACACTCGAGTAGCGGAGCCAGGGGCCGTGGTGCTTAGAGCAGCGGAAAAACACTCAAGTAAAAGGGAGGCCGGTACCGCACCCAGTAGCAGTAGATGTGCCCGGGTACTCTAGGCCGAGCAGAAGAAGACAAAGTTGGCATTTTAAGAGACCCAGTAGCGGTAGGCTAGGTCTAGGCCGGTACCAGTCCATCCAGTCTAGAGCCTGTGCGGGCAATATCAGAGTCTGCAATGATGTTTCCCTCCAAAAGGGAGGAGGTACCGGTTGCTTGGGAGGCAGAGCGGCCTGGAAGTCACCGCCCAGGAGGCTAGCAGGCCGCTATATCAAGAGGTCGAGGGAAGAGCTTGGCCTCATTCTTCAGTGTGCGAGTTGGGCGTCACGCTGTTGGAGCGTTGGTTGGAAGAGCGCTGGCTGCTACAGCGCTGCTGGGGGGAAGAAGCTGCGGGAGCTTCCACCTTGGCTATGGTGGAGCTCGGCCGGTAGGAGGAGGAGGGAGAAGGGGAGCAAGGGGGAGAGTGGCGAGGTACCTACCTGGCTACGGTGGACACCATCTTCATCACCTTGTTAGGCGCTGCATCTGGAAGGCCCCGTTGGGGTAGTGCCGCACCAAGGAAGCTGGAGGTAGAGTCAGGTATGGCAGTTCAGTGAACAGCGGCATAGCTGCTTGAAGCCTCAGTAGTCCGCCATAGCCTCGGCCTGCAATGACGAGGAAGGAGAAGGGTGGCCATGGCTATGGTGGACCTCGTGTTGTGCCTGCAGTAGAAGTGGGATTCGGACATTGATACTGGTTCAGCCATTCAACATTATTATTGTTATTTCTTGTTTGAATAAGAGGGGAGAAGACAAGGAGGAGGAGATTGGTTGGCGAAGAAGAAGAGCCTTGTCAGTGGTCTATGCTGGAGTACATCATCTTCTTCTTCTTTCATACTTCTTCTTCTTCTTCTTTCCCTCTCTCTCCTCTCAAGTTCATTCATTTCTTTTTGCAATTGGACGGCATTGTACTTTCTGATGTATGTATACTTCGAAATTGGCCAGGATCGTAACACCTTTTTCTTCTTCTTCTTCTTCTTCTTCTTCTTCTTCTTCTTCTTCTTCTAGATCATTCGGCAGGTCACGTGAGATACGACAGGCCGTCCACCTACCCCCCCCCTACTTGGCTCATCTTCTTCTACTTCTCTCCTCCTCCTCCTCCTCTCCTCCTCCTCCACTCGTCTTCTTCGTCTTCCCCTCGTCCACCTTGCGATTTCATCTTCCTCCATAGCCTTTCATCTTCTTCTTTGTCTTCCCATTCTCCCCCACTCGTTTTCTCTCTCCTCTTCTTCTTCTTCTTCTTCCTGTTCGTCGACATTCGGTAGGTCACGTGAGACACGTTAGGTTGAAAAAAATATATAAATGAAGGCCGTCCTCCTCCCCCTCCTTCGGTAGTCTTCTTCTCCTCCTTTTCTCCTCGTCGCCATCTCGTCTTCCACTTCCTCCCCTCCTCCCCCTCGCATTTTCATCTTTCCCCTCGACCTTTCTTCATCTTCTTCCCCTCCGTCCTTCTCCCCCTCCTCCTTCGGTCGTCTTCTTCTCCTTTTCTCCTCGTCGTCATCTCGTCTTCCACTTCTTCCCCTCCCCCCCCTCGCGTTTTCATCTTTCCCTCGACCTTTCTTCATCTTCTTCTTCTTCCCCTCCTCACCTTTCTTCTTCTTCTCCTTCTGCTTCTTCTTCTTCTTTCAGTTCATCGACTTTCAGTAGGTCACGTGAGACATGTTAGGTTAAAAATAAAAATAAAAATGAAGGCCGTCCTCCTCCCCCTCCTTCGGTCAACTTCTTCTTCTTCTCCTCCTCTCCTCGTCGTCCTTTTGTCTTCTTCTTCTTCCCCTCCTCCCCCTTGCGTTTTCATCTTTCTCCTCGACCTTTCTTCATCATCTTCTTCTTCTTCTTCTTCTTTCTCCCCCCTCATTAGGTCTTCTTCTCTCCTCGTCTTCTTCTTCCCCTCCTTCCCTACTCCTCCCTGCCTTTCTCCATCCTCCATCCTCCATCCTCCATCCTCCCTCCCTCCCTAAATCCCATCTCGCAATCCTCCATCATCCATCCCAGACACCCCCCCAACCCCAGCACCCCCCACCCAGACCAACCCATCTCGCAATCCTCCATCATCCATCCCCCCCCCCCCCCCAACCCCAGCACCCCCCACCCAGACCAACCCCCCCCACCCCACCCCCCAAACCAAACTTTTATTGCAGATTAGGGGTCCTCTCGCCGAGCGCAGAACGACCCCGGTTCCGAAAAAATATATATATATATCGTCAAATATACTTCTGAGCGTTTTTCTGGCCTGCCCAGTTTACCCGGGCGCCCCCCAGGCCTGCCCGGCCGGACGGCGTCCTCACTCAGCTTTTTATTTTAAATTAAGTAAAGAATTTTGATCTGACCCCGAGGCGAAAGTTGTTCAGTTTATTTTTCTGCATAATTTTTTTATTTTTTATTTTGGAAGTTCTTTTTTTTTTTTTTTTTTTGGCTGGGACCTTCCCTGGTCCTGACATGGTCGGCTTCCCCGGGGAAATAGGGTGACCCCGGCGGCCCGGCTGGTAGCCTAGCAACTAACTACATTTCAAACTCTCGCAGTCCATTCATTGCTGCTTGTTTCACTTCACGGTTTCCCTCTCTTTCCCTTGAGTCAGGACTTTCAAGACCCTTTCGCCTGCCTACCTTCCTTCCGCTCAAGACTGTCTCTTCTTACTCCTCTGCTCTTCCCGTCCTCCTCCTCCTCTACTTTTTGTGAGATCATTTGGAGCCATAACATGCCGGTGGGAGAATGTCCCAAACCAGCAAACAAACAAACTGCAATATGCATTTCGCAAAGATGAGGCGTCATCTTGGCATTGACATAGAGGGTTGCGTGTACTACTACTGGGACCCCCAGGCTTGATTTCTCAGTTGTTAGTGTTTGATGGGGTAAGAGTACTGATAGACGTCAACATTGCTGCTTCCTGCCAAGTACTTGGCACAATTCAACAACACGACCAGTCTCCACTTTTCTGGTCATGAGTCGGCACAGTGGTTTGGAATGTCCAATGAGGAGTGCACATCTAAATCCAGAGTGCCCCCCGTATCTCCCATTTCCCCTTCTCTAGTACCCCTTGTACGTTAGCTATTCTTCCTTGTACACCCTCCTCATTAAACCACCGGTACACCCAGGCCTGGAGGCACCTTGCTGGGCACTAAGCTTTCACGAACTGCCAGCGGTGCACTTTCTTTTTTGGCCGGTGCCACTGGCCATTACGGTCCGATAGGCCGAGCCTCCAATAATTTTGTAGGCGACGAGTTGCACTTTCAGCAAGGCTGGGGCCGCACTGGCGGTTTAATGAAAGAAGTGATGAAGATCTCCCCCATCCCTTGTCCCTTGAGGACTCTTTTTTTTCCTTCTCTCTCCCCTTCTCCTCTTTTTTCAAGAAGAGGCGACGGCCTTGAGATATCATAATTGAACCCATAATTATCAGAATTATTCTTTTGTACCGGAACAATTATTCTTTTGTACCGGAACAAATCTAACCGCTTCCCAACAGGCCACTACATCAAAAGTGAGGCTCGCTTGTAAACCACCAACAGTTTCCAGGAGGACGGCGCTCGTACTGGTGGTTTGAACCAACAGTCCGGACACACTGAGTTCGATGGTCACCATTCACGCCTAAAACCACGACCACTACATCCGGCCTTAACCTGCCAAGCCTAAAAAGGCCTTATACAGGAAGTACCTACAGTAGTTTCTAGCAGGCCAAGAGGGAAGATCCAAGCCTGCATGGTCACCACTTCGCGAACGAGCCCATACTATGTCCCGGTGGTCTGAGGGCATTATACTCAGACCAGGACTTGCGACCCTTTCACCAGCGCTAGGAATTTCTCACAGGCAATCTCTTTTTTTTCAAGTTTTTGGATAATTTGCATAATAACGTTGCGATCTATAGAATCAAAACAGCTAGTTATGTCGCCATCGACGGCCCGCATTTGGTGTTTTTGTATTCCTACATGGAGGCTCGCAAGAGTCAGAGCTGTGGCGGCGGAGCCTCCAAGATATATACGACAGCAAATACCGCCGGACCTTGGATGTATCTGTCCGAGCTGGTCCCACTACCATTTCCGACGATTGTCTGGTCGTCGGGAGGTCGGCCCTATCCGACGACCACAAACTTCTTGTGTCTGCATGAATTGGCCCATGCTTGAGCAGTACGAATCCATCGGTCCTTGGTTGGTCCGTCAGTCCGTCGGGTGTTCACTTCAAAACCCCCGCATCAACAATTTTCCGCTGACGTGGTGTACCCAGAGCTCAGGGAGACAGAGCCCTGGTGGGCGTTTCATTCCATGCTCTAGCGGAGCATACATTCACTATTTCGAGCACGCACGGAGAAGAGTGACAGAGGCCTGACAACACCAAACTGGCCAGAAGGTGGGAGCTGTGCTCCAGAAAGGATGGAAAACATTACATAGGAGAAGAAAGGGATGCAGGGAGAGGATCCGTGTCCGCAGAGCGATAGCAGGACTGAAAGCCAACAAAGCCACGTTACTTAGTCGCACCTGCAGGGTGAAAATTATTTCAAGGACGGACATTTTCGGTCACTTTCAGCACAGAGTCCATACATCATGGCAAAAGGAATGGAGAAGAAGCATTGGGGGGGAGGTGGGTGGGGGGCAAGTCCAAGACATCAAGAAGTGGGGGGGGGGGGGGGGGCATTCGATTGAGTTGGAGGCAGGAGGGAGCATGAGGCACAGCACAGGAGAAGCGGGACAGTGGGAAGGAGGAGGATTGTCCAAACAGTGAGTTTCCCAGGGGGCATTGCAGCACAGGAGGTCTTCAGATACATACTGCAATCAAGGAGAACGAAGTCTGCTCGGCGCCGCATGCACACATTGCACAGCTCATGCGTAAGAGTATCCTGCGGAACGGCTTGGCTAACATCATCTGCTGAAGAGACAGCTCTCCCGAGGTCCCCATTCGGACTCGCTGACTTCGACCCCGAAGGGAGTGAAGACGCACCTTGAGTGGTCACACCATTGGGTCCGGTGCGCACGGAGTTGCCGGTCACATCGTTCATCCTCTCAAGATACTGCTCCCCCTGATGCCATGCAAGAGTCCAGCCTTGCCCTGCCTCGGGCATCGAAACTCTACCACATCATCGACAGTTAAATCCCGAAAGTGAAACATAGCCAACACAAAGCCAGCAAACACAGATTAGACCGAAGTCGCTCCACAATAGGAATATGCCCACAAAGACAACAAAACCGTCCGGGCTTCGAACTTTACAAGGGATGGGTGTTACTGAGGGAGGGGGGGGGGGAAAGGTGGGAGCCAGGCGTTAGGACACAACGCTGTGTACCTTTTTTTATGACTTCAACAATGGTTGACGACAGGGACCTTGGCACCACCACCGCTATGTTCGCAGTGAGTTCGCTTGAGACTATACTCCATCTTATGGCTAGGATCTGCTAGACTCATGGTTCCTGAGTAAGGACATATCATTAATGCCACCTACCATCTTCACCCGGTCATAATAGCTGCATCTAGCCCGAAAGTTGCCCCAGATACTGTAAACCGGTCGTTCTAAATCCTAAACCCTAAAACCTAAATCCTGAAGACCATAGTCAAGACTCTTTTGCTTTCCCTCCCCATTCTTTCTCCTAGGTGCGAGGATTCAGAACCTCGGCAATGCCAGGAAAAGGGCCTGCACACTCGCCCTTCTGTGAGATGTCCCAATTTGGTTTACTAAAGGGCCTGTGCGCGCTGCCCTTCTGTGAGACGTCGCAATTTGGTTTACTGATTGCTAATTTCCTTGCACAGGGCTTGTTATGCAAGCATGCCTAGTGGGCCTAGCTCAGTTCGTAGACCGATGAAGTGTCGAAATACAGAGACCTGAGTTCGAATCCACATCTGTTTTTTTTACAAGTAAAATTTCTAAAAGATAGAGGCAATAGGTCCAAATAAGGAAGGGCTTACGGAACTAGATGAATGACATGTGCATGCATGGCAGCATCAATTTAAAAAAAAAAAAAAATTTCTTTCTTTTTTTTTTGCTAAAGCACAAAGCTCAGCCTTTACTACCTTCTTGCGGTCTTGTTACCTTCTGTTTCAGACAACCCACCTTCCCGAGATTATTTTCCTTCACAAACGTCGGGCATTTTTTTTTTGCCACATTTGGGTACCACTAGTTCACAAAGGAGCGGTGGTTTAATGAGTTTAATATTTTTCCTCAGTTCATGTATGAGAAGAAAACTATACTGTTGTTTGAGCTGGCCTTGCTGGTGATATCACCTGGAAAGAGGACATGTATGATGACAACATGACCCTCAACCTTGGCAAAGAAAGGCTCAAAGAGCAGACGCTTCGCGTCTGAATCCCACGGGCTCGTCAGCAGAAACATGTCATTCATTACCACATATCAAACGTCCTGTGCCTTCTGGCACAGGCACCATCTGCATCGTTTTATGTGAGGTCGAAGCTAATGCAAGGAAAATGAGCGATAGCGAACTTCAGAAACCAAGCAGCATCATACACATGTGACCAGAGAGTCGTGACCTCGAACCAAAAGCAGAATTGCAACATGAGTCCCACCAAATACAAGCACAGCAAAAGCTCACAAGTGACAATGTTGGAATAGTCTCATCATCATCAACAGAGAACCAATGTCGACATCCTATCTGGCGCTCGGCGCCCAGACTACAAATGGCAGATTCTATCTAGCCCATCTACAATGCCGCTGGTGACGTCAACAGCTCCCCGAAGTACGAGCAGATCTCGGCCAATGCCGTTCGCCTCAAGCACCAGGTATGTCTCTCGTATCACTCACAACCTCGATCCCCCACTCACAGATGCCACATGCACCCAAGGACCACCATGTGCCCCATCCAGCATACAGCAGCGCAGCTCGGCTATGGCTGCCTGCTCCTTCCAGCTCGCCCGTGAGTGCGTGAGCGCTGGCCAGCATTAGCGCAGCAGCGCCTGCGCAGCATGCAGGCAGCGCCTGAATGCCGAATGCAGGGGCAGGCACTTTCCAAAATGGAAGTGGCCTACCTGCTGCGTGCAACCTGGCTGCACCGGGCCCCGGCCCAGAAGCTTCCGGTAGGCCCCGAGAGGCTGAGCCCCAGTCTGAACGAATCAGGTCCAGGGCCTGTGACAGTTACCCGTGCCCAACTGCCCACAGCCTGTGTTGGGTCCTTGTTGCGCCCAGG
Organism: Chara braunii; assembly: GCA_003427395.1. Taxonomy (NCBI): domain Eukaryota; kingdom Viridiplantae; phylum Streptophyta; class Charophyceae; order Charales; family Characeae; genus Chara; species Chara braunii. The sequence continues at coordinate 51,014 of BFEA01000097.1, forward strand.
GCCTGACTCAGATGCATTTGATAAAAGTAGCCAGGGCCTGGGCGCTTTCAACCAACTGGCGCTGCGTAACTGCCTGAATTTCCCCAGTAGCGCGGATACCCCAAAATAGGCCTCGACTTAGGGAGGCCGACTATACTGAGAAGAGGGCCCAGTAGGGCTCATCAAGGCCTTGTGCCTCGCAGTAAAAAAGCAGAAACCTTAAAACAAAAATTCGCCATTGAAGTGGATGGAATGCTGGGAACCATGGGGAGGGGGGGAAACACAACAACCCATGGCATGGCTCCACCATACCCTTGGTGAGAACAAAAATGAGGAAGCATGGCGGAGGAACAGGAGGAGGTACGGAAGGAGATTAAAAAAAAAAAAAAAAAAAAGCATCCACATGCAAGACACCGTAGCAGCAGCCCATAAGTTGCTCTTCACTGAATGGAAATCACAAAAATGCAAGTAGAGCATTGTGGCAACCTCTCTCTCTCTCTCTCTCTCCCTTCCACAATGTGGATTGGT
>BFEA01000097.1:51622-64347 GCA_003427395.1 Chara braunii
TCTCCGCAAGTTTAGCAAACACCTCAATTAGCTTAAGCTTGGTTCGACATTTCTGCAACTGAGCGATGTTCTTCCATCTCAAGTCAACGGCCGTCTATGTCAGCCATCCTCACAAGCACATCAATTTGCTTCTCCCTGGTCTTGGCCTGCCTCTCCACTTCCTCCGCTATCTGCTCGGTGGTGGTCGTCAAAGCTTTCAACATCTCAAGCATCCCTTTCGAAGGCAGCACCCGGTTCCTTGGACCATCGTCAACATCTTACCTGGCACGTCGCCCGCTGGAAGGCAAACTTGTTTCACCCTCTGATGCCTGCGGCCATGGAAGTGTGTCCCCACCACATGAATCAGAGGACAGACCTTGCATGTTTCTCCTGTGTGCATCCAATACCCGATTGCCAATGATAGACTCCTTTTTCCAAAAAAAGGGAGAGCATGACGGTGTGCTGGTCCTCCTCAAATCTGATTGGCAGGTCCTCTTTCTTGCGGCGCTCGGCTGACATGTGGAATTCTCCTCACCAGTCCTCTTATGCCAGTCTAATATCTTCTTCCAATCACGCGACAGATCCCCCCATTTGTTCTTGCATGATTTGTGGTCTTTCCCGCTCATCCCGCAGATCTCTCTAACAGCGCTCCCAATCCGCCCCCACTTCACTGGCGCCTCGTCCCATTTGCCGTAATCGGGGTCGAGGGCAACCTTAGCTGCCACTGCGTGCTTTGCTTCAGTAAGTGCAAATGTCATTTCACGATCCCATGCTTCACCACGGCATTTCTTCCCTCCAGCATTCGCATGACCTGCTGAGGCCTCTTTCCCTCCAGCATAAGCATGATAAGCTGAGCTCTCTTTCCCTTCAGCATTCACATGATCCGCTGTGAAACAGTTTTCACCTTTGCCGTAGCAGATGCAGATCCCAGGGCTCGATCCCTAGACCTCACCTCACCCGTGTACAGTACCCCTGCGTGTTTGAAGCCGTGACCTGCGTTTTAGGAGTCAGTTGTTGATTGTCGTAGGTCGAAGTAGCTGTCGGGTCTTGAACCGTAGGTCTGTCGGGTAGGGGTCATAGTTGTGTAAAGGCCGTAGCTGTAGAAATTCTGAAAGGTCAAGGTCATAGCTGCTATACTCCTGAAAGGTCAAGGTCGTAGCTGCTACAGCGCTGAAAGGTCAAGGTGGTAGCTGCTACAGTCCTGAAAGGTCAAGGTCGTAGCTGCTACAGTCCTGAAAGGTCAAGGTCGTAGCTGCTACAGTTCCGAAAGGTCAAGTCCGCAGGTTTCCGGAAGGTCCGGAAGTGGCCTTTCGAACGTTGCTCACAGCAGACCAAAGACACGTGGGCAAGTGGTGAGTCCAACCTTGCTTAGTCAGCGGTACACAGTCCCAGTCTCACTTCGTCCAGTCAGCAAGTACCATGTGGGACTGTGTGCACCATGGGCCCGGTGGAAAGGAGCAGACCAACAGAAGTATAAATCAAGAGGCAGCGTCCAGCCATTCATTCATTCCTGCATGAGCCATGCGGAAGTGCTTCCCAGGCGTCTTGTGCGAGGTGGTCTGCAGATGCCCGGAGTCGAAGTGGGCTGAAGGAAGGAGATGGCATCCAGTGTTAGTCGTAGCAAGCGGCCATAGCCGCCATAGGTTAGAGATAGTGTTTCAGTGTGTAAGTGAGTGTGAGCGGAGTACAGCATAAGTGCGTGTGGGATATCCAGGGAGATCCAGAGTTGAGTGTGTGTAAACAGTGGATGTCAACTCTGAGTGGTTAAGTGAAGCGAAGGCGTTCAATCGCCATAGCCATTCTGAAGCGAGTTTGTATCTGAGTTGTGTGGGCGCCTAGAGCCAGTGTGAATAGCCATCTGTTTGAACGTATGCGAAGTGAAGAAAAGCGAGTCTGATTGCATTGGTATCAGAGCTGGTTCCCGCTATTCCTCGCGCCGTGGTCGTCAAGCCGTGTGCCTAGGTTGGGCACCATAGTTAAAGCCGCGCCACCAAGAAAAGGAGGACCGCCATAGCTGCGCCACGGTCGTCATAGTTGAAGCCGCGCCACCAAGAAAAGGAGGACCGCCATAGCCGCGCCACGGAAGAAATATTGTGCATCTGCAAAGAAACAGCGAAGAAGAGAGAGAGAGAGAGAGAGGAGCAATACAAGATTGGTTGTGCAGTCCCATAGCCGAGTTGAGCATTGACTACGGCGTTGACCCCAGGATTGACCTGGGGTTGACCAAAGCGTTGACCGAGGAGTTGACCTACTGAGGCATTGGCCGGGAGGTTGAACGACGTTGACCAGCGTTGACCGGAGCTGTTGACCACAAATTTGACCAAGCTGGAGTTAGTATATTCTCGCCAAGCCTTCAGCCTATCCCCTCGCCCTATTGATGTGCACTCACCCCATGCAACTTGCTGAGTTTGTCCGTCTCTTCTTTTTGCATTGAGTCCCTTCTGTCCAGGTGATAATAAGGTCACAGAGCTGCGTTGACCAAACCCACATGGGCTGTGGGCTGAGTAGGGCTTAAGACCATGTCTGACGACTGACTGACAGAGAAGACAAACCCTCCCAAGGACCGATACAGACCGGCAGGCTGCTCAGTGTGGCATGGTAGGCCCAAGATCCGAGTTGTGGGCTGCACAACCAGCTGTCTAAGTCTTGAGAGGACTTGCTGATCGCGTCGTCCTGTCTGCGACGTTAAATAATTCCCGAGGAGTTAGGGGGGAAATGCCTCCTGATCAGCATTGAAGTCCTGTAGTGACAGCTGTAGCATTAGGTCCAGGCTAGAGACCATAGCTGACAGGGTCCTATACGGATCCTGTCCCTAGAGAGTCAGTCAGAGAGTTAGTGGGTAGGTCTAAGCGGTGAGGAGTGGGACAGTCTTGTCGTGCACTTGACACCATGGACGACTACCCTATGTATGGCTTGCTCGTGGGGTTCTCCTTGTGGGGGATCCTATGGCGTCTCCTTTTTCCATTAGGCTTCTCGAGCACATTCACGTGTAGAGTTGACACGAGGGGTGACGCTAGTACCACCCCCTACACCAAGGAGGAGGAGGAGGAGGCTGTGAAGATTCTGGCCGAGCAGAAGGCCAAGAAAGAGAAGAGGGAGGTAGTGAAGTAGGCCAGGAAGTTGGCCTTGTTGGAGGAGCAAGCCGCAAAGAAGAAGCAGTTGGGGGAAGAGTTGGAAAGGTTGAAAAGGGAAAAAGAGAAATTGAAAGCAGTGGAAGCAGAAGAAGAAGAGGAAGAAGAGAAAAAGGTGGAAGAGGAAGTCCCCTTGATCAGGAAGGTCACAAGAGAGAGAGGGGAGTCCAGTGGCACGAAGCAGGAGGACCCTTGGATGGAGAAGAAGGTATCTGAGTGGGTCACGAATCTGGAAGCGGAGGCGATGTTGCATGTATTGAGGGCAGAGCAGGAGGCAGTGGTAAGAGAATGGGATGCAAAACAAGACCCTCTACGTCGCCAGACACTTGAAGAAGAAAAGAAGTTGGAATGCTCGATCCGCAAGAAAAAGGAAGTGGTTCCGTCCCGTCCAAGTTTGACCATCGAACTTCAGTGTTCGAACTAATTCCATTTTTTCTCTCGTCGAAGAGTTGTCAATAGTGACACGTCGGACGGCCAACAATCTGGCGTGTAAACTTTGTGCCGGTCTTGTCTGAGGTGCACGCATCTTACCATGAGACTTTTCTTCAAATTAGTTTGGAAAGAGATTGTACTTAATTTTCATACAGTTGTTACAACATTTTTGTTGTACATCGCAATATCATTTTGTCCCACATATATCGTATCGATGAAATATATATCGATCGCACTATAATGGCTTACTATCTATAGACAGATGCCAATTGGAGTATGTATTGTATTTGTATTGTATATAGACTTGAATACAATGCCACGGGTCTCACTTCACTCACAAACTCAATCCTTCTCCGGGAGATTGCCTAAAGAGTAACGGAGGCGCGCGAAGGTAGGCTTAAGCTAGCGCTTTGCGCAACTGTAGAGCGTAATGGTCAAAGCCTGCCTGACTGTGAGACCTACAAGTCGAACAGAGACGAAAGTCGGCCATAGTGATCCAAGGGCCCCGTGTGGAAGGGCTCTCGCTCAACGGATCAAAGGTGCGTCGGGGATAACAGGCTGACTCCCAAAAGCTCATATCGACGGAGTCCGATTTACAGGAGTGACCAATTTTGAAGAATTAGCCAAAATTTTGACTGGTTATGAAATGACTTTTTTGGGACTCGATCAAGTGGTATTTTCATGGGAATTTTATTTATTGCTGTAGGTTTTTTACAAAACTCAGAGAATGATATAGTCCATTTTTCATTTAAATTCAAAATGACCCTGGTAGTCCATGTCGTAAACGACGAGTGTTGGTCCTTGGTCTACGCCCGGTGGTTTTTGGAGGCGATTCAATGAGGGACCTAGCTAACGCGAGGCTCGCTAAAGCAGAAACGTCTGGCCAGAGGTTGGAGACACTCTAAGAGACTCGCCAGAGTCGTAACTGTATGATATTGGGCGACTTCCTGATTGATCTTGAATTCCTGATAACAAGGCGCCGCTTATACACTGAGCTTCGCCCTTCACAAACCATTTTGTGTTTTTCCAATGTCGTACTTTGTGCAATGCTTTATGAGGCCCAGTAGAAGAGGGCAATTCAAAGATAACATCCACAATCATTTCAATGATTCCCTGTAGGATTCATCTTCTTGTTTACCATAGAAGGACTTACTAGAATTGTATTAGCTAATTCTGGTCTTCACATTGCTCTACATGACACTTATTATGTAGTAGCACATTTTCATTACGTACTTTCTATGGGAGCCGTATTCGCTCTATTTGCAGGATTCTACTATTGGATAGGCAAAATCTCTAGACTCCTTAGGTCAAATTGTGTCTGACCAGGGAAAAGAAAAAGCGGATGGAGGAGGCAAGTAAAGCGGCGAAAGAGGTGGTGAAGCAGCAAACGGCGCAGATGGAAGTGCAGCCGGATTGGCAAGGAAAGATGGAGGTAATGGCTAGGAATAAAGATCTCCTGGCGAGGGCCCAAGAACAGCAGTATCAATTTTCAAGAGGCGAGGATGTGGCCTTGCGGTCCATACGCCTAGGCTTCAAGGAGTTTGCATGGAAGATGGTGATGCACGTGGGCACAAAAGTGCAAGCAAGAATGAAGAGTACAGAGTGGTATTGCACAGGCGCCATAAGAGGGTGCCAAGTTAGCAGCTCCAAGGGAAGAACATGCACGTCCCCGTAGAGAACCTATCAAAGTTAAATTCCCTGATTCCTATAATGGGAAAAAGGGGGAAAACTTTGACAAATGGGAGGCGAATGTGAACTCTTACGTTCACCTCCAGAAGATTTTGCCTGAGGAACAAGTTCTAATTGCTTTCCATGCTCTCAAGGACGAAGCAGCAAGCTTCGCCCGTTCCCTTTCCCGCGCAGCCAAATGTGAAAATGACATGGTTGCGTACTCTATTATCACCCCTCTCAATGAGTTCTTCAAGTTACTGCGTGAACGGTTTGCAAATGTCACAAGGGGGATTAGGGCCTTTGACAAGTTGCAAACAATCCACTCTCGCCAATGGAAGAGTGTTAGGGCACTCAAGGGCGTAATGGACGAGTTAGTCACTGTCCCTGACCATGGGGTCACTGAGACCCTGGTCAACCTATTCTATCGTGCCATGCCCGAGCCATTGCGCGGGCACTTCTCCGAAAAGAGTAAGGAGCCAGCCATGACCTACGATATCTTGAGTAGGGAAGTGGTAGCTTTCGAGGCGCAGTCCATGCCAGTTTCCACTTTCTAGCATAAGGACCTTGACAAGGGCAAAAAGTGGAAGGGTCATACCATCTCTGGTCAAGTTAGGGCCAAGGATCATCTAATTCTTACTTTGGATGAAGGTGGTATGGAACAGGTCCCTTACAGCCAAATAGAGTGGGGCCTGGAGGAGGATGACAGTGGCGATAGTCAGGGGGGGACTTACGTTGCTGTCACGGCAGGAGGGAGGCCGCGGGGCCAAGGGGGCCAGGCCTCCGATGGTCGAGGACAGAGCGATCAAGGGATCGGCGACAGAGGAAACTGCCAAGTGGGAGGCAGGGGTCAAGGTCCCCCGCAAAACCGCTCTCGTTGCACTCGGTCACCTCCCAGGAGGGGTGGATGGCACCCTGTCTTGCCACAAGGCAGGCCCTGGGAAGATCTGGGCCTAGAGCAGACAGTATGGCAGCAAATAAACTAGGGTCAATATATTTATTGTGGTGATCCGGGGCATATTATTAAATACTCCCCTAAGTATAGAGAGGCCCGATTTGCTGCACAAGCAGCAAAAGCCAACCGCTGGTAGGAGTTGCAACCGCTCTGATGTGGAGAAGAGTGCAGACACCACAGAGAAACTCCCGGCCCATATGTGTCTATCGCACAGGTTGTTGGCCAAAGCCCAGATGGTTGTCCAGAGACTGCTTGTGTTAGAGTCTCTCTAGGCACTTCTTTGTTTTTTGGGTCTTTTTTTTTTTTTTTTTTTTTTTTTTTCGAGTCTGACAGTCGTGCTCCCCGTGTTCCTCGTTCTGCCGAAGTGCCCTCACCGAGGCCAGTACTCCAAAAAGTGTATCCAACTGCAATCATGGCCAAAACTTGTTTTGTTTTTTGGGACCTACGGATTTGACATGGGCCCAAAATTTTGAAAACCTTCTGATGCTCCTACCCTGCCCCGAGCCAGCTTTTTACTTCTTGTGGCGACAAGTTATTTTGCTGCAAGGCTGAGGCCGTGTACTGGTGGTTTAAGGAAGCCTATGTGCAGGACCCTGTTTATAGCGATCTCCTCAAAAGAGTTAAGGAGTCTCCAGAATCTGAACCAGATTACCCCACTACAGCGGGTTGTTATTTTAGAAGACTAGTGTAACCGATCGACTATGTGTTCCCAACAGTGAAGAGATCCGTAGTTTGATCTTAGGGGAATGCCACGACACAGAGGGGCATTTTGGTTGGCAGAAGACGTTAGCCAACCTTACTCGTGCGTATATGTGGCCCGACATGAGAGCTGACTGCATAGAGTATGCACGCAGTTTTAAGGTGTGCCAGCGAAATAAAACCACTACGCGAGCCCCTCTTGGTCTTCTCAGACCCTTGCCTATTCCCGCAGGACTCAAAGATTTTGTGTCCATTGACTTCCTGGATACTGGGGTCAAGAGTAGGCATGGCAAGAGCCAAGTCATGGTTATAGTTGACAAATTTAGTACGTATGCAGTCCTTGTTCCTTTGCCCGCAGAGGAACGTACAGATTTAGTTATAGATAAGTTCTTTGATCATTGGGTCAGTGAGCATGGTCTACCGCTGTCAATAGTTATTGACAGAGATACCAGGTTCACTAGTCAAAACTGGCAGGAGTTGATGAGAGTCTATGGCTCTAAGTTGTTGATGTCATCTGGCTGCCATCCAGAGGCTAACGGTCAGACTGAACAGATGAATAAGATCCTGCAACAAGTTCTTAGGATGTATATTAGACCCGATCAAATCAACTGGGATGAGATGCTTCCAAAGGTAGCCAGCGCATATAACAATAGCGTGCACTTAGCAACCTGCCGCACTCCCAACGAGTTGCACAAGTCCTTTAGGCCGCGTAGACCATTTGGAGGACTGAACCGGGATCAAATCCAAAGGCTACAGCCCGGTACGAGGGAGTTCGCGATACAGCACGAGAAAGAGATTGCTACCGTCGTAGAGAACCTCAGGAAAGCCCAGCACAAGATGATAGAACAAGCCAACAAACACCGTCGCCCATCACAGTTTCAAGTAGGCGACTTAGTCTGGGTCAAGTCAAAAGAGTTTGACCCTGAGGAGAACATCTCGCAGAAGCTGTTGCCTGGGTCAAGTCAAAAGAGTTTCATCCTGAGGAGAACATCTCGCAGAAGCTGTTGCCTGCATATAGAGGACCGTGGCCAGTCCTAGAAGTCAAGGGCGGAGAGGATGGACCGTCCTACACAATTGAGATTCCAGCACACCTCCATACATATCCAGTTTTTCACGCATCAAAGTTGTTACCTTGCACGACGAGTCAACAGTTTCCGTCGAGAAGGTCGATGATTCCTCCAGACATGGACAGAAGGTACGACATTGATCATATAGTAGATGAGGATGCCATCAGAACAGGAGGTAGAGGTTGTCCACAAAAACAGTATAAAGTCGGATTCTCTTTTCAAGAACCAGAAGATGACCGCTGGTTCACACAGACAAAGCTTCTAGAGACCGCTCCCGATATAGTTTGAGCCTATGAGAGAGATAAGAAGCGGAAAGGTCCCGCCTTGGACTGAAGTATTCTCGGAGGACCTCGAGTAAAGGCCAGCGGGAGTGAAACGGTTTTCACCTTTGGAGCAGCAGATGCAGATCCCAGGGCTCGATCCCTAGACCTCACCTAACCCGTGTACAGTACCCCTGTGCGTTTGAAGCCGTGACCTGCGTTTTAGGAGTCAGTTGTGGTCTGTAGTTTGTCGAAGTAGCTGTTGGGTCTTGAACCGTAGGTCTGTCGAGTAGGGGTCATAGTTGTGTAAAGGCCGTAGCTGTCGCAATTCTGAAAGGTCAAGGTCGTAGCTGCTACAGTTCTGAAAGGTCAAGGTCGTAGGTGCTACAGTTCCGAAAGGCCAAGTCCGCAGGTTTCCGGAAGGTCCGGAAGTGGCCTTTCAAACGTTGCTCACAGCAGACCAAAGGCAAGTGGGCAAGTGGGCAAGTGGTGAGTCCAACCTTGCTTAGTCGGCAGTACCCAATCCCAGTCTCACTTAGTCCAGTCAGCAAGTACCATGTGGGACTGTGTGCAACATGGCCCTGGTGGAAAGGAGCAGACCAGCAGCCAACAGAAGTATAAATCAAGAGGCAGCGTCCAGCCATTCATTCATTCCTGTGTGAGCCATGCGGAAGTGCTGCCCAGGCGTCTTGTGCGAGGTGGTCTGCAGATGCCCGGAGTCAAAGTGGTCTGAAGGAAGGAGATAGCGTCCATAGGTTAGAGATAGTGTTTCAGTGTGTAAACGAGTGTGAGCGGAGTACAGCATGAGTGTGTGTGGGATATCCAAGGAGATCCAGAGTTGAGTGAGTGTAAAAAGTGGATGTGGAAGGCATTCAATCGCCATGGCCATTCTGAAGCGAGTTTGTATCTGAGTTGTGTGGGCGCCTAGCGCCAGTGTGAATTGCCATCTGTTTGCATGTATGCGAAGTGAAGAAATGCGAGTCTGATTGCAGCTGAGCCATCACACTCAAAATCAGCTGCATCCGGAGCAGAGTCCGGTTGGCTACCAATAGGCTCCTCCAAATCTGTTTGCTCAGTCCAAGCTGACATGGCAGCGGACAGTCCAGGATATAGCCCTGTATTAGAACCCGGCAGCCAGCGGACAGACCAGGATATAGCCCTGTATTAGAACCCGGCAGCCTATCCATGCCTCCGACTGGGGGACGTGGCAGACTGCTGGGAGAGCTTATGCCTTGCCGCTGGTTGCTGCTCGACGTTGCCACACCTTGTTGCCCGACCACACATGCAAAAGTTGGAGCAGTCTGCGGCGCAGGGAAACCTCCACCCAAGCTGGGCAATGTGCTCACCCTGTCAAAAGGAACACAGGAGTCGACAGCTCTTGTGTCGGCATCCATGTAGATGGTGAGGCCATGTAGTGTTCATTGCCACTACTCGAGTCATTGTCTGACAGCTGAGAATAATTCGCTGGTGTGCCTTCATCTGCGAAAGCTTCTCCACTTGGCGTGCCGGAGAGAAGCAGCTCGGATATGGATCTCCCGAAGAACACGTGTGCCTGCCCGCCCGCCATGCCCCTTGATCGACAGCCTGCCACATGTTGAGCGCAAGAAATAATCTGAAGACTTCGCACTTTCTGGAGTGGATAGCACAATAGACCGGATGCAATACAACCGACCTTGATGATCGTAATGGACCCGCGATTCTACAGGGTGCATGATTACCACCTGCTCCCACACCGCGTACTGATAGCATCTGATTTCACGGCACCCAGGCATCGAACACATGTTTGCCCACATTCAGTCTATGAATGCCGCAAGTTATAAAATAGAGCAGCCATCCCCACTTCCATCACGCCAGCCCGCAATCAGCACGCGATCCAGTCAGTTACATAGCCAGATTGGATCGCACACACTGCCCGGGGGGATTCAATGTCAGAAATCCACACGCACTAAGGGGGGTGATTCCATCTTCACAACCCGCACATGGAACAAGGGTGATTCCATCTTGGCAACCTGCACCCACCCAACCCAACAAATCTGTCCCGCGCACTTGAGTCCATCATGGCGATTTTGGGGGCCAATCAGATCTGTCAGATCCCAAGGTTGGAGCGTGCACATTATGGCTTGGATAGACCCCAGATCCTCCAACACCCCCCCATATCGTGCTGGGATGGAAGTGGTCGCCCCTTCCGATTACACTCCACACGCCCATGCACCGTGCCAGATTGGAGCCCGATCCCTCCCTTTCCTCCCCGGGTCTCGAGGGCCACACACAAACACATTGCCCGCGTCCGTGCTCTGACGGCATCACCATCCCATGTCACCACAGTCTTCATGGTGGTGTGGCGCTACCCAAAAACGTCACAAGCTGCAGAACGTGCCACGTTTGCCAAGTCACCAGCAAATGCACCGGGCAATGGGCGTCACTGCACTATTCACCAAAGGTGCAAAAATGAGAATCAATCTACCGCTACAGCACGGGAAGATACAACGTCATAGTTATCGCTGCACTGCACCACAGGGAACACGATCTCGGATCTAGAAGATACACGGCCATAACGGGAAGACACGCAGCGCTTGGATCTTCCTCTAGAACAAGGGAAGATACAATGGGGATAGCTACACTGCACAAGCAAGAGAATGTGTTCTGATCGGAAAACACAAAACAGGCACACAGTGAAGAAAAGGGGGAAAAAAAAAACGCGGGCGGAAGACGCATCATGCTGACTCACACAGTGCCAGCATGCTTTCCCGCTCACTGATGAAATGCGGAAGCAAGCTCTAACGCCACATTCGTCATATAAAAAAAAAAAAAAACGAAAAAAAAAAAGAGACACACGTTGTCTTCGTCACCATACATCAAGCAACGCGGCACTTCCTTTTGTTGGCGCGCCGCTCCACTGTCCATGCTGGCACTAGTCGAGAGGCCAGCAATGAGACATGCTGCTGCTTGGAGATGGCGTGCGCCACGGTGACGACAATGGTGAACGACGATCCAGCTAGACATAGAAGACAACAACACCCGGGGGCACGACCAAGATCCCCTCATTTCCAGAGGGTTCGAACCATCGTCCCCGCCTTGATGTGACCAGGTGGGACCATCCCACAAAGGAACGTTTTTTTGCAGGGAGGGACAGCAGTCATTGCTTCTACCGTCCCTCCCATCTGAAATTGAACCTCGGGGGAGGCCGGCGGAAGATAGATCTATTCCCCGTGGAAGCATGCCTATTGGTGTCTATGGACCAGGGGGAACGCGCTACCCGGGGGGAACGCGCTACCCAGGGGGAAGTCCACAGAGCAGAGCAGAAGGAATGCCCCGGGCGGGTGCAGTTTCCGCCGCAACAGACGAGCCCATTACTCACGGGATTTCTGCAAGGCATGTGGACAAAAAAACGAGCACTATGTGTGTGACCCACACTGGAAATGCCATTTCAGCAGATGTGGCGAATTCCCGAAGTTTCTACGGCTAGCAACACCCTCCGGCAGTTGACAGACGCGCTGAAGTTTCTTCGTGTAAAATCCCGAAAAGCAAAATAAAATTCGATACCACCTCCCAAGGAGGTAGAAAAATGCCCATCCCTGCGGCCCGCCAGGCCGCTGACAGTTGATACCCCATTTGCTGCTCTTGCCACTTTCCCCGCCTCGTGCGACTCGCCGAACCATCAATTTTAGCGATTTTGCTATAAAAGGCTCTAGTGTGAGTATGCCCTTACTTCCTACCTGCGTAGCACAGTGAACGTGTTCGTGCGTTCGCGCGAACGGCTCGCAAATGTGTTCGGGCAAACATACTTTTTTTCGTTAAAAAAAATAAAATAAAATCGGTTTTTGATTTTTAACTCACGTTTGGCTAAGAATTCGAACACGACTCCAAGGCAAAAGTTGCTCCGGAAAAAAAATATAAGTCATGTAAAACAAAAGCAGGTGCAGCCAGCGCAGCTTGCGCCCACGAACACCATCAGGAAGCAACCCCAATGAAGAATCTCACTTCGCTCTTTCTGTCTCTGACTCTATGTTTTCTTTGTTAGTGTATGGCTGGTGCTTTCTGTATCACTGTTTTAGCTCTTGGCGTCTTCTGTCTTTCTAAGTGTTTGTGGAAAGCAGAATAGTAAACAGCAAGGGTCACAAACAGCACGGTCATACACAGTCACAAACAGAATAGTAAACAGCAACGAATCTTCAACGATTCGAAGAACATTATCATCGTCACCGACAAAGAGACGACTCTTTTTTTTTTTTCCTTTCTCATTTGTTTTTCCTGCTACACACACAGCGTCAGAGCTCCCTGGAACTTCGGGAGCTCGCACCAGTCTGACAGTACATGCGGAAAGGAGTTCCCACACCCCCCCCGCCCCACTCGCACCCGCCCACCGAGCCGGCCGAAGCACCTCCCCACCACCTCCCCACCGAGCCAGGCGAAGCACCTCCCCACCGAGCCTACCGAAGCACCTCGCCACCACCTCCCCACCAACCTGGCTGAAGCACCTCCCCACCACCTCTCCACCGAGCCGGCCGAAGCATCTCCCCACCGAGCCTACCGA
>BFEA01000097.1:92979-106981 GCA_003427395.1 Chara braunii
TGAGTAGAAGAGCTGATTATTTTGGGGCAATAGTACATTACCTCGATATAGGAAAGGATCTGCAGCAGCAGGTTAGAGAAGCCTACGCGCAGGACCCTATCTATGGTGAGCTCCTTAAGAAAGTCAAGGAGGCCCTAGAGACCGAGCCGAACTACCGCACTACTGAAGGGTTGCTTTTTGAGAAGACTAATGTTTTTGACCGATTGTGCATCCCCGATAGCGAAGAGATCCGCAGTCTGATCCTGGGAGAATGCCATGACACGGAGGGTCATTTTGGTTGGCAAAAGACCATAGCCAATTTGATGCGTGCGTATACCTGGCCAGGGATGAAGAATGACTGCGTAGAGTATGTTCGCAGTTGTAAGGTCTGCCAGCGTAACAAGTCTTCTACGCGTGCCCCGTTAGGTCTTCTCAGACCCTTGCCCATTCCGGATCAGCCGGGAGACTCAGTGTCAATAGATTTCATGGACACTCAAGTCAAGAGCAGGCATGGCAAGAGCCAAGTCATGGTCATAGTTGATTTAGTCATACAGAGGTTCTTTGACTGTTGGGTTAGTGAGAATGGAATCCCGCTGTCTATAGTTAGCGATAGAGATAGTCGCTTTACTAGCCAGAACTGGCAAGAACTTATGGGAGTATACGGATCTAAGTTGTTGATGTCGTCCGGCCGCCATCCAGAGACTAACGGTCAGACAGAGCAACTGAACAAGATCCTGCAGCAAGTTTTGCGCATGTATATTAGGCCAGATCAGATTAATTGGGATGAGATGTTGCCTAAAGTAGCTAGTGCGTACAATAACAGCGTGCATCTAGCCACCTGCCACACTCCCAACGAACTGCACAAGTCCTTTCGACCCCGCAGACCGTTTGAGGGACTCAACCGCGATCAGATTCACAGATTGCCGCCCGGGACCAGGGAGTTTGCTGTACAGCACGAAAAAGAACTAGCTACTGTTGTAGAAAACCTCAGGAAAGCCCAGCATAGGATGATAGAACAAGCGAATAAACATCGTCGCCCCTCACAGTTTCAAGTAGGCGACTTAGTCAGGGTTAGTTCTAAAGAGTTTACACCTGAGGAGAACATCTCGCAGAAGTTACTGCCCACCTATAGAGGACCGTGGCCAGTCTTAGAAGTCAAGGGCGGCGAAGACGGACCGTCCTACACTATAGAACTCCCAGCACACCTCCACACTTACCCAGTTTTCCATGCATCAAAGTTATTACCTTGTCAAACAAGTGATCAGTTTCCATCCCGTAGATCGATGATCCCACCAAATATGGATGGAAGATATGACATTGATGGTATAGTGGCTGAAGATGTCTTCAGAACCGGAGGTAGGGGTCGTCCGCAGAAACAGTACAAGGTTCATTTTAGTTATCAAGAACCGGAAGACGACCGCTGGTTTACGAGATCTGAACTTCTAGAGACAGCTCCCGATATAGTCCGGGCCTRCGAGAGACAACAACGAGGTAAAGGTCCTGCCTTGGATTGAAAATTTCTCGGAGGACCTCGAATCTAGGTCGGCGGGAGTGAAACAGTATTCACCAGTTCGAAGTAGCTGATGCAGATCCCAGGGCTCGTTCCTAGTTCCCCAACTTACCTGTGTACAATACCTGTGTCAACTCGAAGAATTGAACCTGCGACCTGTAGAACCGCCAGTGGTAAGTAGGTCTGTCGTAGGTCTATAGGTAGCCAGGATTCGATCTGTAGACCTGTAGATTAGAAGTCTAGCTGCAGTCCTTCTAGAAGGTCGGCAAGTGGTCAAGTGGTGCAGGCAAGTGGCCAAGTGGTGTGCCTAAAGCAAGCCCACGTTGTAGACGAGGACAAGTGGCGAGGTCAAACAGCACGACCCCAGTGCAACTGCACTGCGTCGTAGGGTCGTCGCCATGCAGTCAAGGGAGAGTCTAGAAAGTACCAGTCCGGTCCAGCAAGTACCACGGGGGGGACTGTGTCCACCATGGGCCAGGGATACAGGGCAGACCAACGCAGCGCAGAAGTATAAATCAAGAGGCTGCGTCCAGCCATTSATTCATTCAGGCGGAAGCCATGCGGTAGCGCTGCCACAGCGTCTAGTGCAAGGAGGTCTGYTGGAGGCCCGAAGACGAASGGGGCAAGAGTGACGCACTGTAGTCATAGCAATAGGTAGTGGCAGCCATAGCTGCCATAGCTCAGTGTAGAGTGCAGAGTKTSYGTACTGTRTGKGTKTTGGGTATGAACACTGAGTGTGCGTGTGGGACATCCAGGGTGATCCAGAGTGCGAACAGTGAGTTGTGTGGGCGCTCAGTCGCCATAGCCAGTTTGAAGAGAACTCTTACCTGGTTACGATATCTCTGAGTACTGTGGGGGCGCATGTCGCCAGTTTGCTGCTTCGCTGTTTGCATGCATGACAAGTGTGAAGAAGTCGAGTTCGATTGCACACCCACTGATAAGCCTACTAACTAACTGAAGTCTACTACTATCACTCTGCACTGGCGCAGCTGTGGCTGCCTTCTCCCTGCCAGCGCTAACACTTCCTCTCTCTCTCTCTCTCTTAGTGCAGCACTCTGGCTTCAGCGCTCTGCCCCTCACTACAGCGCACGAGTGCTCCAGAACTTCCACGCTTCTTGCGAATGAGCAATCTGACCAAATGGGAGGCTGGCCAGTCCTTTTGTAGTCTTGGTTGCACTTCAACTCATGCCAGCCTCTGTTTCCTGGGGCCTGACTGGGTTCCGGTACCACATCCCTTCGGCCTGTCTGCTTCTGAATGTCAAGGCCTGGAACCTTCCAAATTTCCATAGGTCTGCTGCTGCTTGGGCCTTTGCACATGGTTTTGACTGAGGATTGTGACTCCTGCCTCTGAGATAGGACTTTTGGTCTGCCCTTTCATTCGTGGGATGTGACTCCTCGATATGACTTTTCATTATGAGACGCGACTCTTGCCCCTAAGATGTGTCTGTTTGCTGGTTGCCTGTTGGACTGGACTGCTGAGGCACCCGACTGTGACTTTTCTGAATTTGACGAACTTGGCCGCTCTTGACCAGACCTCTGACCCTGAGACCCGAATTTGGGATCTGAACCGTGAAAGGCCTTTCACTCTCGCCGGCCTAATTTCGAGGTGCTCCGAGAAAACTACCAATTTTTATCTATCTACTATGTTAATTCCTCTCTTAGCTCTTTCATAATATGACACAATATGCAGTGCTGTGTCTATTATTTCATCTCTCGTGAACCAGCGATCTTCTGTAGGTTCTTGATAGGCAAATCTGACCTTATATTGTCGTTGTGGTCTACCCCTGAGTCCAGATCTGTAAACATCTTCCCCAACAATCCTATCCACGTCATACTTACCATCCATATCACGGGGAATCACAGATCTGCGTGAGGGACATGTCATTACTAACGCACGGCAATAACTTTGATGCATGAAACACCGGATATGTGTGCAAGTGTGGAGGAATTTCAACAACATCCAGAATCTGCCACGGTCCTCTGTTCTCCTCAGGGAGGAACTCTTTTGACTTCACCCAGACCAAATCTCCTACAGCAAAATGCGAGGGTCTGCGGTGCTTATTGGCCTGCCCAATCATTTGGTGCTGTGCTTTACTAATACTTTCTTTAACCGTTTCCAAATCTTTCTCATATTGAACAGCAAATTCCCTAGTTCCCCGCGGAAGTCTCTGTATTTGATCAGGGTTTAGACAGTCAATGGGTCTACGTGGGCGCCATCCAAGATGCAGTTTAGCCGGTGTTCTGGATGTAGCTAGATGCACATAACTTTTATAGGCATTTGCAACTTTTGGCAGATGTTCATCCCAGTCAATCTGATCTGGTTGGATGTACATGCGCAGCACTTGCTGCAGCAGCTTGTTCATCTGCTCGGTCTGTCCATTTGTCTCAGGATGTCTACTTGAAGACATAGTCAATTTGGACCCATACACCTTCATCAGTTGCTGCCACTGCTCACCCGTGAACCGCGTATCCCTATCACTTACGATAGTTAAGAGATGCCCAAAATCTTTCACCCAATGATTAAAGAATTCCCTAATCACCACATCAGCTTTCGCTTCTGCAGGAAGTGGAGCAAACACAGCAAACTTACTGAACCTGTCCACTATAACCGTAACGTGACTTCTTCCATTTCTACTTCTTAATTTAGTGTCCATAAAGTCGATAGACACAGAGTCTCCAGGACCTGACAGAATAGGGAGAGGTTTGAGTAAAGCAAGGGGAGGCTGTGTGGAACTCTTGTTCCACTGATAAACTTGACAGCCTTGCACATAGGCGATACAGTCATGTTTCATTCCAGTCCAGGTGTAGGAACGCAGGAGGTTAGCATACGTCCATCTCCAGCCGAAATGTGCCTCAATGTCATGACATTCCCCTACGATCAAACTTCTAATTTCTTCATCGTTGTTTGGAACACAGTCTGTCATGCACATCCGTCTTTTCAAAGAACAGTCCTCGAGACACTATAATCCGGAACTTCATGAGGTGCCTCCTGCAGCTTCTTTATTAACGCGCTGTAGACAGGATCAGCAGCGTATGCAGTCCTAACTTTCTCTTGCACTTCAGTGCCTACATCCAAATATGTCACAATGGCACCGAAAAAGTCAGATCTCCTACTTAATGCATCGCCAACAACGGTTATACTTTCCTTTGACTGGCCTCAGTTCAAAATCAAACTGATCAAACTCCCCAGCCCACCTAGTCAGTTTAGGTGTCATGCGGGCTTGGGTTTTAAGCCAGTTAAGCATCTCATGATCCAAGTAAACTTTAGAGTGGCGTCCTAGCAGATAGTGTCACCAGTGATTCAGTGCTTCCCTCAGAGAGAACAGCTCTCTCTCATAGGTAGAGGCGTCGACCTTTTCGCTAGGTAGTCTACAGGACATGAATTCCACAAGTCTGCACCCATTCCCATCGTCTTGCTGGAGTACAGCACCAATCCCGTATTGACTGGCGTCAGTGATTACGATAAAGGGTAAAGATGGATCCACAACTTTCAACACCGGATAATTAATCAAACATTTCTTTAAACGCTTGAAGGATGCAGTACAATCCTGATCCCATTTCCGATAGTTTATTTCTTTAACAGTCTACGCAATCGGGCAGCGATTACCATAAAGTTCCGAGCGAACTTGCGGTAAGAGTTGGCCAGACCAAGAAACGAGCGCAGTTTTGTCAACGTGCGCGGGTTAGGCCAATCTCTAATGGCTGCAATCTTAGCGTCTTCCGGTTTAATCCCATCACCGTCTACCATATGTCCCAAGTAAAGGACCTGACGCTTTGCCCACTCACACTTCTTCGGGTTAATCTTAAATTTCGCCTCTCGCACTTTATTAAACACAACTCGAAGGTGCTCATGCTCTTTCAGACTCTTACTAGAGATCAATATATCATCTAGATAAACAACGACAAACTTGTCGAGGCAATCACGAAACAACTCATTCATACATCTCTGGAAGGTTGCAGGGGCATTAGTCAAACCAAACGGCATCAACGCAAACTCATAGTGGCCATATCTTGTTCGAAAAACTGTTTTGTGCTGATCTTCGGGCTCAATCTGATGGTAACCCGACTTCAGATCAATCTTGGAGAAATTGCAACCCTGAACTCTATCCAGGAGATCAGATATCCGTGGTAGTGGCTCAACATTCTTAACTGTTATCGCGTCGAGTCCCCTATAGTCTATGCACATTCCTAGTTCATCGCCCTTCTTTGGCACAAACAGGACTCGTGCACCAACTGGTGAGGAACTTGGCTTAATCCACCCCTTCTCAAGCAACTTGTCTAATTATTTTCGTAGCGCATCAAGCTCCTTTGGAGACATCCTATAGATAAAGCCCTTGGGCATACGGCTACCGGGTTCCAACTCTATCCGATGCTTGGTTTCTCTCTCCACCACTCCACTTGGGGCCTCTGCAACATCAGCAAACTCGACATGCAACTTGTGCACATTGGGGGGTATCGGCTCTTCCTTTTTCTTTTCTTCACTCACCAGGCACACATATACAACAAACACTTGGTCGGCAAGGTCGTTCTTGACCACATGCCAGGCGAACGTGGGGGCACTCATGCAACAAAGGGATAGGCTATTCTCTACGCCAGATGCATGGTAAAGTCGATTTTTTTTCTTTCCACCTGTACGACTAGGCAAACAACAATCACGCTCACCAAGTTTCACATCTCCATTGGCGGCCTCACACCAATCCGTACCTAGAATCATGTCAAAAGGGAGATTGTCCTTCACTAAGAGTGTCAAGGAGTGCAGAACACATTTCACCTTTCCCCCTGCCTCCAACCGGAAGATACCCTAACCCCTTCAACATAGCTATCAACCACCATTTCCCTATTGTCCGCTAACTTACTTACGATGGGTTGTTCTAGCTTTTGAACCTTAAGCCCTAACCGCAGCTTTTGCAGACCCTTCTTACTGATATAGCTGCGTGTTGACCCACTGTCCACTAGTGCGCCAACCCTGACTCCTATGACCTCTACATCTGCAATTATTAATTGCCCTTTCTTTTTCTTCATTTCGGCCCAAGCGTGCCGACGAGTGACCACTGTTTTCTTCTAACCCATAGTCTATCTGGTCATAGGTAAGTAACTCCATTCTCCTCCTTCGAAGGTGACCAGTAAATTAAATCCTGGTATATTCCCTGAGATTCTCCGGTCTTTCCATTTCTTGCCGGCCTGCAGGTCTTTCCAATAATGGCAATACTGCGCCTCTTGCAAAGAACCAGTGTGATCTATAGCGATCTTGATAAACTTCTCGTACGTCATTCCTTTTTCTTTAGTGTGGGGATACAGTTGTGTTTTCAAGGGGTCAGGGAGTGCTCTACCGAAGTTGTTTAGCATCTGCGCCGGTGTTAATCCGTGATCCGAGCACTGCAATAGTTCATCCATTGTGGCCTTGAGTTCAGACGCACACTTCCATTTGCAATCACTGATCAAAGACTCTGTCCTACGGGCCAGGTTCTTATCTTCGAACCTTTAGCGAAACTCATTGCGTTCCCTGCCATGCACAATCTTCCCATTAGCACCCGGTCCCAGTACGGAATCTTTTGTGCATACAGGTATGTACCCATTGCCGCCTCCCAGTGGAAAATACTTTTTCTTCCCCGTATAGGTCCAAGGCAACTTCACTTTCATCTTTTGCCTGGATTCCTCCGCTTCTCCATCCTTCTTTCTCAACTCCCTTTCCTTTCCTGTCCCCACCATCACCATCATCGCCTCTGTCTCCTCCCCCCCCACCATTCTTCAACTGCTTTAACACGGCGGGGTCTTTAAGTTTCTGACAGAGAGCTTCATCTAACAACTCCACATAACTGTGGACTCACGAGTCTATCTGTGGCGACGCATTATTCAAGAAACTGTTCAAAGTATCTACAAATTCCCCCTGTTGTGCCTCTACTTTGTTAACCGTTTGGTGGAGTACGGCGAGCTGACCATTGGTATGGAGGAGGGAGTCAATGAGGAGGGTTAGTCTCTCTTCTACTCCAACCTGCTTCCCTTTTTGCTCCTGCAGCAACTTCCGTAATCTTTCCCCCTCCTCTTTCATCTTCTTTTCCGCATCAAACATTTCTCTTCTCCATCACCATGCGATTATGCAAGTCTGCCCTTCTCTCCTCCACGAACAATTGTTTTCCTGCCTCATCATGTACTTCCGACAACAGTTTGAGGAAAGCCCCTTCTCTGCCTCTCTCTATTGGCAGCTCCTCCCGAAATCCGAACTGACCTAGCCAGTCCATAGCTTCGAGTTGGCGCATCCGAATGCCGCCCATTTGGCTGCTCTCAGCTTGTTTTTATTGCTGTTGGCCTCTTCTTCTTTCCAGCTTCTCTCCTTCTTCCTCCACTTCTTCCTCTTCTTCTATGCCTTCTACTCCTCCATCACCCTTCTTTCTTTCTCTTCATGGCCGCCCTTCTCCTGAACCTCCCTCTCCATCTGTTGCTTTTTTTCTTGTAATTTCCTCTTTAGTTCTCCTCCTTTTTCTTTATCTTCTCTTCTCTCTTCTCTTTTCTCTGCTAGCCGGCGGTCTATTTCTGCCTACTCTTCGGCTGAATGCACCTGTGTTGACTTCCCAGACCTCATGGTGGTGTAACAGACAGAGGTGCGTTGGAAGTCAAGAGGAAAGAGGAACCGGAACAACGGGGCCCAAAGTACAGAAGGCCAGAATCAAAAACATGGGGTAGTGATCCATGGTGACTAGAAGCACAGGAAAGCGACCTCCACCTCCTCACCACTTAAGACCTAACCCCAACTACTAATTTAGTAACTCACGAGTGGGTCTGACTGTTGCTGACTGCTGAATACCTCCCTAGAACTATCTATGTATACACTTTTTTTTTTTTTTTTTTCCAAGGAGTGGACTGGTTCTGGACTAAAGGCAGATCGAATATGTGGTACCAATCACCAAGACAAATCAGCAAGCAAACAGGTTTAATGGGAATACACTTCACTCCAATGAACGTTCCGTTGATGAAGCTCCATGGCCGCTCCAACGCAGCAGCAACAGGTACGTAACCAAGCCACTTCTTCTTCAGCCTACTTCTTCCCCCTTTCGTCAGTCTTCTTCCCACTCAACTCTCTTTCTCATCTCCCTTCTCGTTGGCCTTAATCGTTGCCAGCGATGACCAGTGAGTGCAGCGAGCAACTGCGCCGATACCAGTTTGCAATGAACCTCCTAGTTCAACACCAGTGAGCGCACACATTCACACCTCATGCATATATGAGATCACACGTAGTTCACACTGAAGTTCAGAGAGATTAGACCAGATAACGCAGCTTATGTATTCCAATAAGACATTACAAGAGCATTGAGAGCTCAAGTCACCAGCGCACATCACCGCATGCCAAAGGTAAACAGTAACCAGCATAGACTCTCAGGTAAGTATCTCTTCTTCTCTCTTGTGTATCTCCTCTCCTTTCTGGTCTCCTCTCTAGCTATGTCCTCGCTGCATCTTCTCTCCCTACATGCATGCACTCTCACTAACTTCTACTAAAGGCTCTACTCTGAATACACCCACTGATAAGCCTGCTAACTAACTGAAGTCTACTACTATCACTCTGCACTGGCGCAACTATGGCTGCCTTCTCCCTGCCAGTGCTAACACTTCTTCTCTCTCTCTCTCTCTCTCTCTCTATCTCTCTCTCTCTCTCTCACATAGCGCAGCACTCTGGCTTCAGCGCTCTGCCCCTCGCTACAGCGCACAAGTGCTCCAGCACTTCCACGCTTCTTGCGAAGGAGCAATCTGACCAAATGGGAGGCTGGCCACAGTCCGTCTGTAGTCTTGGTTTGCACTTCAACTCGTGCTAGCCTCTGTTTCCTGGGGCCTGACTGGGTTCCCATAGCACATCCTTTCGGCCTGTCTGCTTCTGAATGTCAAGGCCTGGAACCTTTACGAATTTCCATAGGTCTGCTGCTGCTTGGGCCTTAGAGTCGTGACTTTTTGAATTTTGCATATGGTTTTGACTGTGGATTGTGACTCCTGCCTCTGAGATACGACTTTTGCCTATGGGTCTGCCCTTGTAAATGTTTCTACTGTCAAAGAACCAAATTTCATTCGTGGGATGTGCCTCGTCAATATGACTTTTCATTATGAAACGTGACTCTTGCCCCTAAGATGTGTCTGTTTGATGGTTGCCTGTTGGACTGGACTGCTGAGGTACCAGACTGTGACTTTTCTGAATTTGACGAACTCGGCCCCTCTTGACCAGGCCTCTGACCCTGAGACCCAAATTTGGGGTCTGAACCGTGGAAGGCCTTTCACTGGTAGCCTAGCAGCAATGTTAACTCACTTGCATAGCCATTCAGAAGAGAGTTCCCACTAAGATAACAGATTCAGCGGTGGGTGCTTCTACATGAGCTTCAGCTAACCAAATATGAACTGGTTTGGTAGTTACTTTCACTGCAAAAGATGCAAAGAAAAGCAATCCATAGCAATACTTGACGTCGTCCGCTAAATTCTGTTGTTAAACAACCACTACCTTTCACAGGAAAACGCCAAGTCCAGCTAGTAGCCTACTCCTTGAAACACAGGGCTCGTCACAGGGTTGGAGGCCGACGAAATTAAAAAAGAAAAAATGAAAAAAAATAAAATAAAAAAATGAAAGTTTCAAATCCAGGGATATCGGGGAAGGCCCTCACAAGGGTGGAAGTTGCAGAGGCCTTTGAACAATGCCCGGGACATTTTTGTAATTTTGCTCCAAGTTCTAAGTCCTAACCGGTAATTGAACCTGAGCCTAAACCGACTGGGACTTTCTGCAAATTCCCTAAACTGCTGTCGAAACGGTACTCGACCTAAACTTGATGCAGGCCTACACTGATTGCCACACGATAATTGGCCCGAATTGGTAGCACATTTGGGAGTCTCGTTTTTTTTCCAGTTTTCCTTTTCTTACGAGCAGTGGCCCTAAGGGCCTCGCTCCACCCATCAGCACTTGCACAAAGGAAAAACATATGGCTTGTATGGTTCCAGTTTCTAGGAAAAGATTCATTCTAGTTTTGCACATTTGGTGAGTAGTGGAGTGAAGCCCTCAAAATCACACGCCGAGTTAGTAAGTCAGTAACCCATGACTGCGGAAACACGGACCTGAATTTGAAACTACACCATATATACCTGGCCTGCTCCCTCCTTACTACAAGCCCAGCGGACCATTCTTCTCATGCTGACAAGGTCCTTGCTAACTTTTGGCAGGGACCTTATGAAGTAAGGGCAGGGGTTCTCTGAAAAATGTGAAAGGGTTCTTTGCTCTCTCTCTCTCTCTCTCTCTCTCTCTCTCTCTCTCTCTCTCTCTCTCCAGTGTGTATACAGCGCACCTCATGTATGCACTGCAAATATGATCCATATATGTGCTGTTCACGTTAGAAGCTGCCATATCACCTTCGTCGCTAAGTAACATCAAACAAATGCAACAGAAGTCAACATCAGAACGCTAAGGCCCATCTTCCCTAAGTCACTTCAACTAAAGCAACAGAAGTAAACTGTCCTTCAGGACATCCGTTAAAATTGGAAAGATACAGAGAAGATATGCATGGCCCCTGCGCAAGGATGACATGCATAAATCGAGCGATGGTCCAAAAGACTCCAAATTAAAAAAAAAAACAGAAAACAGGTCCATAAAGCCCGGAAGAAGACGAAATCTCACCTCCTCGTAGCTTAGTTCCAGAGGCAAATCCTGTGCGTCAATTTCTCCATGTGTGAACACAGATGCTAGCTGGCTTTGGCCTAATGAGATAGGATATAGTTCTTTAACACCAAAGCCAATTTTCTCTCTCACACGAGGTACCGAAAATTGCTGCATGATTGTCCCGCCGCCAACCGCCGGCACTTGCTGAAGCTCTGAAGATATCTGACAAAACCCAATGCATACGACACGGAATAGAGGGAAGGGAGATCAGACGAACATATCATGTGACCAAGGCAGCTATATAGATTGCACCAGAGCTGGGCCAGCAACCGGCCGGATCACGTGCCCCGGTCCAACCGGGGCCGGACCGGTCCAGGGGGGGTGAACCGGCAAAACRGGATGCCCCCAGCAAATGGCCAGATCTTTTTTTTTTTTTTCTGATTGCTGCATCCGACTGCGCTCGCTGAGATGTGCCGGATTCCGCAATAAAATTTGCAAAGTCAGGAATTTCTTCGGGGGCGGGTGGGATTGGGGGGGGGGGGGGGGGGGGGGTAGGGGGGTGGGGACAGGTTTTATGGCAGCATCCGACTGCGCTTGCTATGGCTATGGCTCAGGCTCAATGGGGAGGAGGAGGAGGAGTAGAAGAAGAAGAAAGGAGGAGGAGAAGAAGAAGAAGAAGAAGAAGAAGAAGAAGAAGAAGAAGAAGAAAGGAGGAGGAGGAGGAGTAGGAGTAGAAGAAGAAGAAAGGAGGAGGAGGAGAAGAAGAAGAAGAAGAAGAAGAAGAAGAAGAAGAAGAAGAAGAAGAAGAAGAAGAAGAAGAAGAAGAATCCGAGATGGCAAAAAAACAAATCGGTATCGCTATGGCTCGGGCTCAACGGGGAGGTAGGAGGAGGAGGAGGAGGAGGAGGAGAAGAAGAAGAGGAGGAGGAGGAGAAGTAGAAAAAGGAGGAGAAGAATCCAAGATGAAAAAAATATATATATCGCTACCGCTACGGCGCGGGCTCAACGGGGAGCTAGGAGGAGGAGGAGAAGAAGAAGAAGAAGAGGACGAGGACGAGGACGAGGACGAGGAGGGAAAAAGGTGAAGAAGAGGGCGAGGAGAAGAACAAGAAGAAGATGCGGAGGAGGGAAACAGATGATGAGTATGAGGAGGAGGAAGAGAAGAAAAAGAGGAAGAAGAAGAAGAAGAAGCGGAGGAGGAGGAGGAGGAGAAGAAGAGGATGAGGAGGGAAAAAGATGAAGAAGAAGAGGACGAGGAGGAGAACAAGAAGAAGAGGGAAGTCATGAGGACGAGGAGGAGGAAGAGAAGAAGAAGAAGAAGAAGAAGAAGAAGAAGAAGAAGAAGAAGAAGAAGAAGAGGAGGAGGGAGGAGGAGAAGAAGAAGACGAAGAAGAGAAGGAGGAGGAGGAGGAGGAGGAGGAGGAGAAGAAGAAGAAAAAGAAGAAGACGAGGAGGAGCGCTGGTGGACTTACCTTCGTGGCTATGGGGAGCTGTTGCGACAAAGCGGGCTGGCGGGGCGAAGCAGCTGCACACAGAGGTTGATGGCGGGCTGGAGACGGGACGCTGGCACTGGTCGTGTGGTGGCAGCACACGATGTCGACGTGCATGCTGAATGGCACGACGTCAACGTTGTGTGATGTTGCTGTAGCATGGGGCAGGCGGGGCGGAGGGGTGGAGGCAGCGCAAAACCACGCTGCGATTCACATTTCAAAATGCGGCTGATTTCGGGCGCAGATCTGTGGTCGACATCGACCACGTTTTCAAATTTGAAA
Organism: Chara braunii; assembly: GCA_003427395.1. NCBI lineage: Eukaryota > Viridiplantae > Streptophyta > Charophyceae > Charales > Characeae > Chara > Chara braunii. Next base: position 105,860 of record BFEA01000097.1, read on the forward strand.
ACGGGGCCCTACCGGACCCCCTTTTTTTTGGAAACACGCGGCCGATCTCCACTGTCGATCTGCGCCGATCGCAGGTTGGCCGCGCGTTCTCAAAACAAAACGGGGTCCGGTAGGGCCCATTTTTCTTTTTCACTTGTGGCGACGGCCTCCCAGAGGCTGGGTGGGGACGGGGACGCCCGAAAATCCCCCGTACAGCCCCCTGAAAGGAGTGCGCCAAATCGAACCAGGGACCTGCCGGGCCAGTGAACCACCCGGTTGGACCGGTAGGCTCCCGGTCGGTCGAAGGTCCCCCGGTCCATCCGGGGACCAGCACTGGATTGCACGGATTTTTTTTTCAAAGAACAAAAAAATAGAATCCATACTTTCAAGCACACGGTGTGCGAGCATTCGTGTATGCGGCGTACCCAATGCGCTGCCGCACTCTGCTCGGCAGACTCTATTTGCACACACCACAAAAAATGAAAACAAAACAAAAGAAGATTAGAAATGGATGACCGTTGTGCCCGCCCGGCATGTAAAACATCCGGGATTTTTATTTTCTTATTTCCTTGGTGGGGCGTTTCCACGCACAGCGAAAGAAGCCCAAATCCAGGCTCTTTCATATGTTTCTTGATATCGGGTTTCAAGGACGGAGGATGCTGACAGGATATGGCGACGGGGTAGAGAATGACTCAGAGTACCGCAAAGAGACTGCATACAGGAATATGAAACAATGTCTTCTCTGTTACTCCCTCTTTCTCCGTCTCTGTGAACACTGTCTGACAGTTTATAGCACCAAACTCCACAAACCAAACACAAAACAGAGACAGTGCCACTTGGTCGAGTTCACACATAAGCAGCAGAGGGAGTAGACGAAGAAGGATTCTTCGAAGATGAAATCTGGAACAACAAAACAAGAGAGGGACCCGGATCTCTAACATCACTCATTGTCAACTTCCCATCATTGGCATCACCGCTGTTGTCATAGCCCACTGTTGAATCATCACCAATGATCTTTGGCCTTCTCCTTCCCCCTGAATGTGTCTCGACCAGGAGGCCTTCACGTGCTGGTGCATTGAGCGACTTCCATGACCGTTCCCCTCCCCTCTTGGTTGTGCCAACTGCAGCAGGTGCTGCCATCTT
>BFEA01000097.1:119128-151562 GCA_003427395.1 Chara braunii
AAAAAAAAAAAAAAACATAAAGCAAATAAAGAAAGGAAAAAGAGACGCACGCACACAGAGACACAACACACCTAAACACACACACACACACACGCAAACAATCGTGCACACACACACACACACACACACACACACGGACACTTACAAACACACACATACACAAACACACACGCATACATACATATTCATGCACAGACACACTCTCACACACAGGCACACACATACACACATGCGCGGACACACAGCACACCGGAGGTGAGGTCCCACTAGCAACGGGGGAAATGAGTTTGTGGGGCAGTTGAGAGACCCAAATCCTACCGTGCAGTACTCGTGATCCCACAGTCAGTATTTTACTTGTATTACCCGAAAAAGTAAGGAGATCTTCATTCCCCTCCTCCTCTCCTTAACACTGGGCATGCCCGTGCAAAGAAAGCTTCCCTCCAGAATCTTTTCAATCGGTTGGGGGCGTGGCCAACCCCAAACGAGGGTGGGGTCGGCCTTAGGCCCACTGGATAGAAGATTTTCAGTATTTTCCTTGCTGTTGGGCGGAGCCCTCCAAACACGAAGTATATGGAGGGTGTCAGGATCAGTGCTGACAGAAGTCAAGTTTATTCCAGAAAATGTGGCGGTTACTTTGTTCCATGGCTACAATCCGGACGTCCGGACCGCCGTCCAGACGGTCGGGATTCAGTCCGGACTCCAGACGTCCGGTCTGGAAGGTCCGGATCTGCCAAAATTCGAGGGGAAAAAAAAAAAAAAGGTTCAGGACCCTTCCCCATTGAGGAGCCAAGCCCCCAAAATAGTTTTGGGGGTTTTTCAAGCCCGTTTATGCTTCTTTGGGGGATCCGGACGTGCTCTCTCTATAATAATTTATTAGACAACCCCAATTTTTTTATTATTAATAATTCATTACCTTTTATTAGTTTTTAAAGTCTTTTTTAAAGCTTTTTTATAGTTTTTGACTTGTAACTCAAGTTTGGTTAGGAACTCTGACATGACTCTGAGGCAAAAGTGGGTTTTAATAGTCCGGACATTTCTGGACCTGTCCAAACATCCGGACAGTCCGGATCCCCCCATGTCCAGAGATCCGAAAATGTCCGAAATTCCGGACGTCCAGAAACTACCGGACACGGGTCCTCTTCCATTGACGTCTACGTTGGTTGACACTGTGTATTTGATTCGCAATCTATGCGAACTGTTGTGACTTGTTTTGATTGGTCACTACACACTTAACCAAGTCAACTTGCTACCCCACACGTGAACTTTCTTAGAGAGGAATCACTGAGATCAAGTGAGCTTGCTTAATACAGCGATGTCATGTGTTACGTTTGAACCAAGATTCAAGATGAGTGATAGAAGAAGCCACGAGAGGAGGGACTACGATTGGAGAGATTACCGCTCGGGGATCAGATGTGTTGAAGGTAAAAGGTGAGCTAGAAGGTGCAATCAGACTCGTTCTCATTCACACTTTTCAAGCATGTAAACAGTAGCGCAGCAAACTGGCGACATGCGCCCACTCAAAACTCAGAGATATGGCATCCAGAYACRAGTTCACTTYCAATTGGCTATGGCRACTCAGCGCCCAAACAACTCACAGTTCACATACACCGGATCACCCTGGATATCCCACACGCGACTCTCTGAACTCACGCACACACACACTGAACACTAAACTACAGCTATGGTAGCTATAGCTGCCGCTACCCTATCGCTATGCTACGCTCCTGCCCTCTCGCCCACTTCAGCTCCGGGCTCACTGCAGACCTGCTTGCACAAGTCGTTGTGGCAGCGCTTCCGCATGGCTCACGCAGGAATGAATGAAAGGCTGGACGCTGCCTCTTGATTTATACTTTTGAAACTCGTTGGTCTGCCCTCTTCCATCGGCCCATGGTGCTCACAATCCCTTGTGGTACTTGCTGGACCGGACTGGGACTGACTGGACCTTACCGCTGACTAAGTGGGGACTCACTGCTAACCTACCGACATCGTACTGCAATTGCACTGCAGTTTAGTCCAGCACTTGACTCACCACTTGCCCACTTGCCCACTTGCTGACCTTCTAGAAAGACTACAGCTAAGACTTCTGAAACTCGCTAAGACTTCTATCCTACAGATCTACAGATCGAACCCCTTTGCTACCTACGAACCTATGACAGCCTATCAATTGTTTGCGAACACACAGGTCACAGGTTCAACTCTCGAGGTCTACACAGATACTGTACATAGGTAGGGCAAGGTCCAGGGATCGAACCCTGGGATCTGCGTCTGCTACTGCAAAGAGGTGAAAACCGTTTCACTCCCGCCGTCCTAAAATCGAGGTCCTCCAAGAATATTTCAGTCTAAGGCAGGACCTTTACCCTTCTTATCACGCTCATAGGCTCTGACTATGTCGGAAGCTGTTTCTAGAAGTTTTGTCCTTGTAAACCAGCGGTTGTCTTCCGGCTCCTGGTAAGCAAACCGGACCTTATACTGTTTTTGGGGACTACCTCTACCACATGTTCTGAACACATCCTCATCTACAATGTCGTCAATGTCATAACTTCCGTCCATATCCGGGGGGGGTCATGGATCTTCTTGAAGGGAACTATTGACTTGTGACACACGGCAACAACTTTGAAGCATGGAACACAAGGTATGTGTCGAGGTGTGCTGGAATCTCTATAGTGTAGGACGGTCCATCCTCTCCGCCCTTGACTTCTAAAACCGGTCACGGTCCTCTATATGCAAGCAGCAACTTCTGTGAGATGTTTTCCTTAGGTGCAAACTCTTTCGACTTGACCCAGACTAAGTCACCTACCTGAAACGGCGATGGGCGACGATGCTTATTGGCCTGTTCTATCATTCTATGTTGGGCCTTCCTGAGGTTTTCAACAACAGTTGCTAGCTCTTTCTCGTGTTGTACTGCGAACTCCCTGGTTCCGGGCGGTAGCCTGTGAATCTGATCCCGGTTCAATCCTTTGAACGGTCTGCGTGGTCTAAAGGACTTGTGCAGCTCATTGGGAGTGCGGCAGGTGGATAGATGCACGCTGTTATTGTATGAACTAGCTACCTTAGGCAACATCTCATCCCAGTTAATCTGGTCAGGTCTAATTTACATGCGCAAAACCTGCTGTAGGATCTTGTTCATCTGGTGGTCTCTGGATAACGGCCAGATGACATTAATAACTTTGATTCGTAAACTCTCACGAGTTCTTGCCAGTTCTAGCTGGTGAAACGACTATCTCTATCGCTAACTATGGATAATGGGACTCCGTTCTCACTAACCCAATGATAAAAAAACTTCTAAATAACTAATTATGTGCGTGCCTCTGCAGGCAAAGGAACAAAAACAACATACTTGCTAAATCGGTCAACTATGACCATGACTTGGCTCTTACCATGTATACTCTTGACCTGAGTAGTTTTATTCCTCTAACACACTTTACAACTACGAACATACTCTATGCAGTCATTCTTCATCCCTGGCCAGGTGTACGCACGCATCAGATTGGCTAATGTTTTTTGCCAACCAAAGCGTCCCTCGGTGTCATGGCATTCCTCTAGGATCAGACTGCGGATTTCCTCACTATTGGGAACGCATAGGCGGTCGAATACATCCGTCTTCTCAAACAACAATCCTTCTATAGTGCGGTAGTGTGGTTCGGTCTCTGGGGCCTTCTTAACTCTTTTGAGGAGGTCACTATAGATAGGGTCCTGCGCATACGCTTGCCTCACTTTCTCTTGCAGGTCTCTCCCTATATCCAGATAGTGTACTATGGCTCCAAAGTAATCTGATCTCCTACTCAGAGCATCCGCAACTACGTTGTACTTGCCCTTCACTAGCTTGAGCTCAAAGTCATACTGGTCTATCTCAGCGGCCCACCTAGTTAGCTTAGGTGTCATTTTGGCCAGAGTCTTTAACCAACGAAGCGTCTCATGGTCAGAATACACTTTGAAGTGCCTCCCAAGCAGGTAATGCTTCCAGTGTTCTAAGGCCTRCCTGAGAGCGTAGAGTTCTCTCTCGTACGTCGAGGTGGCTACCTTCTCTGAGGGCATCCTCGCTGACATGAACTCTATGGGTCTATAGCCGTTGCCGTCATCTTGCTGCAACACGACGCCTATAACATACTGACTCGCGTTCGTGGTGACGACAAATGGCAAAGACGGATCAACTACTTTGAGGACAGGGTACTCTATCAATGCACACTTCAACTTCTTTAGCGAAGACGTACAATCTTTGTCCCATTGCCAGATTGCCTCTTTCTTTAGCATCCTGCACAAGGGAGGGGCGATAGTAGAGAAGTTCCTCACGAACTTCCTATAATAGTTAGCTAGGCCTAGGAACGACCGCAACTCTGTCAATGTGTCGGGCGTCCACCAGTCTCTAATCGCCGCTATCTTGCTGTCCTCTGGCTTAATGTCGTCTCCGTCTACTTGTGTCTTGGCCCACTCGCACTTCTTTGCGTTGATCTTGAAGTTAGCCTCTCTAAGCTTCTCCAAGACCTGCCTCAAATGACCCTGATGCTCCTGGAGGGTCTTGCTGAAAACTAAGATGTCATCTAACCATAGCCTAAACAGATCGTTCATACATCGCTGAAACGTCGCTGGCGTGTTAGTCAGTCCAAAGGGCATCACTATAAACTCGTAGTGCACATATCTAGTCCGGAATGCAATCTTCTACTGGTCATCAGGATGGACCTCTATCTGATGGTACCGGGACTTCAAGTCTATCTTAGAGAAATACTTGCAACCCTGCACCCGATCTAAGAGATCGTCTATCCTGGGCAGTGGCTCAACATTCTTTACCGTAATCGCATTCAAACCCCTGTAGTCTATACACATACGAGGCTCTCCTTCCTTCTTGACAAACAGAACAGGTGCTCCAAAAGGAGACGAACTGGGCCTGATCCAACCTTTCTCGAGGAGTTCATCTAACTGCTTGAGTAACCCCTCTAACTCTCTAGGGGACATCCTGTAGACTGCTCCCTTAGGAGTTCTACTGCCAGGCTCATCTCTATCCTCTGCTGGATGGGTCGCGACACTACTCCTGTCGGCGACTCGGTTAAGTCTTTGAACTCTTCCAGCAGCTTGGCTATGGTTGGATTTGTGGAACTCCCCTCTTCCTTAGCCTCAGTGACAGGTCTAACATAGACTACAAAGACCTGCTCTTCTAGTCGCTCATTCTTCACTAACCGCGCGAGCGCGGGAGCATTGAGACAGCAATTTGCCAAGGTGTTGTCTACACCTGACACATGAAACAGACGGGCAGTCTTAAGCTCGCCTGACGGACTAGGGAGCCTACACTCGTGCTCTCTCAAGTGGAGTGTGACCCCTGCTGCCTCTCCCCAATCCATTCCTAAGACTATATAGAATGGAAGGTCATCTTGTACAAGGAGAGTCGGGGAACGGAGAACTTTCTCCACCTTCCCATCCTTCTCCAGGCGAAAGTATGCCTGGACTTCCTCTACGTAGTCCTCAACACGCATCATGCGGTTGCTTGCGAGCACAATGACTATGGGGTCTGTCAGCTTTTGGACTTTCAATCCTAACCTCAGCTTCTTCAGCGCCCTACGACTAATATAACTACGGGTGGCCCCTGAGTCTATAAGGGCCCCTACTCTACTTCTAAACACCTCTACATCCACCAAGATCAATTGTCCTTTACTCTCCTTCTTCATTTTCRCCCAGGCTAGCATCCTCTCCTTCAACTCTTCTGCCACACCTGTGAGGGACGTGCCTAGAGAGATGCTAACACAAGCAGTCTCTGGACAGCTAGCTAGGCACGGGCCTGCAACCTCTGCCATAGGCTCATGTGGTTTGGGAGTTTCCTGTGTGCGCGCGTTCGCTTCCCCACATGACCTTGAAGTACTGGCGGCTGCCTTTTGACTTCTGGGCAGCCCTACGGGACTGTCTATACTTAGGACAAAAATTGATACTGTGGGCCGGGTCACCACAAAACACGCACTCACCCAAGTCCACACGTTCCTGCCATGTACGCTGGTCCAAGCCTCTGTGGCAAGCCTGGGTGCCATCCTCCTTGAGGTGCCCTTCCACCTCGTCGCTGTCGGGACCGACAAGAACCTTGACGATTTCATGCATGTAAACAGTAGCGCAGCAAACTGGCGACATGCGCCCACTCAAAACTCAGAGATATGGCATCCAGACACAAGTTCACTTTCAATTGGCTATGGCGACTCAGCGCCCAAGCAACTCATTGTTCACATACACCGGATCACCCTGGATATCCCACACGCGACTCTCTGAACTCGCGCACACACACACTGAACACTAAACTACAGCTATGGCAGCTATGGCTGCCACTACCCTATCGCTATGCTACGCTCCTGCCCTCTCGCCCACTTCAGCTTCGGGCTCACTGCAGACCTCCTTGCACAAGTCGTTGTGGCAGCGCTTCCGCATGGCTCACACAGGAATGAATGAAAGGCTGGGCGCTGCCTCTTGATTTATACTTCTGAAACTCGTTGGTCTGCCCTCTTCCATCGACCCATGGTGCTCGCAGTCCCTTGTGGTACTTGCTGGACCGGACTGGGATTGATTGGAGCTTACCGATGACTGAGTGGGGACTCACTGCTAACCTACCGAGATCGTACTGCAATTGCACTGCAGTTTAGTCCACCACTTAACTGACCACTTGCCCACTTGCTGACCTTCTAGAAGGACTACATCTAAGACTTCTGGAGCCCACTAAGACTTCTATCCTACAGATCGAACCCCTCTACTACCTACGGACCTATGACAGCCTATCAACTGTTTGCGAACACATAGGTCACAAGTTCAACTCTCGGGGTCTAAGTAAAAGGACACTGGACGCTTTCGACCAATCTGCCCGACTTTCAAGGAGCCTATGGTACGAACGGGCAGATTGGTGGCAAAAACGTTGAATCACTTATTATTTCAGTTACCTGCTGATGACCATTTCAACCTGCGAGCAGTGTCGGACTTGGCAAAAAAACTGCAACGAATCAAAAGGATTGGGATACTGTCTGGCGAGTGTAATGTGGAGACCAACGCATATGATACTAAAGAATTGTTCAGTCGATTGCCCCACCAAGAGATATTGGAGGTTGTTGATTGGGTCGTGCAATATCATAAGGCGAAAGGGCGAAATTTTGTTCGTGGTAATACACGAGGGAAGGGGCCGACATTTGGAGTGACTACTGGAGCCGATCACTCGCGTAAGATGGATTTGGATGATCTTGTGAAATTCGTCGGGCTGGAGCTACGACATACGTACACGATTGCAACAGGAGTGTTGTTGCGCCAAGTATTTGGTATACCCATGGGGAAGAGCACGAGCCCTCCCTTTGCGTGTATTTTGTGTACCCTGTGAGAGTGTAGGTTTTTGCAGAGCATTGGTAATTTGAGGAAGAACGTGTTTGGAAGTAGATTGATTGATGATGTCATCCTGGTTACAATGGTGAGAAGGAATGAGGATCGGGAAACAATTGTGCGAAGATTCGAGGAATGTTATCCGAAGAATCTGACGTTAAAACGTACTGATGATGCATGTGGCACTGTGCAGTTTCTGGGTTGTGAAGTTCGGACCAGTCAAAGAGCACTGTTTTTGGGAAGCATACAACTGGCTAAGAATGAGGAAACTATATGGAAGAATGAGGAGTTGGTCTTCCACAATGCCCAAACGTATGCATCCTAAAGTAGTAAGCAGCATCAAAGTGCTATCATAGGTAGTCATCTGCATCGTATCGAACAGAATACGACGATTCGCAGTGAAATCCCAAGGAGGGTGCTTACCATAAAAAGGGAACTGCGTATGAAAGGATTCCCAGCCGACAACTACAATAGAGTTTTGAAACGTTTTGCTGTAGGAAACGATGACATTTGGAGGATGACGACTAATTTGTTAGCCTAGTAGATCATTGGATAGTGTCTAGTGTCTATGTGTTTTTTCTTGCTGAATGGTTTTGAATGTCTTTTGTTAAACGTTCGTTTGAGGGGTACGAGGTGACTGTTCCGTTAGCTCAGAAGATCAGTGGACAAGGTTTGTACGTTGGACCTTTTCTGGCTTATTTCTTTTTTGTGTGGTTTTGAGTGTGCTGGTTTTTTTATTTGAGTGGGTTGTTTTGATTTGTATATTAGCTCTTAATCCTTGTTTCTCTGGTTTTCTGTTTGGTGGTTACGTCGATTGGTTTTCGACACTCCCTATGATCCCGGAGTCATGTGAGACTCGTTGGTACCGGTACCTTTCTGGGACCTTGGTCTGGGATACGTCGGTTGGTTTCGGTACTCCCTATAAGTCACGGTCCTACAGGACCTAATGGTACCGTCGTTTTACTTCACGGTTCAGAGACCTTGGTTTGTTTTGAAGCCCAAACTGGGCGAACATAGGGCTGTTTTCGGAACCAAAACTTTTGAAGATTGTGTAGGGAGTTCTAAAACGATATCAACGTTTCAAGGAAATTCGACTACGAGGTGATTTAAGCCCGTAATACACTGTTAGTCCTCCTCTTGCTCAAGACTGGTGGAGCTAGATGTACTCGGGTCATGTTGATGTTCTCATTGACTTTTGTTAATACTTTCATTGACGTGTACGTTGGTTTGACACTGTGTATTTGATTGAATTGTTGTGACTTGTTTTGATTGGTCACTACACACTTAACCAAGTCAACTTGTTCCATGTCCGGAAATGTCCGGGTCCGGGTCTGGCGTAGCCATGCTTTGTTCACTGTTGTTGCAACCACCACCATCAGATCATTTGTGATATGATGGCTGGGAAGCACTCTGCCGTGATTTCCGGTGGAAGGTCTCTGTTTTTTGTTTTTTTTTTTGCCTTTCTTTTGTTTTCTCAGCCCATAAATTCGTAATGAACCTGTCAGGCCGCTGCCACTCAGTGTCACACTGGATCGCCCGTGGACACATAACTGGGGCCTTCAGAGTTGGGGGATGTGGGGGTGGATGGCTTAGAGGGCTTCCGGGTGGGTTTGGGGACTGGTGCCGGGGGGTTGGTGAGTGGCGGGTGGCAGGCCGATCGGTGTTGGTCTAATTCGGGGGTATAAGAGATGCTTCAAGTTTTTTTTTTTTTTTTTTCATTTTTTTTTTTTTTGCCGAGCGCCACGTGTTTCGAACCCTGTGCATCCATTCCGTTTTTCTGAAAAGCGCGGGAGCGGTCCATTTTCACGTTTAATGGGAATTCAACGGGTTTTTTTCAAATTCAACGGGATTCAACGGGAGTTTAATTCCCCCGTTCCCCGTTAAAAAGACAAAGCGCACAAGGCTGGCCACGTTGATGATGGTTGAGCGCCAGCTGCCCACATCCCCGTGTGCCTTTACGGCCCACTTGCACGCTATGAAAAGAGGTGATAAAAGGGTAATGTGTGTGTGTGTGTGTGTGTGTGTGTGTGTGTGTGTGTGTGTGTGTGTGTGTGTGTGAGAGAGAGAGANGAGAGAGAGAGAGAGAGAGAGAGAGAGAGAGAGAGAGAGTTTTCCATCGATATGATGAGCAATGCACCGGCCAGCAGGTAAGTCGCCAACCCCACGGCTGGCCTCACGCTATTGAATCTTCCGCTAGAACAGGGAAGTACACACTACAAAATGTGTGTGTGTGTGTGCGTGTGTGTGTGGAGAGAGAGGTGGTGGGCGCCCACCATGGCTGTCCGCTGCTATTTCCCCGCCACCGGAGACGGCCGTCCCCACGGCTGTCTCCCTTCTTCAAAAAAAGTTTTGGGGAAAGGGCCTGCCGAACTCGAAATTTTGAATTCGGCAGGTCCTTCCCCCCAAAAAAATTCGGAGGCGGGGCGCGGCCAGTTGCCCAAGTCTCACACCCCAGCCGTCATTTTTGTCGGGGTGGGGGCCCGCAGTCTGAACAAACCCCCCCCCAAAAAAAAACAGTTTCTCCTACCCCTAATTTTCACTGTGCGGGGCACTACAGTGCGCTGTAAGGTGCGTGACGCTACCTGTGCAACTCGTGTGCAAACCAGCGCACCGTGGTGCACCACAACTATGACAGAAACCCAAGTTGCAAAATCACGAAGTAGTCCAGATAGTCATGTACCAAGCAGGGAGCACAAAGCACCAAGACTCCATCCACATAAGAGCAATACAAAGAACTCAAGGGTCGATGCCGACACTCCTGGTCACATCAACACTGTATCCAATGCCGCTCCTAATGTCTGGCGCTCAGTGCCCAGCCTACTCTACTCAGCCTATCTAGCCTATCTACGTTCAAGTGACTGGATCACACCGAAGTTGAAGACCAATGTCCGTGTCGTCAACACCAATGCCGACCACCAGCATACACCAGGTACGTTATCTCTCTATCCTTATCACCTCTTGTCTCCCCGCATCATGCGCCTCCTACCCGAAGACCACCTTTGCCATTACCCGCCTGCACCCCAGCTGCCCAGCTATGGCTGCTGTGGGCCCGCTGCTCCAGCACTGCCATCTCTCACCTCAGCACCCGTGCATGCGTCCGACCCACAGCGCCCATGCAGACACCGCAGCAGCATGTCCGCATTCTGGGAAGGCCAGAATGCCCCTCCCAGAGGGGCTCACACTTAGTTCCAGTTGGGCCCCAGGTGTCTGCATCCAGGCCCAGTTTTCAAAACTGGACAGGGCATCGTGCAGTTATGGACATCCAGGCAGCCTCCCAGCCTCCAAGTGTTTGCAGCCTTCTCATTGGCTCACGGCACAGATGTGATGACAATGCTACTTCCTGATTGGCCCATAACCAGTCCGTGAAGTGTCGACCTCACACAGCATGTGCATAGGGCGGAACCACTTGAGTGCTGGGCTCAACTGTACAGCCCAGCCCTTTGCTTCTGGAAAGAGCCTGGAGGCTCACGTTGCTCGGTAACCAACTGGCATGCTGCAACTGTCTGCGTACCCACATATGAAAAAATTGTCCAAAACACGCCTCACGTAAACACTCAGGCCCGCCTTCACTTAGGGCGGGCACGAGGGTTGCTGGGGGCCAAAGCCCAGAACACTTGTGCGTCTGATAAAGGGTCTGCGAGGCTCATTCCTCGCACAAGTAGCTTCACAGGAACTCGTGAAAAAGCCACAATCTTCGAGATCTTGGGAGACCAAAAGGCTGAGAAATGATTAAACCACCACTACCTGTCCCATACATCGGCCATGGGGAGGGTCCCCGGTCGTTCCAGAGGCTTAAACAAAATGGCGGCCACCGTTGCGCCTGGTCCCCAAAGAATGCGGTATAGGTCATATTCCCACTTTTTCCAACACCATGAAAGGTAGTGGTGTTTCTTTTAAAAAAAAGAAAAACGTAGGCCAGATACACCCAGGGCATCAGGATGATCCAGGTAAATGGGGACTATGCTGATCTGTTTTATGGTAGCCTTTCAGATTTTACATAACGGACGGGCACACAGGCAATCCACACTGTGCTGAAACCTTCTTTGCTCTCCTCAAAGACTTCACATGACGGAAACCGCCCTGTCAACTGCACATTAGCTACTCTTTCGGGACGGTTCCAACATATAAGACGCCCCAGACACGTATCCATCTCCACATTTTCTGATCTACAATCTGATGGTCATCCCCTCTGCCAACCAAATACCCCTGCCACATCAGTAGGCTTGACACTTGCCAATCCAGGGAACAGGGCATTTTTGCTGCCGACAATTCTTGAGCAGGTCATACAGAACACCCTGCACGCACCATATGCAAAAGTCCTCGTTCTCCCCATTTCGAAAGTGAGTTCAGCAACCGTTTCTGCTATCCACTTTAAAGCATGATTATGCCGGACCCTGACACAGCGGGATGTTCCGCCGGACCGACGTCCAAAAAAATCCGGACAAAACACACACACACACACAGGTTACAGAAGGTTTACAGACGGGGTGAGTTAGGCCATACCTACCTCAAGGCAGTATCCAGCCTGCATACCTCTCTCTCTCTCTCTCTCTCTCAAATGGCCGCGCCCCGCCTCCAAATTTTTTTTTCCCGGACCTACCAGACCAGACATCTGCCCGGACATCCAGACTTGGACGGTCCAGACTGGGCTCCGGACGTCTGCATCGTAACCATGCTATAAAGACAACCATAGTGGGCCGGAAAGTGTACTGGAGCACAAGCACTGGCTGACTACTGCCGTTTCGCTCTCAGATTTGCCTGCAAGATTGCTATTAATCATACATGTGGCGCATCATATGCGCGCAAGTTGCACACATGCGGCGCATAGCACACACGCACACGTGCAGGGGAAAAAAAAATAAAATTGAAAAGGGCAGGCAGTGGTAGCCAAACAAAGCCCTCCCTCCTGAAAATTGAGAGTGCACAGAAAGAAAGAATTTGGGGCCACATCATACTCCTCGTTGGATCCAGTCTATTTTCCAAAGGGCTCCCAGAAGAGAACTAGCAAGGTGACCATTTCTTCGGAGAGACGTTCATCAAATTGCAGTTAAGACACGAGCAGGCCATCAATATATAGCTTGGATTCGAATTCAGGTTTGTGTTCCAGGAGTTATGGGTTACTAGCTCGCTACTAATACTCTGGTGACCCCAAGGGCCTCAATCCACCAGTCACAACTTGTATATGGCAGCATATGGTTCCATGTTCTAGCAGAAGATTCATGCACATTTGGTGAGTAGTGGTGTGAAGCCCTGACAGGGGTATTCTGAATAATGAGAAATAACTCTTTGCTTGCTCTCTCTCTCTCTCTCTCTCTCTCTGTTACATGCCCAGTTGGGCAATGTACATATAAACCGAGGATCCGCAATGTGATAAAAAGGACTGAATGGACGATGCAGGGCACGTGAAATCTCAACAAGCAGTGTGCATTCCGATACATACAAAATGGTGCTTTTCAGCACAGTGGAAGACTTGGATACAAGTCCTGACCTGACCGGGACTGACCTCTTTCACGCAGTACAAGGCAGGGAAGCAGAATGCTAGAATACTAATGACTAGCCCAATCAATGTTTTAACGCAGACCAAACATACATCATGCTCATCACCAGGTGTGAAGGGGCCTGGCGCTATACACAGGAAAGAGGCGCCAGGTCCAGACATACACAGACGAAGAGGAGGGGATCAGACGAAGAAGAGGAAGGGGGAGATGGGAAAGTCGTCAACACCAAGTCTCGTTACACGTCCCAAATAATCCCTCTTCAAAATGTCTACGTCGAGACTGGATCCAATGTCACCAAGCTCTCCTCTCTCTCTCTCTCGTAGTCTGCTGATGCAGTGAAGTCAGATAGCGAGAGGGTTAGAAGAAGATGGTGGACTGAGAAGAGGAAGAAGAAGAACTCTCTCTCTCATGTGCCGGGTACTCACCTGTGAAGATGGTGCTGTGCTGCAGGTACCTCGAAGACGAAGCTGGGGCAATGGCGCTGCTATTAAGTCCCTCTGGCCTCCGCCCAATCTCTCTCTCGCTAGTACTACTCTAGCTGCTATGGCGCCCAGCGCTGGAGACTACCGCTAACGCTACTAGCGCCCAGCGCTGAAGACTACTGCTAACGCTGCTACTACTCCTGCAGCACTCCTCCAGAGTTCTGCTGCCGAATCCTGAAGACTACTGACTGCCTTCTGCCTTGCACGTGAAGTGCCTGGGAAGTACCTAGGAACTACCTAGCAACTACTTGCCTCCTGCAGGGCGGGCCAGTCTTATATAGTGCTGGCCCGTCAAGGAGGCTGCTCTTGCCAATGCCAAAACGTGCCAGACCCTGGGGTTGAAGCTCAAACAAAGGTGCTCTTGAAAATAGGTCAAAAATGGCCTGAGCTAAAACCCTGGTCTGGTGCCTGAGTTTCAGGGCAGCTCGAACTGATGAGGGCCTGAAAATGGCCCTCAGTTTCAGGCTGAAAATACTCAGGGCCGGAAAGGCCCTGATTTCGCCTGAAATGACACAGGGCCTGTAGGCCCTTGTTTTCAGGCTTTCAGGCTGAAACAGGCTGAAAACAACACGGGGCCTGTAGGCCCTTGTTTTCAGGCTTCCAGGCTGAAAACAACACGGGCCTGAAAATGGCCCGTGCAGCCTGTTGCAGGCAGCATGTATCTCTCTCTCTCTCTCTCTCTCTCTCTCTCTCTCTCTCTCTCTCGCGCGCGCGCGCGCGCGCACGCACGCGTGTATACACATATCATGGCCGCTTTTTTTTTTTTTTTTTTTTCACACATCAGCGATCAACGCACCGCGCGGCACATACCACACCGCACAAACGTGCCGCAAGTATGCTATAAATCCACATTCATAAGTTTGGGGCATTTCGAGAGATTGTGATGCCATTTGAGCTTACAAATGCCCAGCAGCTTTCCAATTGGCGAGGATAACTCAGTTCAGAGACTATACTCTACTCTGCAGTTGGACAAACAGCGTTTGAAGCACCTTCTCTGTGTATCATCGAACAGCATGTGGAGCACCTTCGTTGGGTATTGACGAACTTCGCTGAGCCAAGTGCAAGGCCAACAACGAAGTCGCTGTCATTTTTGTTTTGGCTGGTGCTGCCACCCATTTTGGTGCAGTAGTCTGTTTGTCCAAGGAACCCGAAATGCCACATTTTCGATTCTCAACTTTGCCTGGGTGAGGTACTGGTGGTGGATGCGCCGTGCACCAGGCCTGCCTGAGGGCTGTGCAACCCACATTTTGGTCAGGCCTAGGGTTATCCTTGCATTTCAGGCAGTGTGTGCTACTTTTTCCATCCTCTTCGCCCACCAGATCCGATCCGATTCAAACGACCAGGTGGACTACCAGGTGACACAGGGACAGACCCAGCAGTACATAGCTGGGACCAGTCATCAGTTCAGGACACTGTGTTATTGTCTAGGCAATAGGGCGCTCGAGGGCAGTGTGTGTTAGCACCAGCAAAGCTAGCTTACTGCTAGCAGATAGGACGGTGTAGCGAGATGGTATGGTCAGGAGCGGCATGGGCAATAGAGGACTGACCTGGGTGCCATAGTTCCAGGCTGGGTACTGACCATGACTGGGCCTCATCCTCCGACCCGCTGCATTGAAGAGGGAGGTTTCTTCTCCCTTCTTTTGCAATGATCCGAGAATTCACAGGAGCTCGAAATTATTCAGAACAGGCCATGGCCGCCCAAACAGGTATGCCGTTCTCTCCCTACCCCTTCTATACTACACTCAGGCCTTGCTATTCCTCTGTCTTAGTCTTCCAACATCTCTTATCATCTTTATTTCTACTCCCCATGGCACCGGACATCGCTGACTACTACGCAGGCTACTCTCTCCTCCTTCATCCGTGGCTTGATCGCACAGCAACGCGGCAGTGCTGCTGCAATAGAGATGAATGGACATTGTTTTGACGCTGACTGTGACTCCCTTTCCTATATGCTGCAGTTACCCAAATAAGTGTTCTCACATCAGCCCCTCTGCCTTCCTTGGCCACAGCCAGCCTCAATGTTTCGGGCTTTCATAGGACTTTCCTGGGACAGAGGGGCAACTGAACAGGGCTGACAGTCTACTGGTACCTAGCAACTGACCGACTGACTCATACGTACTCGTGGGCCTATGGTTTCCGTACATGCTTCACGCTTCGTACCTACCAGAAACATAGTACGGACCTTCAGGTTGAGCATATGGTACTGCGAAAATTGGGACTTGGAACCGGGACCCAACTTCAGGATGCGTGAATCCTTTCTTCTTCTTGAAAGGGTTTCATACAGTTCCCATGACAATTGCAGCTCCCAGGGCTCGATCCCTAGACCTATCCTGACCTTTGTGGAGACCCCCCCCCCTATGTGGCTTCGAACCCGCAACCTGTCATGTACAAATGTTTTACGTATGTAGTCTGGGTCGTGTGGACTTGAGCCGAAGACCTACAGGTTAGTAGTCTTAGGGTCAGTCCTATAGGTTAGTCCTAAGCGTAGTGAAGGGTCAGTCTAGAAGGTACTACTTGGCTCTTCGGAGCTGTAAGGGTCATTCGCTATAGCTGAGTCAGCAAGGTAGAGTCTAGTCCCAGCCTAGTCAGCATTCCCAGTCTAAAGTCTCAGTCGACCTTGTCCAGTCAGCAAGTACCAGGTGGGGCTGTACACTCCTTGGGCCTGGGACCAGAGGCTGGCCAGACCACCGACGAAACAGTATAAATAAAGAGGCAGCGCCAAGCCAGGCATTCATTCGCCTGCAAGCCATGCGGAAGTGCTGCTTATGCGACTTGTGCATTGGAGGTCTGCAGGTGCCCGACGAAGAAGAGGGCAAGTGGCCATAGCCGCTAGTGGATGAGGAAGACGACGGCGGTCATAGCCACCCAGTTGCTGACATCAATGATAGGGTATTGTGTGTGTGTGTGTCTGTGTGTGTGTGTGTGTGTGTGTGTGTGCGTCGACATTCAGGGTAAATACTAGTAAGTACGTGTGTGAGTGAGAGTGTCTGATGGTGGCGAGTGTTGAAGGGGGAATTCAGGCTAGCGCTCAGCGGCCATAGCCGCCAGATCATGGCCCAGATGTGACAAGTTGACTTAAGCTGAGTTCCTGGCCTAAGGCCATACTTCAGAGTTTTCTGTGTGGGTGCAGTGCGCCATTGCAAGTTGTGTTGCCCCATCGGCACCTACACGTATGCATGTTGCGAGTGAAATTGAGACAAGGCTGATTGAAGTCTTGTGTCTCGCCTCCATATCTGCCTCCGGAGTTGAGAGAGAGAGAGAGAGAGAGAGAGAGAGAGAGAGAGAGAGAGAGAGAGAGAGAGAGAGAGAGAGAGAGAGAGAGAGAGAGAGAGATGGCAACTTCACATTGTGCTAAGGGACGAATGTGGGATAAGAGAGAGAACTAATATTATGACAATTTCATCTGGTTTCCCTCTCTTCTCCTTCTCTTCTCACACTTCGACTTCTCGTTCTTGCCTCATCATCTGTGGTTTTTATCCCCATATGTGTGCAGAGAAAGGAGGGTTTTTTCACCCATTTATGTTCCCCTCTTTCGGGATGATGAGTGTACCGTCCGAGTCTTGGGTTATAAGAGTCAGATTGCTTGTTTTTTTCAGACTTCCACTGCATTGCCTTGTTGCTCCTCCTCACATTGGTGATTCTTGGTTCCTCACCATGCCCATATGCTGTTAGGCATGCAACACCGAGAATGCACAAAAAATTGTCCCTGATATGAAGCTCAATGCTAAAGCACATCCATTCAGCAATGCTGAAGCCCACCCTTCGTTCGCCTCGGCATAAACTTTCGAATGTTGAGTGGATAAATGCTGGAGATGCGCATGCTGTAGAGAGTGTTGACAAACGAAAGGTTCAGCTACGTAGCTCTCACCAGTCCGAATTCAAACCGATGACGAAGAATAGCTTTCCCTGCTGCAGAAGAGGTGCTCAATGGCGAAGAGAAAGACGCAACGCCTGATGTAGCCAAGGGTACTGAGAGTGACAAAAGAGGGGATGCTGGGGCCACCACGGGGCCCAAAAGTGGCGCTAATGTGCCAAGTGCCAGTGGCACAACAGGAGGCAGAGCGGATGCCAAGCACAGCGGAAGTGCAGTACCGACAGCCAGAGACATTGTAGAACCCACTCCTGGAGGTAACACATGATCCATCACAGGAAACTGCACGGCGCCGGGTGGCAAGGAATTAATTGCAGAAGTTTGACTGCCTGCTGCAGCTGCCTTCTCACAACGAGACTTTCCGAAGTGACTAACAAGACCATGTTTGTCAAGATTGCTGGGACGTTTGACATGCCCACCTTCTTGAGCCACCACCTGACCAGAGCATCTCGACAATCTTAACGAGGCAGAATCTCCATTGGCACTTGGCATGCTCTCATCCTGCTTGGCCATTTCAGCTGCATCTCTGTTATATGTGAGGCAATTACCTTCGTCTGAATCAGCCGAGACACTTGTTTGCGAGCTGTTCTGAGCTTTTGGATTCCGTTCCATGCCTTCAGCTACGATGGCTTTCCCCTTTTCTTCCTTGCGAACAAATCCATCCTGTTTATGCCCCTTGCCATTCTCATCCCTTGCGGATGATTGCAAGCCAGGTCTCCCCCCATGAGATGCCCCCTGCAATGGCCCGGGCTTCTCAGCAGGTTTCAGATCGAACAACACACTGGCACTTGGTTCCTTCTTTGCCTCAACAATGCCCTGCCTGATTTCCCAATCGGGTTGGTGACATCTGCCCATTCGTTCCTCTGAGTTATTTTCTCTCCCGCTTAGTTCGCAGCGTTCTGCTTCCTCCAGAAGATGTCGTTCTGCTTGGTTCGCTCTATCACTCTGTGTACTCCTGTCAACTTTCCTGTGCGTCGCTGATCCCTTCTGCCTCATTGTCATCCACTTGTTATCATCCGCACGGCTTTCAGAGTCCTCGGTGCACGACCCCGTAGCTCCCTCAGTAGGCTGACTTGCAGACTCATGGTCACATTTTAGAATTGCCCTTTTCGATTTCAACTTGGCAGTCTCAAGCCCGACAGGTGGTATCTGCACACAAACAAAAGTAACATCACACGTGATCGAAAGACAGCATTTTCAAGATCAGATAGGTCAGTCCCTCCCTCGGAACATAGAAGACTTCACAGATCGTGTCTCTACACATGCCTATACAAGCAACACAGCTCAAGTCACCATCCTTCATTAGCCCAGCTTCATTGTCAAGCCTGGCCCAACTTCAGTCTCATGACATGCATGCGAGCAAGGTGGAAATTCAGAAATGATGTTGGCTTCCTAGTTCCACCAAGCTCTAAGGTTATGAACACACTGAATGCTGTTCCATGCTAGTTCCTGGGCATTCAGTTAATTGACTACCTTCCATGACTTTCCAGTCCTCTTCAATCTAAAATTCTAAACTTGAAAAAAGCATTGCTTGCTCCTGGCTGAAGAACTGCTGGTTTGTCAGCTATTGTTGCAAGTTGCGCTGTTCAGCAGTCTGCAACCAGCAGCAGCAGAACAGGCAGACTCGAAAACAATCTGTCTCATGCACGAACCGAGCTCTCTGCATAGAGTCCATATAGACCCAACATGGACCATCTCAAACATGAAACATGCAGATACGCCAACACCCGAAGCACTCCCGACTTGCTCAGACATAAGGCCTCGCTGCACTACTCTCCAAATGTGAAAAATGAGACTGAATCCACCGCTAGAACATGGAAAGATACATTGCCAACTTTTTTGTCTTTTGTCCATGTGCACAGTAGTGCAGCGACGCCCATAGACTTGACCATGACTTGCAGAAAAGCGACAAGGGTCAAACAAGAGCATAATTTGGACAGGGTGTCCTCTCCGGCATCCATTTGTTAGCATTAAAATCATATAATGCATAGCCGCAGTTCTGAAGTGAACACAGTGAGCTCAAAATAAGTCCAGTACTCATAGAGCGAAGCAAGGGAGAAAGTATACCAAATCACTCCAAGCGTCCTGATAGAGAGAATCGTGAATATCACCGGACACCTCGACCAGAACCCAACAGAAGGCTTCCCAATCAACGGCAATTTGTGAGGCACTCCTTGCGAAACCAGTGCCTCAAAGCAAAGACGACACGAAGGAAAACGTGTAACGCAGAAGCTCCAATGTACTTTTAACATTTCACTAATGGAGTGCCACATGCGCCTACATCTACAACGCATCCCACTTTACTCGAGCCTTTTCTGTTCTCGAACGGCCATAAGCCTGATATTATTTGTCCCTCCCACCTAACTTGACCCTCCTGAACAATTCCGAGTTCTAATCTGCATTGCTTGCGTGTGCAAGACAAGTGGAGTATGTTGCCTCTCATGATGAGTCTCATCTCAGGACACCAAGACTGAGGACTGCCTTCCAGGCACGAGAGTTATCTTTGGAGTCTCTCCTACTCAGCAACCATAGCCAATAACTTACTACTACTCTACCATTTGTCCCTGGCACTGCACCATCGCCACTAGCTTCCTTGCAACTCTACCAGATATACCACCGTCCCATGCAACAGCTGCCGGTAAGTTTGTCGTTGTAGCCCTGATCGATCTTCTGTCAATCGGAATGGAACCGGTGACCTCAGCTATAACAGCCGGATGCCTTTACCACTGCAACTGTGACACGGTGTCCAAAACTGATGACATACCAGTCGTGACATTCAGCCACCCCAGCACAGTTGCAGCAAGGACGTACTCGTCCGCACGCGACATCCATGAGATCCTCCGCAGGCAGCAGCATCCACACAGAATCCAAGATCCTCCGCAGTTAATCCTCCGCACACTACGTCTCTCTTGCTCTCTTGCCACTAGATGCGAATCCAGGAAAACAAACAGCAAAGACGAGGCTTCCCAACTGGCCCGTTCCCAGCGGTAACCCTCTCCGCTACTGCCGCTTGTGCACATTTATAATGTCTGTGCAGTGCCTATACCACCGTCCCACGCAACAACTGACCACCGTAGAGCTCTGTAAAGCTCCCCATTCTCAACAAACTATGTCTCTCTTGCCTCTAGATGCTGCTCCAGGAAAAGGAACAGCAATAACGAGGTTTCCCAACTAGCCAGTTCTAACTTCTCAGCAGTAACCCTAGCCACTAGTGCCGCTTGTGCACATTCATAATGTCTGGGCAGTGCGCACTGTTCAGAATGGGTGAGCAACCAGCCTCCCCAGGAGGCATCCTCCCCGAAGAAAGACCCTTCCTTGGGCAGGCTCTCCGCATGCCTAGGGAATATGGCATGATGCAACACTGCAGTCATGACACAATCGAATGTTGTAATTAAGGATGAATGCCAGATTGCACTTTAGTTTGTTTATCAACCCCTGTAGTTTATCATGCAGCACGAAAATTGAATAATTGCTGCCACACAATCTGCCTAGAACCCCATCGCACGCGTTGCTCTGAGCATGAGCTCAATTCTGTGAGTCGGCAAGTAACCGAACGCAATATTTCATCATCTTAAACTGCCAGCACATCACCAGGCAAACTTGAGAATCGAAATCGAGTAAATAGGCAGATTTTAGGCGAGCAGCGCTACCGGACCGAAATGGCCGGCGGCGTCAGCTAGAAATTAAAAGGAAGTGCACCACTGACAGATCAGCAAAGCTTGGCACGCAGTGCCATCTGCCATGGAAAAAAGAGGCACACAGGTACTCTTGGTTTAAAACTACCAGTACATCTGGAGAGTGTGAATGAGCCTCTCCGAAAAGTTAGGGGACTCAGGACAGGGCCCACCTGGTGGCGAGCGGAATTATCTTTTGTTGGTTCAGGGCTGAGCCTAGTGCCACCCCACAGCATGGGACAATTCTGTTTCCTATTGGCCCTGTGGACACACTGGCCCGAGCCTCCAAAATTGTAAGAGAGGCTCAATCGGATTCTCAACTTGGCTGGGGCCAGACACACCATTTCCCTGGTCAGCTCCTCCGGAAAAGGATGACATCGTGGACAGAGGCTCGGAGGTACTCGTGGTTTCCGCAAATGACATGGGCCTGGCACACGCAGACTGCAGAGAAGGATGACGAAGTAGGATTTTTTTGCATCCAATCCGCAGCTGGAAAATAATGTCAGGCACTGGAAACCAGGGAGTCAGGGACTGTAAGAGAATACGTCATGGGCCATTTCTTCGGCACTGACCGACCATTTTTTCGCCGCATGTTTAAACCGCCACTGCGTCTCCAGATGCAAGGAATATGAGCAAGAATGATATACAGAAAACCAAGTTGCAAAATCACGCAGAAGTCCAGATAGTCATGTACAAGCAGAGAGCTCGAACGCACCTGGATGGCCGCCGTGTGAATGATCGTGTTCTCCATAGGACCCTTTGTGATGTCTGGCATCAATCACTACTATGGTCCCTCCGTCGCCCCCAGTGTTTGCAATTAACTTCTGAGCCAATGTTCAAGCCCTCAGGCCACACAAACGCAGTATTCAATGTCGCTCCTCTGTGTCTGGCGCCCAGCGCCCAGCCTATTCTACTTGCCTAGCGCCTATCTACGCTCATGCAACAAGCTCACTTCGACTTTGAAGACCAATGTACATGTCGTCAACACCAATACCAACCTCCCACATACACCCGGTACGTATCCTCGTCTCCCCTCACCACTCCCTGACCACCCACTTAAGCACCTCCTCCCGAAGACCCCCGTCGCCCTCCTCTGCCTCGCGCCCTGCAGCCCGGCTATGGACGCTAGCGCCCCGCTGCCTCGCAGTGCCCGCACGCACCCCAGCCAGCCAGCGCAGATGCAGACACTGGCGCAGCGTCGCATTAGTGTTTCCGCATTGCCTGCCTAGGTCAGGATGCCCAGCTCTGGCTAGCCTCCTGCCTATATGGGAGAGGCTGCGGCTACTGAGCTGTGTAGGTCTGGCCCTGGAAGTTTCCAGTAGCTTCGGGTTGGGCCCCAATGTCTGCGCCCAGGCCGACTTTGACAGTTATGGGCCTGGGCCCTTTTTAGTTGGGCACACCCAGTTCCAGGCTCCAAATGTTTGCTGCATTTGCACTGGCCCACGGGGCAGATACGACAACAATGCTGCTTTCTTGTTGGCTCGTGGCCACTTCGTGATGTATCGGCCTCTCAATGCATGTGCCCTTGGCTTAACCACCCAGGCCCTGGGCTCAACTGCCTGGCGCAGTTCCTTCCTCTGGAAGAGCCCAGCGTAAGGCCTCAGGTTGCACTTCAACCAACTGTCTGCGACCCGCATTGGAAAATGCTGAGATAAGGGCCTCTCGTGAATATTCAGGCCCACCTTCACTTAGAGCGGGCACGAGGCCCGCTGGGGTCCACAGTCCGAACATATGCATGTTGTCTAAGGGCCCCTGAGGACACATTCCTCAAAGTTGAGATAAAAATAAGACATTTCCCCGGATGAACAATGCTACCTGACAAAAACGGCTGGCAACCACGGGCGTAGCTCAGTTGGTACACCCACGAACCGTTGAAATGGCAGGCGCAAGTTCGAATCCAGATACAATCCGATGACCCATATAAAACCATTCTGAATTACCTGGGGGCCGTCAGATCAATGTTGATATCTCAAGGCCATCGCCCTTTAGCAACAAAAAAGAAAAAAAGAAAAAAAAACACCATGGTGGTTCCTTCTTCTTTGTTGCGTAGGGGGAATCCGCCTCGGCAGCAAACAATGTTTTGTGAACCGTTAAAAAATCCACACACTCACTCACATGCACAAAGCAAACCAACATAATTACACTCCTACACAACTGAAGCACAGCCTCAGAGAACAACAGCACTGCAGCTTCTGAGGAGTGCATACCACTGCAACACATCGAAGGTTTTGGAAATGCCTCTGTGGTCTGCCATTTGCCGCCGCTTTATGAAAAAGTTAGAAAAACTACAATAAACAATGACCACACAATCAGCTTATTTCATCAGCTACTACAGCTAGACATTAGTTGGAAATGGCATAGGGTACAGAGGAGCATCGCTCAGTTGGTACACCCCTAAACTGTTGAAATACAGACCTGAGTTCAAATCCTGCTCGACCTTGATGGATGGAATTAAATCATACACGCGGCACATCCACTTGCGCTGCACCGTGAACAGTGCACAATTCGCGCGCCTAGAGCCAGTCCGATCGATGAAGATATCCCAAGGTCGCCATCACCTTCTTTTTTTGTTTTCTTTTTTCCTGTCATCGCGGTTTCTTTTTCCTGTCATCGCGGTTTCTTTTTTTTTTTCTTCTTCTTTTTTTTTTTTAAAAACAGGTCCTTATGGCCCTGGCTCCATTTCCATTCTGGGGAGCATCAGTCCGGTTCCTATTCCACCGGCAAGTCAGAAAAAATAATTACATCATATAACACCCTCACGCTTCCTTCCGTCTGGCCGAAGGAACCCTGATCAGCAATGATTACTCCAACATCGTGGAGGATTGACTGTCAGCTTGCGCTGCTTCCATCTCTCCTCTCAGAACTACTAAAAGAGCCTGTCAGATAACACATAAATAGCAAGAGAGGTCTAAGCAGCTGCAACTTCTTCCAAACTCTATGTGCACCCTAAATCCCGCATATGAGCCTTGTGATATCTCCAACATTCTCACCCCTGCTCGTCTTGTTTCTGTCCACACCCTCCAGCCTAAGCCCTAAACCCTAAATACTAAACCTTAAACAACATTACTCTTTTACCATCTGTTCCACGCGAACCATCGGCTGCCGTCCGCCGTACGTGTGTCTTGGAAGCTCTTCCAGGCCCAGAACGGAGCTGGTTCCTCATGTACCTGGGTCTTCAGCTGGAAAACCGACTAGACATAATTGATTTTTTTTATTTATTTTTTTAGAGAGCACCATCCCTTCTAGGCTCAACGGAACTTATGTTGCCCTGAAGTCCTGTTGCTCCTCCTGGTCTGGAGTTGTCCTCTGGAGGATCGACGAATTGTGCCAGTCTTTCCATCTTATTTGTAGATCCTGGATCTCAGCTATCTTGCATATGTCAAAAACAAAAAAGTCAAGTTATGATCTGACAATTGATCCTTCCAAAGGGAAGCAAATTCAAGCAATCAATCCTCTCAAGATCCGTTTTAGTCCTGGTAGTCACAGTAACTTTTGAAAAACAGGGGTGGAGCAGTGGTAAATCCTTCCAATTGAGAAGCTAAGCTGCTGTCTTAGGATCTCTCAACCATAACGGGTAGATGTGTTGAGCGAGTGCACCTGAGGTAAGGGGCACTGGACCCGGTTTCCATGATTATTAATACAAAGCCCCCTTATTCATATCTTCACAGAGTTTGCGGTTCGAGTTCACATAAGTTGGCTGGGGACAAACATTGATCAATCAATCCTCGGTTAAAATCATAGTTGCAGCGCACCTCGGTGCGCTGATTTGCGCACGATTTGTGCACCGCGCCCAGCGCACCCCACAGCGCACCCAAGCGCGCCACACTGTAAAAATTAGGTCCAAAAAAAAAAAAAAAAAAAAGGTAGGGGTTTTGTCATTCCTTAGGGTCCCTAACTCGGCAAAAATGTCAAACGCACCGCGCGAGCTCGCAAACCGGCCGCGCCCCCGGCCCAAACTTTTTTTTGGTCAAGGGCTGCCGAAAAATTAATTTCTGCAGGCCCTACTCCCAGAAATTTCAAAAAGGCAAAGCATAAAATAGGGCGCATTCCAACTTTTCTCTTAGGCAGTATGGAAACTGGCCTTCCCCCTCCCTTCTGCAAATCCCACACAGTGGTGGGGTAAGTTCGCGAGAAGGGAGTAGTCGTCAAGTAACAACCTGCCCCACAAACATTGCAGAAGTCACAGGTTACATTTTCATGTGTGGCCGACCACCAATATATTCTGAAGGTTGGCGGCCAGGTCTGCATGTCGGCAGTTATGGGTTAGGATGAAGATGCACGCTCTCTCGGTTTTTTGTTTTTGTTTTCTTATGAATCCGTACAGTGGGCCCTGCTCCACTACTCACCACATGCACAAAAGAAATAGCATATGGCGGTGTATGGTCCCATGTTTTAGCAGAAGATTCATTCTACTAATATTGTATACATTTGGTGAGTGGTGGAGGGAGGCCCTGAAAATCACGTGGAGACACAAACAGGCTCTAGCTGAATTGGTGACCCATAACTGCCAAGCCACAGCCTTGAACTCGAATCCAAAGCATATATTACCTCTTTCACAGATAAAGAGAACATCCTCCTAATTGAAGCAGTGGTCCTCGATGACTCCACATGTAACGTAGGAATCATTCGAGGAACCTGCAGGGGCACTTGAATTGACCTGAAGGTGACCCTTTGTTATCTCTTTTCTCTCTCTCTCTCTCTCTCTCTCTCTGGGGCCTGTTTTTTTTTTTTTTAATTCATATCGCGCACAGGGCGCACCTCCCTCAGTGCGCGCACCTCACACAGCGCTCATTCCAGCGCACAGCGTAGTGCGCACCACCCCGCACCGCACTGCGCACTGGTGCGCCGCAACTAGGTTAAAATCCTCCTGCATATGATAACAAAAGGAATCACGGTTCAATCACCCTCTCCAAAAGGTAATTTGAAACCGTCACTTGTCAGTCACATTCCACCAGCAGCTGCCTTGTCCTGAACTGTACACACATATTACTGATAAAAAGATCACAAGTTCGCTACACCTAACCAATAAAGTAACACTACAAACTCTCTCTCTCTCTCTCTCTCTCTCTCACACACACACACACACACACATACACACACACACACACACACACACAAACAAACAAACTACAAATGACACACACACACACACACACACACACACACACACACACCATGATACAGCATCTGTTCTGCGTATGTCGGAACCACACACACACACACACACACACACACACACACACACGCACACATATCATTAGATCAACAGGTGTAGCAGACACAGGAAGTAATGCCTAACTCACATGGCACGAGTAACATCAGTTCTCCAACTTGCTGGAAGCCTGCACATGACTTGTATCATACAATAAATGGCTTATAACAGGCATTTATGCATGGGTCCTGGGGACCATCTCACGCAAGTGTGTACATGCCATGTAGTCTGACAATAGACAAAGATAGAGAAGATGAGGACCGAGTTTCACAGTTTATATTATCAGAAATATGAATACAAAGTGTTTCAAAGTTCCCCYGAGTCCAGCGCTCATCAGCGCAACACCAATATCTTGCCAACTCATCAATATGCCTTCCAGTGAATCAGTGCTAACCTTGCAGATAGTCTCCAAATCATCAACGTGGTCACTACTCATCAGCGCCACCTCTGCASGTCACAACCAACTCAGGTAAGTACCTTCCATAKYCAAACCTTGAATGAACACTCTCAGCCTCAATCYYTTCCTCCTATGATGCATACACACACTTCAATACTCATGAGGATCTACTCTGGATACTACTCATAGCTACATACGAACCCTCTACTACTAATGCTAACTCGCTGGGCAGCTATGGCTGCATCACTTCCAGCGTACAGGCTTCTTCCTCCCTCCAGCGCATCTTCTCCTGACTCAGCGCACAAGTGCACCAGCACTTCCACGCATTGCAGCCAGTGGAGATCTGGCGAGGAATGAGGCAGGCAGCTCTTTTTATAGTGCTGGCCACTCCTCGCTGGGTCTGCATTGGCTCAATTCAGCCTCTCCCTTTGTCCCAGACCCTGCATTGCATGTGTCCCAGTACAGTCCCAATGAGATTCAACTGCTGCTGAGGCACTTCGGCCTGGATTTGGACTTGAAAGTCTGGATCTGGACTGACCCCTTGACTTAGACCAGAACTGGGACTGTGCCTACTGACTTCACTTTCGGACAGGCACAACTCTAAACGAACAGACACATGTACTACTTGAACAGGCACTTTCCACTGCACGAACAGGTACACTGCCTACACGTACAGACACACCCTTACTCGAACAGACATGACATACACATCTCCTGGTGAACAGGTAAGTCTTTTGACAATGCCCTTTGCCTTAGATTTAGATGTGCCTGTTGATAGAGAACTTGACTTTTGACCTGTTTTCACGTTTCTGAGCCCTGGCAAGATACCTTTTCACAATGCTTTACTTTTACAAGGCCCGTGCTGCTCTATTTTTACAAGGCCTGAGGCCTATATCGGGTAAAGGCCCTTTTATTTACCTCTTTGATGAATCTGATCATCAGCTTGTTACCATGTACACGCCGATTCAGGTTGAGTCCCTGTGCAGCTACAGCCTCGAACACAGTCCTGCTTGCATCCAATTCAACCAGACAAGAACGCGCATGTGATCAGCACTCTTCAAATACATGGGCAATAACATGTCAAGCTGACATAGAGCCAGCCTCGATGCAAGATTTCCTGATCTGAGAAAAATCCCCCAGTTCGCAGTTTGTGCTGGATGGAGAACTTCTGAACATGTTCACCAACGAAGTCAGGCAGTCTAGCATATTCCCTACACACTAAGTCCACCTGCAGATCCCAGCAAAAAGCACGGGGTTCAAAGGGTAACTCAATTTCCAGTGGGGTGGGAAGTCAAACTCCATGCTCTCTGCTCCGAAAAGACGAACCAGGACATTCATTGACACACCTCCTTTAAAGACAGCCAGGTGATAATTTCTCACAACTACATATTTCCAATGTTCTTACCTACAGCAGAATGCGGGAATCACAGCAAGGCATTCATTCCTGTCTCTTATACACATCTAGATGTGTATAAGAGACAGACCTTAGGCAGCTGTTCATCCCAGTCAATCTGGTCGGGACGAATGTACATGCGCAAAGTCTGCTGCAAGATCTTATTCATCTGTTCAGTCTGACCATTAGTCTCAGGATGCCTACCTGATGACATTGTCAACTTAGAACCATATACATCCATCAGTTGCTGCCATTGTTCACTTGTGAACCTGGTATCTCTGTCACTCACAATAGTTAAGGGATGTCCAAAGTCTTTTACCCAATGGTTAAAGAATTCCCGAATTACCAATTCAGTCTTTGCTTCTGCAGGCAAAGCTACAAAAACAGCAAACTTAGTGAATCTATCCACTATGACCATTACTTGCGTCTTCCCATTTCTGCTTTTTACCCTAGTGTCCATGAAATCTATAGAGACAGAGTCTCCAGGGCCGGTAGGGATAGGCAAGGGCTTACGTAGCCTGAGGGGCAATTGCGTGGTGCTTTTGTTTCGTAGGCACACTTGGCAACCCTGCACATAAGCGATACAATCCGCTTTCATTCGAGGCCAGGTGTAGGAGCGTAACAAGGTCCCATAGGTCTTCTTCCACCCAAAATGGCCTTCTGTATCATGGCATTCCCCCAAGATCATACTCTTGATCTCCTCATTATTCGGTATACACAGCCTATCATGCACGTCAGTTCGTTCAAACAATAGACCCTGAGTTACTTTATGATCGGGAAACTCTGCTGGCTTTTCTTGCACTAGCTTAATCATGGTTCCATAAACAGGATCAGAAGGATACGCATCTCTAATTTTTTCTTGTAGGTCTGTACCTACATCTAGGTAAGTCACGATAGCACCGAAAAAGTTTGATCTAYGAMTTAGTGCATCRRCAACAACGTTATACTTACCCTTGACTGGCTTCAGCTCAAAGTCAAACATATYAATCTCTGCAGCCCACCTTGTTAACTTAGGTGTCATTCGAGCTTGCGTTTTAAGCCAGCGAAGTGTTTCATGGTCAGAGTATACTTTAAAATGCCTRCCTAGAAGGTAGTGTCGCCAATGATTGAGAGCCTCACGCAGAGCATACAACTCTCGTTCATACRTTGAAGCGGCCACCTTCTCGTTAGGTAAGCGGCAAGACATAAACTCTACAGACYTGTACCCATGCCCATCATCTTGCTGGAGTACAGCACCTATACCATATTGACTAGCGTCAGTCGCGACCACGAAAGGTAAGGAAGGGTCCGCTACTTTAAGAACCGGATAATTAATCAAACACTTTTTCAGACGCTTGAAGGACATAGTGCAGTCTGAATCCCACTTCCAAATTACTTCTTTCTTAAGCAATCGGCAAAGGGGAGCAGCTATTATCGTAAAGTGTCTTACGAACTTTCGATAGTAGTTGGCTAACCCAAGGAACGACCGCAACTCAGTCAAGGTGCGGGGGTTTGGCCAATCTTTGATTGCTGCTATTTTGACATCTTTCGGTTTGACCCCATCTCCATCAATCACATGTCCCAGGTATAACACCTGACGCTTAGCCCATTCACACTTCTTTGGATTTAACTTGAGTTTTGCTTCTCTCAATTTATTTAGCACAAATCGAAGGTGATCAGCGTGCTCCTTTTCATTTTTGCTAAAAATTAAAATATCGTCTAAATAAATCACAACAAATTTGTCGAGCCATTCACGAAAGAGTTCGTTCATCGTTCTTTGGAAAGTAGCAGGGGCATTCGTTAGACCAAAGGGCAAAACTACGAATTCATAATGTCCATACCTTGTCCTAAAGGCAATCTTGTGTTGGTCTTCCGGCCCAACCTCAATCTGATGATAGTCGGATTTCAGATCAATCTTTGAAAATATTTTGCTTCCCTGCACGCGATCTAGCAAATCGTCTATTCGCGGTAATGCTTCGGCATTTTTCACTGATATATCATTTAACCTCGTATAATCTATACACATGCGAACGCCGCCGTCCTTTTTAGGCACAAAGAGCAGTGTCGCAACATAGGGCGAGGAGCTAGGTCTTATCCAACCGTTTTTCAACAGCTCGTCGAGTTGGGTTCGCAGTTCCTCCAATTCCTGAGGCGACATACGATAGATAGGCCCCTTCAGGGGCGCGCTCACTGAAATGATAACAATGCGGTGGCGGATTGGTCTTTCCACCACACCGCTTGGGGCTTCAGCCACATCTGCGAACTCTTTCAGGATTCTCTCAATTTCTTCAGACCTGACTTCTTCTTTAATTTCTCCTTCCTTTACTGGGCGCACATGTGCAACAAAGACTTGGTCGTACAAATTATACTTCTTCACATGACGGGCGAACGCGGGGGCACTCATACAACAATGAGCCAGGCTGCTTTTCTTACCACATTCATGAAAATGACGGATTTTCTTCTTACCTCCTTGCGGACTTGGAAGCCAACATTCATGTTCTCTTAACTTTAGATCCGCATGCGCAGCCTCACCCCAATCCATGCCTAATAACACATCAAAGGGCAAGTTATCCTCCACCAAGAAGGTCAGAGAGTGGAGAACACGTTCCACCTTCCCCTCTGCCTCCAGCCGAAAGTATACTTGTACYCCTTCGACGTAGCGATCCATAACGGTTTCACTACTATTTGCTAACRTACTTACAATGGGCTCACTTAACTTCCTAACCTTAAGCCCAAAATGTAGTTTTTGTAACCCCTTTTACTAATATAACTGCGTGTAGACCCGCTGACTATCATTATACCTCCTACTCTTGTTCGATTTACTTCAAGATCTGCAATTATTAGCTGTCCTTTCTTTTTTCGCATTTCAGTYCAGGCTTGGCGACGAGCGGCCAACTCATCACCCATGCCAGCGAGGGATCCATCTAGAGAGATGCATACGTTTGCCACCTCTGGACAGTGTACTAGATGGGGACTTCCTTCCTCTTCAGTTTCTGCCAATGGAGACTTCGACTGGGAGGATTCTGATTTTTCAATAGTCGAAGCTCCGGTAGAGGCAACTGACACCTCTACTGGTTGTTCCCTTTTGCCCCCCTATAATCAGGGCAATAGGGGACAATGTGGTCGGGGTCCCCGCATTTGAGGCATTGATCTGCCTTCTTTCTTTCGGCCCAAACTTTCTCTGTGATTCCCACTTCTTTCCAAGGTTCTCCTTCCTGCAAGCCTGGATGAGGTGGGTATGGCTTATCCCACTTGTTGTACCATGAGCCTCTTCCTCTACCCCAGGTGGAGTAAGAACCACGGCCACCGTATGAGGGACCATTTCCCCTTCCTCCCACGTAGTGGCTTCCTTCACCACCACCCCTCTGGGTGCCGAATCCTCGCCCACCACGGCCGTGACCTCTTCCTCGGCCACACCCTCTTACTTGACGCCCTCCCCCGCGAGCTGCAACAGCCGCGTAACTCCCCTCCTGAGCTACCGGTCTGTTGGGTTCATCGAGACCGTAATCTATTTGGTCCCAAGAAAGTGATTCGACACCTCCTTCTTCAAAGGTCAGAAGGAGGTTGTCTTTCCCAGGTATTGATCCTGAGATGGTGCGGTYTTGCCATCTTTTGCCCGCTTGCAGATCTTTCCAATAGTGGCAATAGHTGGCTTCARYCARAAATCCTGCATGATCTAATGCAATCTTACTAAATTTTTCATAGGTCATCCCCTCCTCCTTAGTGCGGGGATATAACTGAGTTCGGACGGGATCAGGTAAGGCGCGAGCAAAACTGTTCAAAATCTGAGCCGGGGTTAACCCGTGCTAGGTGCACTGTAACGACTCATCCATGGTAGCTTTTAGTGCCGACGTGCTTTCCACTTCCTGTCAGGAAGGTTCAAGATTAACATTTTTGTTCTTCGGGCGAGATTTTGATCTTCGAACCTCTCCCTGACGGCTTTGAGAAAGTCTTCAATACGGGTTTGCTGGGAAAACTCTACCATTGAACTACATCCTGCTTCTTTTTGTAACGAGATTGCAAAACTCATTGCGTCATCGGCCATACACAAAGTGGCCATCAAGACCCTATCCCAATAAGGAATCCGTTGTCCGTACACATAGGACTCTACAGCCGCCATCCAATGCAACACGCTTTCTTCCTTTTTGCCGGTGTACGTCCATGGAATTTTAACTTTAATTTTGTTGCTGGTCCCTGCTCCTTCTCGCTGTCTTCCCTTTCCTTTCTTATCTCCGTCGCCTCCATCCCCGTCTTCGTCACCACCTCCTCCTCCGCCGCTGCCCTGCACTATTCTCTCAATCACGGCGGGAGTGAAGGTTCGAGTGAGATGGTCATCTAGTTTGTTGATATAGGACTGAATGTGCAGATCTACGTCCTTGGCGGACTTCTGCAAAAAAGTGTTCTATACATTTTCAAATTCCAGTTGATTTGTTTCAACTTTCTGCAAGGTCCTATTGATTGCAGCAACTTCCTGTTTCGTATGGAGAACTGTTTCAGTTAGGAGGGCGAGTTTTTCTTCAGTAGCCGCTTTCTTTTCCCTTTGTGCCTGTAGCTCGCTATATAACCTCGCCCCCTCTGCTTGAAACTTCTTTCTATCAT
>BFEA01000097.1:164239-183550 GCA_003427395.1 Chara braunii
GAYCTACAGATCGAATCCCTACTACTACACCGACCTAGGACAGACCACAACAACTGCCAAAACACAGGTCACGGGTTCAAACACTCGGGGTCGACACAGATACTGTACACAGGTAAAGTGAGAACTAGGGATCGAGCACTGGGATCTGCATTCGCTACTGCTAAAGGTGAAAACCGTTTCAGACTTGCCATGAGGAGGAGGAGGTGAGACGACAGTAATTATGATCAATAGGACCAGGAGAAGGGAGGAGGGAAGGAGAGAAGCGCAATAAGTGGCTTGGCCAAGGATGAGATTGAGGGCAAGAATAGAGAGGGAGAGAGAGGAGCACAGCACGTGGTACGAAAAACGGTGACATTCAATTTTTATAAGAGAGGTGTGCAACATAAACGGAGGATCCAAGGGGAGAACTGGCTGTGATTATGGATGTTAATGGCCAGGGAAAAAAAAAAACAAAAAACATATATCGTCAAAGAGAAGTGCCCGGTAAACCGTCGGCAGGGAGGGTGAAGAGGACAACAAATGAGGGGCTGTGACAAACTGTTTCGTCGGAGTTTTACCGACTCAAGGACAAGGAGGGTAGAGGACGCAACATGGTAAATACTAAATAGCACACCAACAGGAGAGAGAGCTGGAGATACGAGGAGGGAGAGAGAGTAGCAGCATAGGCACAGAGTAGCAGCATAGGGGCAGCAGTATTTCCCCGACATACTGAGGCAACATACGAGTAGTGGAGAGGAGGGTGAGAGAGGTGCGGAAATCATCACAGCAGAGTCTTTTCATGCATTTTTTTTATACAAGGGCAAGGCGGGCAGAGACGCAAGATGGTAAATGCTACATAGCACAGCACAGGAGAGAGAGAGAGCAGGAGATTCGAGGAGGGAGAGAGAATGGCAGCAGTATTTCCCCGATATACAGAGGCAACATGGGAGTAGTGGAGACGAGGGTGAGAAAGATGCAGAAATTATCACAGCAGAGTCTTTTCACACATTTTTTAGTCATATCCCTTTATATTCGGTAAGCGAGAGGAAGACAATGCAGGGTTACGTTTTTTTTGTTTCATGCTCTGCCAGGAAGACCGGACAGGAAGGGAAAAGATTGGAAAGCCTGAGCATAGTGCATGCCTGCTCAATGCACAGGATGAGGAGCAGGTTGAATGGCAAGACGAGGGAGGGAGCTTGGAGTCCGGACTGCAACGGTGCCAAGGCTCGAACCGTGGACCTGTTGTGCACCGCTTCATGTTTCATCATGTGTCGTTAGACAGTCTTTCTACCAAGATATTTTTATGCCGTGGGACTTCCCGTCGAAATCCCTGGTACCCTGGCATTTTGCAGATCTGCCCATCAGCCATTTTGGCGCCCAAGTTCCCCTTTTCAATTCTCAAACCTTTTGGCACCAATTGGGTCCGTTCAAACCCAAACCACACTCGTGACTCGTTTCCTGATCCGTTTTATTCCTTTGTCCAAACAATTGACTGTGCTGCTGAAATCTTCAGGCAGTGTCCAAGTCTGTTCCAGGCTCTCGTCATCCTTCTCCTCCTCGCCTCCCACTCAGACTCTGTGAGTCCTGCTGAGACAAGCTCACATGTGCGAGATCTCTAAGTCTCTACACCAGTCCTGTGACACAGGTGATGGCACAGGAGGGGACAGTCTCTGTTGCTGGGGCCCCAGCCCCAACAGGTCGTCTGCTCAACTACGATCAAGTGCTTCAATCCTGATGCAGACTATAATTTCGGCGCAAAGCTTTTCAGAAAGAAAACCAAGAAAAGAGAACTCTTGGCTTTTTCAACCACGCTCTCGCTTCGGAGAGGCATGGAAGTTGCTGAAACGTAAACAAAAGTTCGCAAGGCATTCTCCGTGGTCCTCGAGGGTCATCATGGCCGTCTTTGAGACCCCCTCCAAAACAACTTCATCAACAGATAAACTTCATAAAAGTAATAAAAAAGAAGGCCCACTGAAATTAAGGCAAAGGAAGAAACCTAACATACGAAACCTACGCAAAGACGAGCGCTGCTGCAGCAAAAACATGGTAATGGTAGCTTTCTATGACACCATGCTCTTCAAACAAATCCAGGATCTCCTGGTCGCTACAAAGCTCGTGGATATTCTCAACCAGTAAGTACTGGCTCTGCACATGCACACAAGCACAACACATTGACCGCCACAGAGAACCAAAATAGCACAACAAATTAACGATCCACAAGACCATGATGTCCATCCACACAGGAGAGAGATTAAGAAAACATTGATCTCGGAAGTCGAGATAGATAATGTGCTGTTGAAACTGCAGTCGGCAAGAAGGGCAGATTCTGCACCCACCGAAGGCAGCCAAGACCCCCGCGCTTTTTATTTTCCAGTGTTGGGGGTGGAGAGAGGGGGGGAGGAAAGGGGTATAAATAGGGTTCAAAGTTGCTTTCAATACTTGCTATTCCTTCCAACGGGTGCACCTTTGATTTCTTGTATGTTCTTTCCTACCTTCGATTCAATGGGGGATTCTCACATGACCCTCATCCAAAAGTTGTTTGCATTGCAATTGTAAGAAACATTCTTTTTTCAAGTTTTTTCCCCTTTTCTTTTTCTCTTTTTTTTGTGTGCTGAGGTTTCCCAGGACCTTACCCACACATCTGGAAAGGTATCCTAGCGTATAATTTCTGTGTGTGCAGAACAATGCCCATATTTTCCACCTAATCTAACAAGCACCTAACAAGCACCTAAGTACCTACCTAACAAGCAGCTCAGTGCGTACAATTCGGGGCCTGCATTCAACACCATCACAAGAACGAGAAACGTGAACCCGATATAAAAGCAACGCAACGCACTTGTGGTTAATAGGTGGTGTCATTTTCGGCAAATTTTTCACAGAAACTTCATGTTTGGAATTTCCCTGAATTTTTGCTTTTTTTTTGGGTCGTTTTTCATTGGCATATGTATGTCCCATAGGGTATATCTATACTCAGTTTCAACGTATTTGGACCAGTAATGAAAAACACCGAATTCAGAGCAACATTTCACAAATTCCGAAAGCTACTCCGAATAGGGTTTTTATAATGCTTTTGAGTTTTTTTTTTCCGTTTTTTTTTGCCTGTTTTTTTTTTTATATTTGTATAATGAGCCTGCATTGTTTGTTCGCGAAATTTTCGATGGCATTGCTTGTGCAAGGATCAGGGTCCTCGGCAGGCCTAAGGGGCCCTATTACAGAAGTGCCCGCCTTAAGTGAAGGTGGGCCTAACAAATCGTGACAGGCCCTCTGCTGTCAATTTCGTATTTGGGGTACAGCCAGTTGTGATGCGCCAGTTTGTTGAGGGAAAACACAGGCCGAGCAGGACAGATATTCCACGGCCTACCAGACCTTTCTGGAAATGCAGGCCCTCGGGGAGAATCACAGCCTCATACACAGACAGTTGGGAGGCCCAACCGAGCGGAGACCCAGCAGCTGTATCGGAGGCACAGCCTCCTGAGTTCTACCGGAAGCTTCTAAGCAGAGGCCCAGGCCAGCCAGGCCGCCGATCGAGGCAGGCTCTTTCCATATAGGAAAAAGCTCGCTGCCTGGGAGGATGAGGCACTTGCATGCTAGCGGCAGCGCTGCTGGAGCGGACGCTCGTGGGCTGCTGCTGGCGCTGAGAGGCAAAGGTGCAAGCACATGCGGTCATGTGTGATTCAGGGCGCTGCTGAGGGTAGCGCCATAGGCCAGCCTTCATAGCTGGCTCGGGTTTGGTCTACAGTGAGGCGCAGAGGTGGTCTTCGGGTGTACAGAGGGAAGACGTGGGAGTAAGACGAGGGAGAGAGAGAGAAGGATGATGATCATGATGATGTGAGGGCACATACCTGGTATTGGCGATGGTCTGCATCTGGGCGACATCTTCAAGTACCTCGTTGGCTGCGGACATCAAACAGTTGAATTGTCAATTAGTAGGCAGAGCGTAGCTGTGTACGAAGTAGCCTGGGCGCCGAGCGCCAAGTAGGGAGAAGGTCCTGGACTCGTGTTGGTGGTGGCGAGAGCAAGCTCTCATTGACATTGGTTTTCAGTGTTACGGTTCTCCATTGGTGTCATATTGGTGCAATGCTGCTTTCTGGACATTGGCACACTTTCTGGCTATCAATGTGATTGTGTATTCTGGATATTGGCATCTCGCTTCGGCTCATTTTCCTTGCAATTTGGTATCGGAGCTGGTTCGAACTGCGCTTCATTGGTTCTTCGCAATAGCTGTTTGGTGCTTTGCATGAGGTGTGGAGCAGTAACAAGGCTTGCGCGTTGAACGATTGGCGGCCCAGGGTCGTGTGGGCGCGCCAGGAAGCTGTGTGGTGACATTAAGGGTGTACGGTGGATGATGAGAGCTCGCTGATGTGGCATGTAAGCCGAGGCGAAACTGCATTTTGTGCCGAGGCAAAGACCGATCATCATAAATGCACGTCAGGTTGCCGGTGATAAATCCATGGTTGGGGTCAGCATTATGAGGTACATTGCTCTCTTCCTTATCTACCCTCTTCATTGCTTCTTACCATGAGGAAGTGAGTTCTGTCTTGAGAGTCCTCTCAATGTGAGGTGTCGCGAGAGCTCAACCTTGAGAGTCCAGATTCTTCCTGGGCAGCAAGCTGGTGGGAGACGGGCGAAGCCTCTGAAGGGCCCTGGACGAAGCACTCGGGTCACTGTCACCATGCCAACCCGCTGGAACTAGTACATGCACGCTTTGCCGCAAGTCCTTGCTTCTGCTGCTGCACAATAGAGGTCATGCAGCGCATGCCAGCCCTTTGAACAGGACGCTTACCAGACCGTCGTCTCTAAATATTTCTGGCAGGTTCTGGTGTTGAACCCTGGCTGTGATCGTCGTCCGGTCTGCGACGTCAAATAATTCCTGAGGACCTTGGGGGCTGCTCTTAAACTGCCTCTTGATCAGACAGATCAAACCGGATGTAAGGCTCATTGCATGCGAGGGTAAAGAATGTGCAAGGGCTGGCAGGTTCAGCATAGACTTGGGGCACAGGGGTGGGCCGGATTGCACACCTTCAGACACACCGCTCAACCAGATGCTCAGGGTGTTGACACAAAGTGACCACACTCAAGAAGGATACAGGAAGAGGGGGGATTCCAGTAACTGTCCGCTGCGGCATTAATTAGACAAACTGCCATCCAGCATACAACTCCACAGGTAAACTGTTTTGTTTTTGATTATTCAGTAGTACAGACTCGTTGACCACTGACAGACAGCTGCAGATAGGTCAATATCTCCCTTGCTGCATTGCAATCTGTACTAGAATAATCTAAAAATTGAACTGGTGTTACCTGTAGGATCTGACATTATTTGTTATTGACCACTTAACTGTTTCTCTCCAGGCTGACCGAAAATAGTTGTTAATCATACTCGGTTGCGTGTCATGCTGAGGTAGGATTCAGTGTGGATTCTAATTTAGATCACACGCACGGTAGCTCATGAGCGATGCAGGCACTAGTGAGGAGGAACAATTAGTGGAACCCCTAATTCCAGACCAGGCTTTACAAGGCCTCGCTTTCAAAGAATTATGGTCAGATTCGTGCACTTCAGACAAGACTGGCACAAATTTTACACGCCAGATTGTTAGCCGTTTGGCGTGTCACCATGGACAACTCTTCGACGAGAGGAAAAATGGAATTAGTCCGGACTTCGAACACCACGTAGAGCTGCTCTCAGTCGACCAATCACTTTCCCAGAGTTAGCTCCAAGAGAGGAAAGGAGGCTGCGGAGGGAAGCTAGGGAGAGGGCGACATTAAGGAGGGTTAGGTCAGCAGCAGCCAGCTTAGAGGTCGTGATGGCTACTGCTTCCAGTGTGTGACAGACCTCATCCCAGGCCACTTCGTCAGGGTGTTACTCAGGTTTCCGTTAGACTGTTCGCTTGCAAGTCAGTCAACAGACTCAACTCACACCGGAGGATTATGAGATCCTCCAAGCAGAAGAACTTCATGGCGAGCTGCAGCGGCAATTGAGAGAGGCAGCAGAGAGGAGACAGAAAGCTATATTGAGAAAAGCTAGATTAGAGGCACTAGACGAGACAACACTTGATCCTGCAATGCAAGCGTTGCGTAGCTCGCTTCTTTGCGTAGCCGAAACGCAGGTTGTTCAGCAAGAAGTGTTGAATGAACCAGTGGCAGGCCAGAGACAAATTCTGGCTGCACTGCAGGC
Source organism: Chara braunii (assembly GCA_003427395.1). Lineage (NCBI taxonomy): Eukaryota > Viridiplantae > Streptophyta > Charophyceae > Charales > Characeae > Chara > Chara braunii. Next base: position 170,391 of record BFEA01000097.1, read on the forward strand.
TCCTCGTCCAATGATGAGGCAGCCTCAGTATGCTGTAGCTCCCCCTTCAGTTGCGGGTCCCTCGGTGACGCCATCGCCAATAGGGCCCTCTTTCTCTCCTATGTTTGGCATGCCCCCTCCAGGTGGTTTAGTAGCAACTAGTGGTCCGGTCCTTAAAGCTTCTTCCATACCATTAACGACGGTGGCAGCTACGGTGCCAATGTCAAGTCAGGCTCAGGTTAGCACGCAGCAACCTGTCTCAGTGGCTATGCAGACACTGCAGCAATCGCCTGGGAAGATCCAACCCATGCAGTGGATGCCCAAGATTCCTTTGCCAAGTCCTAAGCCCTTCTCTTGCGACAGGAAGAAGGACGAGGACTTGGATACCTGGGTGAGGACTGTGCCTACCTATGTGAGGCACAAGCTCACAAGGCCAGAGCAGGAAGTTATAGTTGCTGCCTCCTTTTTAAAGGGATCAGCAGCGCGTTGGTTAAACGGTTTAGTGCAGCAGCAGGGCTATGGTCAGAACTTCAATGCCCAAGCTCAGGCCCAGACATTGGAAGACTTCGTACGGACTGTGTACAAGAGGTGGCATGACCCTCAAAGGGCTCAGAAGGCCACTGAAGCGATCAACAATTCTATGTTCCAAAAGGTACAGGACTTTATGCGAGGTCAGAGATGCCGTAGAACGTCTGATTGTAATACCTGGTGTGCACTACGACCCGCAGATACTCCTCGCAGATTATTAGAGATGTCTGCCTACGGATGTCAAGAAGACAAGGCCTACATAGACCAACATAACTTCGCCTTATTCAGCAAGAAATCCTTAGACATAGAGGCTAAACCGGGATCCACCCATCAGGACAGTCAAATGGTAGGAAGAAGAGACTTCCCCAAGACTGGAAGAAGAAAGGTCAACTCATGTTTGTTGACCATGATGGTCAGGCAACTGAGATTGACGAATTCCCAGACTTTGGGGATGAGAGAGAGCAGGATGGGGCCAGCGAGACTTCAGATGGGGGAGTTGTTGTGCCTATCAAGGAGAAGGCTAGGGGAACCGGGAAGTAGAAGGTAGGCCGGTCCAAGGGTCAAGGCACCAAGGAACACCCGCATGGGTGAAACTTGGTTTAAATACCAGGCGTGGAGAGACCGAGTTGCTAGGGGCATGTGTATGAACTATGGCAATTATGGCCACACGTCTACAACTTGCCGAGGCAAGAAAGTCACAACAAAGGTAGCCTCTCCAACAGTGGTGGGCTTATCTTCAAACCCTGGCAGTGCTTCTGCGAGCACTTCGCAAGGAAACACCTCGGGCCAGTAGGAGTGTTAGCCGCTCTTATTCGTGCTGAAGTGGTAACGTTGCCTTCCCCATGTCAAGCGTTGGCCAAGGCTAGTGACCCATCCATCGCCCCGCAGACACATTCAGACCCACCGATGCTTCATTCGAGAGATGTGTCTGAGTCCCTAGAAGAGTTACAGACTGAGTGGTCAGAAAAGAACCCCAAAGACTTTTGGGCGATGATTAGTAAAGGTCCTAAGGGTGAGCATTTCGTGGTAGAGGTTGATGTAGGTGGCAGCAAAGTGGGTGCCTTCGCAAACATAGGCTCTACACGAAACTTCATCAGTCGTGCTTGTGTGGATAGGTTGCGCTTAGGGGAGCAAGTGCAGCGGCTTAGCAGATCTGTAGCATCTACACTAGCCAACAAGCACCGCATGATTGTCCAAGACTATATCAAGGGTGCATCTACGCTAGCCAACAAGCACCGCATGACTGTCCAAGACTATGTCAAGGGTGTAGTCTGCACCTTCTCCTATGGAGAAGGTGAAGTGAGACAAAAATCTCATTCCTTGTCAGGGACGAACTGCCATTTTTTGACATGCTGCTAGGTATGTACTACCTCGAGGTCGCTCAACCTCAGTTCGATTGCGATAGAAAGGTGTTGATACACAAGCTGCCAAATGGTAGGAACGTTAGACTGCAAAAGTTCAAAGCTAGGAGTCTACTGGAAAACTGCAGCTGCATGTGTGCTTCCTCTTCCTATAACTGTTATAAGCAAAATCGCGAGGAGGGCATCTAGTCCATGTCTCTTAAAAAGGGGAGGCCGTAAAATCACCCCCAGAGATAAAGTCGGACGTCGCTCAGTGTTCCAACCTTTTTTAGGAGCCCACTGGTGTGGTTGAAAGGGAGGTGGTCCATGAAAGAGAAGTTATCCCAGGTAGTAAGGTGCCTAGAGGACGAATCTATAGGATGTCTCCTGCGGAGTTGGATGAGCTCCGCCGCTAGCTCAAGGAGCTCCCCTTATGGTGAGTCACTCTTATTTGTTCCTAAGAAGGGAGGTACCTTAAGGATGTGCATTGACCATAGGGGCCTCAATGCCATCACCGTTAAGAACGAGGAGCCCCTACCCCGCATCGACGACCTATTGGATAGAGTGCAGGGATGTCGATACTTCACAATGATAGATTTGAAGTCCGAATACCATCGAATTGCTATTAGACCTGAGGACCCGCACAAAACCGCCTTTCAGACCAGGTACGGTCTGTACGAGTTTGTGGTGATGCCCTTTGGCCTATGGAATGCCCCTGGAACATTCCAGCACGCAATGAATAGGATTTTTCATGATTACTTAGACAGGTTTATCGTCCTGTACCTCAACGATATACTTTAGTAAGACTATAGAGGAGCACACGATGAGCACCTGAAAATAGTGCTAGGTCTGTCTCTTATACACATCTAGATGTGTATAAGAGACAGCTATAGAGGAGCACACGATGAGCACCTGAAAATAGTGCTAGGTCTACAAAGACAGCATTAGTAAAAGGTAAACTTGGAGAAATGCAAGTTCGGTTGCACCAAGATCTTGTAGTTGGGTCATGAAATCTCTGCGGGTGTTGAGGCCGAATGGTGCTAACGTGGCCAGCATACGAGACTGGCCCAAACCTCAGACTCTTACTGAGGTCCGATCATTTTTGGGGATGATGGGCTATTACCATCTGTTTGTTAAGAACTTCCCCATTAACTGACCTAACACACCTTGACACCCCTTGGGAGTGGACCGAAGAGTGTGAAGCAAGCTTCAAGAAATTGAAGCATGTTTTGACACACTACGAAGTCCTCAAACTTCCAGACCCTTATCAGCCATTTGTAGTGACCACATACGCCAGCCAATATGGCATAGGCGCGGTCCTGGTACAAAGGGGAGGGAAAATGTCGAGGCCAATCGAGTGCATGAGCAAAAAGATGCCATCCCAAAAGCTAGCTAAGTCCATGTATAAGCGTGAGCTTTATGCCCTCTACAGAGCGCTGGTCCACCGGAGACACTATCTCCTAGGCAGATTCTTCTACTTGAGGTCTGACCATGAGACTGTGCGCTGGATTAAGACACAGCCTGTACTCTCTGACGCACTTAAACGGTGGATTCAAGTGATAGACATGCATGACTATCAACTTGATCCAATCAAGGTCGAGTACAACAAAGTGGCCGATGCACTATCACAAATGGCAGATTATCTGGGCGCGCTAGTAAATGAGTTTGGCATATTTGACGATGTAACTCGATCCTTGGTGGAGGCCTATCAGCAAGATCCAGTTATGTCTGAGATCGTTCGTAAATTTCAATGGTACTTGGGTTGTTTCTTGAGAAGGCAGGAAATAAAAGATTGTGTGTTCCAAACAGAGAGTCTTTACGTAGTTTATTTTTTGGGGAATGTCATGATACTACTGGTCATTTGGGCTATAAAAAGACATCAGCTAACCTAGTGCAAAGATTCTGGTGGCCCACTATGATGCAAGATGCAAAAAGGTACGTTGAAACCTGCCAGGTTTGCAAACGAGACAAACCTAGGACTCGGGCTCCGCTAGGTCTAATCAAGCTCTTGCCGATTCCTGAAGGTCCTGGTCAAAGTGTGTCCATGGACTTCATGGATACTCTTGTAACCAGCAGGAGTGGAAAGAGACACATCTTTGTTATAGTTGACCGCTTCTCCAAGTATGCCAGACTAATAGCTATGCCAAAGACCGCTAAAACTCACTACGTCATAAGGTTGTTTATGGAAAACTGGGTACGGGACTTTGGTTTACCTAAGTCCATTGTCAGTGATAGGGATGTTCGCCTTACTACCGAACTGTGGCAAAACACTGCCCAACAGATGGGTACCAGACTGCAAATGACATCAAGGAATCACCGAGTCAAATGGACGGTTGGAAAAAATGAACCGAGTAGTGCAGCACCTGCCTAGGCACTACAACAAGCCAAGTCAGGATGACTGGGACGAGAAACTACCTCTCGTCGCCAGCCTGTACAACAACACTGTACACAACGCTACTGGCACGACTCCCAACCAATTGCATCTTTTGGTTGGAAGCCCCGTTCCACCCTTGATTTCTTACTGCCTGAGAACCAGGCAGAATAGAATTTGCTGTCAAATATGAACAGATGCTGCAGCAGACCGTTGAACACATTACGAACTCTCAAGCTGCTATGATTGCATATGAGAACAAACACAGACGGCCTTCTAACTTTCAGCTAGGAGACAGGATCTAGGTAAAGTCATCTGCACTGCGACAGGAAATGGGAATCTCAAGAAAACTAATGCCACAGTATTTCGGTCCCTGGGAGATCCTAGACATAGTAAGGGATCAGATGGATGGACCTTCCTATGTGATACACATCCCACCTCACCTCCGTGCACATACAGTTTTTCATGCCTCAAAGCGGGCACCTTTCGCGGAGACTGCACAGTTTCCCTCCAGACGGTCAATGCTGCCCCTAACCATGGATGGTGAAGTCGACATCGACGGAACTGTGGACCATTGAATGATGCCAGTGCCTAAGCCGCCGGGCAGAGCCGCCCTCCTAAGCCGAGAATGCAATACCGTGTCAGTTTCAGACATCATCTGGATCCCAGCAAAGATCGGTTGTTCACCAGAGAAGAACTCGTGCAAACAGCACCTCAAGTTATTGCAGGCTATGGAAGAGAACTCAAGGGGAAGATGCCTTCAGAATAGAAGACTTCTCAGAGGACTGTCGAAGTACAGGAGGAGGGAATGCGAGGATCTGGTTCCTCGGCAGGCTTAAGGGGCCCTGCTACAGAAGTGCCCGCCCTAAGTGAAGGCGGGCCTAACAAATCGTGAAAGGCCCTCTGCTGTCAATTCCGTATTTGGGGTACAGGCAGTTGTGACGCGCCAGTTTGTTGAGGGAAAACACAGGCCGAGCGGCGAAGATATTCCACAGCCTACCAGACCTTTCGGGAAATGCCGGCACTGGGGGAGAATCGCAGCCTCATACACAGACAGTTGGGAGGCCCAACCGAACGAAGACCCACAACTGTATCGGAGGCACAGCCTCCTGGGGCACACAGGCCGAGCAGCAAAGATATTCCATGGCCTACCAGACCTTTCGGGAAATGCAGGCCCTGGGGTAGAATCGCAGCCTCATACACTGACACTTGGGAGGCCCTACTGAACGGAGACCCAACAGCTGTATCGGAGGCACAGCCTCCTGCCCAGGTAGCTTCTAGGCAGAGGCCCAGGCCAGCCAGGCCGCCAATCGAGGCAGACTTTTTCCATATAGGAAAAAGCTCGCTGCCTGGGAGGATGACGGCACTTACATGCTAGCGGACGCTCGTGGGCTGCTGCTGGCGGTGAGAGGCAAAGGTGCAAGCACATGCGGTCGTGTGTGATTCAGGGCGCTGCTGAGGGCAGCGCCATAGCCCAGCCTTCAGAGCTGGCTCGGGTTTGGTCTACAGTGAGGCGCAAAGGTGGTCTTCGGGTGTACAGAGGGAAGACGTGGGAGTAGGAGAGAGAGAAGGATGATGATCATGACGATGTGAGGGCGCATACCTGGTATTGGCGATGGTCTGCATCTGGGTGACATCTTCAAGTACTTCGTTGGCTGCTGACATCAACAGTTGAATTGTCAATTAGTAGGCAGATCATAGCTGTGTACGGAGTAGGCTGAGTGCAACTGTATTTCAATATACTGTTTATGCTTCCAAAATACAAAGTTGGACGAATCTGGAAACTTTAGTAGGGAGAAGGTCCTGGACTCGTGTTGGTGGTGGCGAGAGCAAGCTCGCATTGACATTGGTTTTCAGTGTTACGATTCTCCATTGGTGTCATATTGGTGCAATGCTGCTTTCTAGACATTGGGATACTTTCTGGCTATCAATGTGATTGTGTATTCTGGATATTGTCATCTCGCTTCTGCTCATTTTCCTTGCACTTGTGGTGATGCTGCGAAAACCCCCAAATTTTGGGCCTTCCATTAACCATCTCACAGCAAGAGCGGTGAAATATGCTAATGTGTTTTGGTTTCGTCAGTGTCAATGGAGTTCCTTGCTATTGCCCATTGCACCTTTCCGAGTGTGAAAAAGTGCCTTAAAAACTTGAGGAATTGCCTATCTGGGCCTTTAGAAGACCCCCGGCTGGCACTGACGCCCATTTGCCAAAGTGGCCCATCAACGCATCTGCAGACTCAGCACGCCATTCTAAGAGACGGCTGTCACAACAGATACAGCACTGCCTTTCAAAAGTTATCGAGGCTAGTGGTACAATCACAGAGTCTGACTGCGACTAGTCAAAAGTTTGGCTGAATACGCCCACCTCATTCAATATGCCCTCTCCTCGGGCTTCGAGGCCCCTTCCCCTCCTAACGCTCTAGCTCACAAGTCGCCTATCACAGTCTTCTCGTTGCAAATCCAACACATTCCTGGAGAAAGGACCTTTGCTTACGTTTCAAGACCTCAGTGCTGTTATCCTTCAATACCCCCTTGAGGTCTTGACCCAGTTCCTGATTGTCCTCGAGGCAAACAACAGGTGGAAATTTATGTTCATTATTGGGTGCACTTCAGATGAAAGGAAAAAATCGTTGTTTAACTGCTGGTACACCACTTATTTGTTCATTGACTAAGATCTACAGACTCTCGAAAAACTAGTTTCTTCTTTTTTACCACATTGCCTACTTGATTACCTTTAATTCTTTTTTGTACTTTCAATCATTGATAGTTCTTGCTTTCGACTCTATGGTGTCTCTTTGACTCTCCATGGTGTTAATTGCAAGACTTGTCGGTATGATATCAACTCCTCTTTTATTTTTTTAATTTGGACCATTTCTCGATTTGTGTGTGTCATCCTTGGGCAGGGGCCATGCTCATCTTCTCTGTATCGTTCCAATTTTGACGGATGTCCTGAAGGACTGTGATATCGACTCCTAATCGACCTGTCCTCTAAATTATGAGCACAACATACTCTCTGCAAAATGGAGCAGAGCGAAGAAATCAACCTGCATGCAACACACCCAGCACATGCATCTGAGTGGCATACAACTGTGGCTGAACAGGTCATATAGTTGAATTACTAACACAATCAGACCGACGAAATCATGTTGAAGGCAACCCTTTTTCAGATGGTACACAAATGTTGCTGGACAGGTCACGTAGTCCAAATCCTAACAGAATCAGACCGGCGCAATAATGACAGAGGCTACCTTTTTTGTCTGCTGCCGGAAAATTACGAGTAAGAATGGAGCAATGACAAACAGGAAGAAGGAAACAAATTCAGAGAACGGAAGAAAGAGACCGATCGACAAACGAGAGGACAGACAAGAACTTTCTTACCTTCTCTGTTGGTGGAAGGTAAAGGCAGCTGAGCTCTGACGGTGTCTCTGTGGTTTCCTGGCTAGGCACTGCTACGAGTGGAGCAGTCTCAACCGTAGGAAGAGGCTAGAGAGAAGCAAAAACACACAACCAAGGCATCAAAGAGAAAGTTAGAATGGGCCATCACTCAAGGCAGACCTCAGCACTGAACAAGAAACTACGATGTCAGATTTGCCCCTCACTGGGCTCCAAATGCCCCAATCTCTAGAAACGCAGCTTTAATCCACGCTTAGTTCGTGTTACCAGTTGCATGTCTGCATTGGAGGCAAGGTTCAACACCAAATATGACAGAGGGAACCATCACTCAAGGCAGACCACAGCATTAAGCAAGAAATTCCACCTAAGATCAAAGATTTTGTCCCTCACTGGACTCCAAATGCCTCAATCTCTGCACATACAGCTTCAATCCACGAATGGTGCGCAGTATGAGTAGCATATGTCTGCACTTGAGCCAAGGTTCAATGCCAGATATGAAAGGGGGAAGGCCAATGTGAAAACACAGACGCGCCATTTAGAAGAGGGTGATGATGGTAGGCGTGGTAGACAAAATATGAGTAACTCCTGTCCAAGTCAGGCTCCTGAGAACAGTCTAAGAGTCTCTGTACATACAAGCAGACCTGGCGGGGGGACGCCGCACCCCAGGTCCAATCCTAGCTACACAGGGCGGCCACATGTGGAACAGGCCATATTGTGTGGAGCGGATGGTGTCAACACCCTTTCTCACAGGCCACTTTGTCCTCCTGTGCTCAATTTGTCCCCGCGCCTCCCCTGCCGCTCCCTTCTCCTCCCCCCGGGCCGGTATAATGTGACTCGACTGAGGTCTTGTCGCGGCCAGGTAGCATCAACCACTCCTTAAGTGTTGAAATGCAGACTGGAGTCTGAAACCCCACCGAGGTAGATGAGCAAAACACTACAATCCTTTTTAATTCCTTTACAACCAACCGGCAGCAGCCTTGAGTTATCATTGTCAAACTGACCGGCCCCAGGGAGTTCAGAATTGTAGTATACTCCTGTGTTAGTCCCCGGGCATCCCGGCTGGGGGACAGCCGCACGGGTACCCTGCCGCGTACCCTCCCGGGCCACACCGACCGGGCAGGGCCGGGCCAGGGTCCCGGGCAATCCCAGCGCATAATATTTAAAAAAAAACATAAAATAAAACTAGAAGGCCCATTGCGGCTTCGCCCGCAAAAACAGACAAAGAAAACGCACGAAAGAAAGAAAAAGCATAACGGTCGATTTGTTATCATCTCTCTCTCTCTCTCTCTCTCTCTCTCTCTCTCTCTCTCTCTCTCTCTCTCTCTCCACCTCGCCTGAACTCTTCCCTTGCTCCGTACCCCACCCAACCTCTGCCCTCCCTCCGCCCAACTTCATCCTGCCGTCTTTCCCCTTCCTTCCCACCTCCTTCCACCTCCTCCTCTTCCTCTTCACACTTTTTCCCATGCTCGTTTCCCCCTTGCCTCTTCGCTTCCTCCACACGTCACTCAACCTCTAAACACTTTCTGTCCTCCCTCCGCCTTACTTCTCCCTGCCGCCTCCCTTTCCTCCCGGCCTCCTCTGGACCTTCCCTTAAAACCTCCCTCTTCCCTCCCTTCGTCTGGCCACCTCACTCCCCTTCCTTCGCCCAATCTCCGCCTGACCTCCTTCCCTCTATCTCCTCCGTCCTCCTCCTTCCTCCGCCCAACCTCCTTCCCTCTATCTCCTCCGTCCTCCTCCTTCCTCCGCCCAACCTCCTTCCCTCTATCTCCTCCGTTCTCCTCCTTCCTCCGCCCCATTCGCACTGACCTCCTCCTTCCCCCAATCTCCTTCCCCCCCTTCCTTCCTTGGCCCAATCTCCACCTGACCTCCCGCTTCCGCCCTACTCTCTGCCGCCTTGCCCATGCCTACTGGCCTCCTTCGCACCTTCTCTTCAACCTCCCTATGGCTTCCGTCTGCCTGGCCGCCTCATTCCCCTTTGTTCCCCCGATCTCTGTTTGACCTCCTCCTTCCCCCGATCTCCTTCCTCCCCTTCCTTCCTCAGCCCGGTCACCACCTGAACTCCTTCCATTCCTCCCTCCGTCCTACTCCCTACCTTCCCCTTCCTCCCTCCACAGGCCGCCCTTCGTAACGCCCGACCTAACAAGTGCTTCTTTTTCTTTACACGGTGGACGTAAACGGTCCATTTGTTATCAAGATCGATCCATTTCTTTTAAGATCTCAACACGGTTGCACACACGCAAGAAGGAGAGAGGGAAAGCAGGAGAGTGAAAAAATGCATTTCACCTAACAGACTTCCTCCTCGCTCTCTACCTTCCTCGCACCTTCTTTGCCTTTGTCTGTCTCCTCCACCGCCAAACTTACGTCTTCTGCCTCCTCAACATTCTCCCTCGGTCTTTTCTCTTTGGAGCGGCCTTCTGAATAACTGCCCTGCGCCAGCTATTTCAGGCTATCGATATTTCTTTCCATATTTCACTCTCTTCCTCCCCAGTCCCACCACACTGAGTCAGCTCTCTCTCTCTCTCTCTCTCTCTCTCTCTCTCTCTCTCATCGACGCCTCCCTGTGTGCATCTGTGTGCGCCCGCACGTCCCTTATCGCAAATTGAGAAAGATAAGAAAAACGGAATACACTCTCTATATCATCCCCATATAAGGGAGCAAGAAGAGAGGGAGGACGGAGGGCCGAGGAAGGTAACGCCACCGGAGGAAGGAGGGAGAAAGCAAGTGAGGGAAGAAGGAGAAAGGGAGAATGGAGGGAGGGCCGATGGGGCAGGAGTGAGGGAGGGAGGAGAGAGGGTCAAGGCAGGAATGGAGGATGGGCCGAGGGAGGAGGGATGGTGATGGTGCCTCTGCTGCCTCTCTCTGTGTGTGTGTGTGTGTGTGTGTGTGTGTGTGTGTGTGTGTGTGTGTGTGTGTGTGTGTGGAATGGAGGCCGGTGTCGGAGGGCCCGACATTCAGGCCCTCCACGGTGTATCAATTTCCCACACCGGTTTGATGGTCTGTGGGAGCAGCCGGTCTAACCGAAGAGGATTGATCATACTTTCAGTCTGAATGATCATCCTTAAATGTCCCAGGTCTAATTCCTTCTTTGTATTTTAATTATTGTTCATTATTGTTATTCAAACTTGACCGCAATTTGAGGTATGGTTGTCAGAGGGTTCGACGGTGTGAACCACTCGGAGTGGGATTCGTGAAACGTGCCACTGAATTTTTTTTTTGTGAAGGGTTCGGCCAGTTCTGAATGAAAAATAATAATAATAATAATTAAAAAAAAAAGAAAAAGAAGTGATTCAATAAAGCAACCCTAAGCTGCAGTCGTGCGCATACTGGCCAGACCTGGGCCTGTACTAAGTGACATTCCATTGGGCCTGCATCAGTATGGACGGACCTGTGGTCGAGAAACTGCGTCCGCTGTGGCACTGTCAGGTCTGGAGTCGGCACCGGGAATGGGACTATCGGACTTGGAACCGACGCTAACGGTAGTATTACTGGGCTTGGTGTACTCAGGCGGTACTTTCCCCATTGCGATAGATGTGTGCATTCTTGCTCGCCACTCGGGTGTCTGTTGTTGACAGGCGCAGCAGCCGGCTGTCGGCCTAGGGAGAGGACGAGGTCTTTGACTTGCCCCTCAGTCCTGACGCGTGCTAACATGCCACTTACCAACGGGCCGTGCGGCCGCCTGGCGGTTGTGAAGACGAGGGTTTTGACCCGTTGACCAGGGCTGGCGGGTACTCATTCGGTAGCTAGGCAACCAAGGCGAACAGGGCGAGCTGAAGCGACCAGGGTGATGCAGTGCACGAACTGCGACGACAGTGAACGGGGCTGCGGTATCTCGTGAGGCGGACGCAGCCGATGCAAGCTCGTGAGGCGGACGCAGCCGATGCACGCTCACAGGGGGGGGGCGTGCAAGAGCTCACCGTAATGGGGCACGTTCACGCGTGAGATGCCGTAAGTGAATCAAGGTGGCTTCCTGGTGCAAATTCATGAAGTTAGAAAAGGTCATTGATCTACTTATTCAGTGATTCATCAATTGCGCATGCTTTTCGTTCAGAGAGCTCGAATGGCGGACCTGTTTGCTGTGAGGGAATTAAGTCACATTTAATCTTTGAGGCGTTGCTGTATTGCATCTAACCCTCAAGAAACCAATACATGCGGCAATGAGAGGAGATGAATGCGCTTGGAAAGAGAAAATTATAGTAAGGAGTGACCAGAGCGAGCACTGCATTGACCTCGCCCTGCAGACAGGGAACGTGCTTCGTTTCGGATTCCCCTCCCTAGTGGGCAATCCAAAAAAGCCAGCGGTGCACTGAAAGCAAGAAAATAGCCATGCATGTTACCATGCTCTTGCTGTAGATTTATCTTCGTTCCCCCTGTTGGTGGGGAATCCAGTGGGGCAGCACATGTACGGTGGAGATGAACCTGCCCACTTTTCTCGCTAAAGATTCATTTTGTGTTCCCATTGATCTCATTCTCCGCCTGTGAGAGATCGAACTGCTGCAGGAAATTATTGGTCAGTTGCTCCCCACTATCGAAACGGTATCAGAGTGAGCCTTGTAGCTCCATGTACTTACTGTTTAGGCATCAATGCTCGCCCGAAAGAGTAAATAAATCGAAGTGGCACAGATCGCAGTTAGGATCTGAGGGGTTGATGCCTAACCATGTTAGTGGACTAAATAAACCTGGCTGGTTCTGCGGATCAGATTCATCTTGCAGTGTATGCTCATGGAAGAGGAGACACACGGCACAAAAGCGGCGCAACCATGTGCACTGGCCAAAGGGAGGCTCTGCTGGAACGAAGAGGACAAGATCCAGAAAACGAGAGAGAGAGAGAGGGAGTGTTTTCTAGATCGAAGGCACGGACCGGGCTCTGACCACGCCCAGGTGCAACCCCGTGCGAGACTACAGGCTGACTTGCTCCGCGCGAGTGATGAGTGGGGCTTGTGCGGGTAAGTGTGATCGGACCTTTTACTTGGCACGTAAGCTTCACAACAAGCTGAACATAGCGCCCGGATGGCACAAGAAAAGGGGATGTATCTTTCCCTGTACTGGCTGCCCGTTCATTCTCAACCGGCACGGGCGATTTTGTACTCAGACATTCCTCGCCAGAAGGGATCTGAGGGCATGCTTGGAAACGAGTTGAGTATTGGAAAGGCCGAATGTTGCATACCGTATAGGTGCAGACCAGAACAAGAACCGACCCTTCAATACAAAGAATAAGATAGCACAGCGGAAGACTTAGATACCAATGATCCGAACAATCAATATTGCAATGCAACCCCAAACATACATCATCATCATCATGGTGTGAAGGGGTCTGGCGCTTCACACAAGAAGACTGCGCCAGCCCCAACCATACACAGACGAAGGAGGTGGGGTTAGACGAAGAAGAAGGGAAGATGGGAATGTCGTCAACAGCACAGGCCCAAATAGTCCCTCGTCAACATGTCTGAATCCCAATGTCGAGTCTGGATCAAATGTCGTCAAGTCTCATGTCACAACTCTCTCTCTCTCTGTAGTAGTCCGCTGATACTGAGAAGTCAGGTGGTGAGAGG
>BFEA01000097.1:214033-254033 GCA_003427395.1 Chara braunii
TTGGGGTTGGAGCATACCTACGGCGCAAGTGAGCTGGTCACCGATGCAGGAAAAAAAAATTAAAAAAAAATGGCTGTTATGTGTGAGAACACGAGAGAGAGAGAGAGAGAGAGAGAGAGAGAGAGAGAGAGAGAGAGAGAATGTAAATAAATAGCTCTTTAGCATTTATTTCAAAACCCCTGCGGGTTATCGAGAGGCCCCTCCACATAAGGGCCACCTTACCACGAACGAGGTAGTACTCGTAGCCATTCTAAAGTCAGGCCACGCAAAGTATATATGCTGTAGATTCACATTAAGGTCCGTGTTTCAGCATTTATAGGACCACTGAGGACGTGAGTTTCTGGGCAGTAGCAGGCCAACTCACCACGTAGTTTTCAGGGTTTCCCTCCACTACTCACCAAATGTACAAAACTAGAATGAATCTTCTGCTACTGTACGCCGCCATATGTTTCGTCTTTGGTGCACGTTGCGAGGAGTGGAGCAAGGCCCTTAGGGCCACTGCTCGTAGGAAAAGGAAACAAAAGAAAGAGAGGAATGAATCTTCTGCTAGAACATGGAACTATACGCCGCCGTATGTTTTGTCTTTTGTGTAGGACCGAGGACCCCTACCCCATCTGCGGTCCTCCCGGTTGGACCAGCCAGTGGCCCGTGCCGGTTCCCTCCCGGTTGCCCCCAGCGCATTTTCGCTGGGGCCTGAATTTTTTTTTTTGCCAGCGCATGTGTTCCCGAGGCCTCTTGGTCGGCCCTGCCCCGCAATTTCGAAACCGGGTCCTGTAGGCCCGGATTTTTCAAGTCCAAAAAGTGGACTATCTTGGCCGCCGATCGTTGCAGATCAGCGGCAAAGATCAGCCAGGACCCCATTTCTCAAGAAAAACGGCAGAGGATATCCGCCGCTGAGCTTTGCAGATCAGCAGCCGAGAACCGCCACACATTTTTCTTAAGATGTGGGTCGGGTAGGCCTTTTCTCCAATTTGTCATATTGTGGTCCAACAGACCAGTTAACATTGGCAATATCTGATGCTCTTTCACCCTCAGCCACGAGGGGAACACTATGCTTGTGACGAGGCTCTGCTGAGATTATATCCTTCTGCAACATCCCTGCCATCTGTGGAAAAAGTTATGGGTTCGGATTTTGGAATCGTGATGTCAGAGCCGTCCGAGGTGCAAGGCCAAGAATGGACCTAAGCTATATTCTTCTCTCTATCTATCTCCAATGGACCTCGCTCCACTACATGTATCTGGACAGACTGCCAGGCAAGATACTTGCGGACTGATAACTCACCTTATGTAGAAACCAACAAACAGAAAATGCTCTGCCTCCACGAGCTGAAGGCTGGAACAATAACTCTTCTGCTGTTGAGTTATACTCTGGAAGAGCTATACTTCTGGCAAGGACCTCCTCTCATCATATCTGGTTCAGCTCGTGGGGTATCAAATGACACACTCCAGGAAGTGCTCCAGCCACGGGGAGGTCGGATAAGTGAACTTGCTTACTTGACCCCTCCCCGTGGAAGCCATAGTTGCCTCACTATGTCAATAATAACCCCCTGCCCCCCTCTGGAAGCCCCCTGAAAAATATTGCACCTTGAAAATTTTATTGTGGATTCCGACAGCTCTTGAAGAGCGCAGTCGGAATATACCGAAAAACAAAAAAAAAAAATTGGGCATTTTTTTTTCAAAACCAGTTTCCTGGTTCACCCCCCCTGGGCTGGTCCAGCTCCGGTTGGACCGGGGTAGCTCAACCGGCCGGTTGCCGGCCCAGCACTGCTTTTGTGCAAGTAGTGACGAGTGGAGCAAGGCCCTTAGGGCCACTGCTCGTAGGAAAACGAAACAAAAGAAAGAGAGAGCTACGACAGTAAGTAGTTGTAACTGGTAACCCATAACTGCTGGAAAGCAGACCTGACTTCGGATCCAGAACATACATTGCTGGCCTCCTCCTCTTTCACACGAAATTCGCTGAACATCTCTTGAGATGTTGGAACCCTTGCAAATGCACTGGTGGGGTCCTCCAGGAATAAGACTATTCAACAAGGAATGCATGGGCCCAATTGTTTTTTCTGTGGGGAGGTGCACCATTGGCTACCTCATCCAGCCTTCTCCAGATTTTTTTTTATACCCTATTTATTGGGGTGCGTCACATCACGTGCGCGTGCATGCTTACACGTGCGTTATGCGCCACACATGCGGAGCTCGCGCGCACGCGATACACTGCAGGTATGGGTTGGAGTATAGGGGTGATATAGTGGATATTGGGGGGTTTAACAAGGGTGTTGGGGGCGGTTCGGGACTGTTAGGTTGGTGTCTGCAGGTATTAGGGGCCGCTATGGGGGTGTGGGTGGGGTTATTAGGGGTTCTGGACCCCAGGGTGCCTATGACCCCCGACCCGTAGGTGCCAACCAGCCGATCGGTCGGCAGGTCGGCAGCCGACCAGTCTAAGAGCCGCCGACCGTCGGCTGGTCCAACACTGTATATACATATATATTGTCACATAATTATGTGCAATGAAGATGAGCAATAGCGAACTTCAGCAATCAAACAGCATCATATGCACAAGACCAGATAGCCGTGACCTCGAACCAACCGCAGAATTGCATCACGAGTTTCACCAAATAAGAAGACAGCAAGAGCTCATAATTGACAATGCTGGTAAAGTCTCATCATCATCATCAATGAAGAACCAATGTTGATATCCTATCTGGCGCTCGGCGCCCAGACTACAGATGGCAGATCCTATCTAGCCTAGACTACAATGCCGTCAACAGCTTTCCCGAAGTACGAGCATACAGCGACCAATGTCGCACGCTTCCAGCACCAGGTATGTCTCTCGCCTCACTCACAACCTCGTTCCCCAACACACAGATGCCACTTGCACCCAAGGACCACCCTGCGCCACACCCAGCTTACAGCAGCGCAGCTCGGCTATGGCTGCCTGCTCCTTCCCTGCTCGCCCGTGAGCGCTGGCCAGCAAATAGTGCAGCAGCGCTTGCGCAGCATGCAGCCAGCACCCGAATGCCAAATGCGGAGGTAGGCCCTTTGCTATATGGAAGAGGCCTGCCTGCTTGCTTGTCCCAGGCTGCGCTGGGCCTTTCCAAAGAAGCTTCCGGTAGGCCCCAGTAGGCTGAGGCCCAGTCCGCGCAACTCAGGCCTTGGGCCTGTAGTGGTTGCTTGCGCCCAAATGTCAACGGCCTGTGTTTGGCCCAGTACCCGTACCCAGCCCAGGGCCTGCTTTCCATACATTCACGTAGGCGGCCCAGAGCCTGGGTTTTCTCAACCAACTGGCGCTGCGCAACTGCCTGAATTTCCTGGAGTTGCGTGGTGACCAAAATAGGGGCCCTCAGGCCCTCGTCGTGCCTGCCTTCATTTAGGGCGGCCGACTTGGCAGGGCCTGAATGGGGCTCATAGGGGCATATGCCTCGCATTCCCTCCTCCATAACTTTTTTAGTCCTCCGAGAAGTTCAGTCTTCAATGATCTGGCACTTTCCCGTCTGCAGGGACTTCACATATTGAGCTACGATCTGAGGGCGGTCTGCATGAGTTCCTCCCTAGTGAACCAGCGGTCCTCCTTTGGATCCAGATGATGTCGGAACCGAACTCGGTACTGCAGCGAACTCGGTACTGCAGCTTCGGTTTCGGAGGACGTCCCCTGCCTGTCCGTCTTGGAACGGGCAGCTCCCTGTGATCCACGATGTCGTCTATATCCTCCTCTCCATCCATGGTTGGGGGCAGCATTGAGCATCGAGAAGGAAACTGATCTGTTTGGCTTGGAGGCGTGAAAGACAGGGTAAGTGCGTAAGTGACCAGGGATGCGAATGACATAAGACGGGCCATCTGGTTCATTCCCCACAACATCTACTACCTCCCATGGTCCAAAGTACTGTGGCATGAGCTTGCGGGAGAATGAGGACTTGACCCAGACTCTCTCCCACCTGAAATGTGGATGGACGGCGGTGTTTGTTTTCAGACTCTATCATCGCCGCCTGTGCCCTGTGCATCTGTTCAACAGCCTGCTGCATTAGCTGCTCATACCGACAAGCAAACTCTTACCGACAAGCAAACTCTAACGTCCCAGGTGCAGCATTCGGCTGATTGTCAGGTAGTAGGAAGTCTAAAGGCAGTCGGGGTCTGAAGGTCAGCAGCAAGCTATTAGGACTGACTCCAGTTGCACTGTGCACAGCATTGTTGTACAAACTTGCGATGAGAGCAAGTTTCTCATTCCAATCTACCTTATTTGGCTTGATGTAATGCCTTAGCAGGTGTTGTACAGCGCAGTTCATTTGTTCAGCTTGCCCGTTTGCCTCAGGATGATTGCCTGATGTCATCTGCAGTTGCGTGCCTTGCTCTGCAGCTGCTGCTTTCCACAACTCACTTGTGAATCGGACATCCCTGCCACTAACAATGGACTTAGGTAATCCAAAGTCTCTAACCCAATTCTCTTTGAACATCTTAATCACGTACTCCGTTTTAGCTGTTCCTGGCATTGCAACTAATCTAGCAAACTTACTAAACCTATCCCCAATGACATAGATGTACCACATTCCACTCTTGCCGGTGACCAGCGTATCCATGAAGTCCATGGACAGGCTCTCACCACGCCTTTCCGGAATCGGAAGGGGCTTCAGGAGCCCAAGAGGAGCCTGAGTACGTGGCTTGTCCCTCTAACAGACCTGACAAGTCTCCACGTACAACTTAGCATCTCTCATCAATGTGGGCCACCAGAACCGCTGCAGCAGATTAGCCGCAGTCTTTTTGAATCCAAAATGTCATGTGGCATCATGACATTCACCTAAAAATAAACTACGCAAAGACTCCCTATTAGGAACACACAAACGTTTATTCCCAGCCTTCTCAAGGAACAGCAAGCCGTTGACCAACTCAAACTCAGCAGAAGTCACTTTGTCCTTCGCCTCGAGTCTACGGATGATCTCAGACATGAACGGATCCTCGCGATAGGCTTCCACCAAAGACTGAGTAACATTGTCCGCAAGATTGAACTCAGTCATCAGCGCACCTGAGAAATCAGGTCTACGCAACAAGGCATCAGCAACCTTGTTATACTCGCCCTTGATGTACTGGGGCTCGAAGTCATACTGCTCAATGACTTCGATCCAACGCTTGAGAGCATCAGAGAGTACCGACTGAGTCCTGAGAATGAAGAACCTCCCAAGGAGGTAGTTCCTCCAATGGGTCAGAGCCTTCTCATAGGTGGACTTAGCCAACTTCTGAGACGGCATTTTCTTGGACATGTACTCAACTGGCCTCAACTTCTTCCCCTCCTGTTGTGCAAGTACAACGCCTATGCCATATTGGCTAGCATCCGTAGTTACTATAAATGGCTTATCAGGATCAAGAAGTTTCAAGACTTCGTAATGCATCAACGCATGCTTCAGATGTCTGAAGGCAGCCTCGCATCTCTCAGTCCACTCCCATGGGGTGTCAAGGCGCGTCAGATCAATCAAAGGGGCGGCAACTATGCTATAGTTCTTCACGAAATTGCGATAGTAGCCGTTCATCCCTAAGAAAGATCTCATCTCAATCACAAACTGAGGACGCGGCCAGTCACGAATGTTGGCCACCTTCGCGTCATCGGGCTTCAATCCCTCCGCGGAAATCTCATGACCCAAGTACAAGACACGAGTGCTGCCAAACTTGCATTTCTCACCGTTGATCTTGAACTTGTGTTGTTGCAGAAGACTCAAGACTTTGTCCAAGTGCGCAACGTGCTCCTCGACAGTCTTACTAAAAATAAGTATGTCATCGAGGTACACGATGACAAACTTATCCAAGCAGTCATGGAATATCTGATTCATAACTTGCTGAAAGGTGCCAGGAGCATTGCAAAGACTGAGGACTTTGTCCAAGTGCGCAACATGCTCCTCGACAGTCTTACTAAGAATAAGTATGTCATCTAGGTACACGATGACAAACTTATCCAAGTAGTCATGAAAGATCCGATTCATAGTGTGCTGAAAGGTGCCAGGAGCATTGCAAAAACCGAAAGGCATCACCACAAACTCGTACAGACCGTACCTGGTCTGAAAGGCGGTTTTGTGTTGATCCTCGGGCCGGATTGCAATCTGATGGTACCCGGACTTCAGATCTATCTTACTTAAGTACTGACACCCTATCTAGCAAATCGTCAATGCGCAGTAGGGGCTCTTTGTTCTTAACAGTGATGGCATTGAGGCCGCTATAGTCAATGCATATCCTAAGTGTCCCCTCCTTCTCACGTACGAATAGTACTGGAGACCCATAAGGAGAGACACTCAGCCGGATCCAACCCTTCTCTACGCGTTCCTTGAGTTGTCGGCAAACCTCATCGAGCTCGCTTGGAGACATCCGATAAATCCTAGACCCTGGGATAATCTCTATCGCGTGGACGACCTCCCTCTCTACAACCCCTGTCGGCTCTTCAAATAGATCAGGGTACTTGGCAACTACGCCCTCTATCTCAGGTGGCATTTTCACCCGCTCGCCTGCAACAGAGACATAAACTAGATACATACCCTCCTCCTGATTTTGCTTATAATAATTGTAGAACGCGGCCACACACATGCACCCGTGGGACCCAATCAGACTACTAGCTTGGAACTTATGCAATCTCGAGGTCCCTCCACCTGGCAAAGTGTGTTTGACCACTTCTCGGTCCCAATCAAACTGGGGCTGTGCCACAGAGAGGTAGTACATACCCAACAACATGTCCATGGGAAGTTCGTCACTCACTAGGAACGAGACGCGGTGTCTAAGTTCCCCTCCTGCGTACGGGAAAGAACACTCAACATCCTGGAGGTAGTCATTGACTACCATGCGCTATTTGTTGGCACAGGTCGACTCCACAGGTCGACTTAGGCGCTGCACTTGCTCCTGTAAGTGCAGCCTCTCAACGCACGCTGATGAAGTTCCTTGTCGAGCAAGTGTCATAATAGGCCCCGGCCTTGCGGCCGCCAATGACCACCTCGCTGACGAACATTTCACCCTTCGGGGCTTTGACTAGGGTCGTCCAAGAAGCTAGCAAGTCTGGTCTAGACCACTCCTCTAGCTCCTCTAATCACTCAAACATTCATCGAATAGAGGCTCGATGGGTCTGAATGTGTTTGCGGGACGACGCTGGAGTCAGTAGCTTGGGCCATCTCTCGAGATGGTGAGGGTGTCTCCACCACCTCGACCCTAGCAGGAACAGCTACTATTCCTACTGGCCCGACGTGTTTCCCGGAGCAGTGCCAGAAGTACTAGCTACATTGCTACCAACGGAATAAGAGGATCCCAAAACCTGCCCCATCATAGGCGGGATCTTATCGGTCACCTTCTTGTTGCGGCACTTGAATTGATTATGACCATATTGGCCACAACGAATACAGGCCTGCCGTGAATACCGATCTCTCCACACGTCCTCAGTGAGACCCGCTTTCTCCCATGGAGGAGCATTGGGGTCAACTCGACTCCTAGACCAAGAACCTCCACGGCGTCTACCGGTCGCCTTACCTTTCTGAGCTACGACAACGACTACTCCATCCTCTGAAGCTTCTACGTTGCCAACCTCTGAACCTACTCCTTCCTGGAAGTTATTTCTAATTCGATGGTTGAACCATCGTTATCAACAAACATAATGCAGCCCTTCGCCTTCAGGTTGGGAGGCAGTGTCTTCTTCCTACCATCCGTTGTGGGATTATGTCCATGCCCTATCTTCGCCTCAAGGTCTAGGGCCTTCTTGCTGAACGAGGGGAAGTTGTGAACATTGATGTTGGCCTCACCTGCCAACTGATTTCTGAGAGGCATAGGAAAGCATCTCACGTAGGAAGAGAGTAAAACCTGGGGGTCATAACGCACCCCAGGGACACAAATCAGACGCTCTACAACGTCGGTGGCCTCCCTTATTGACTTAAACTGCCTCGTGTGCAGTGTCAAGATCGCGTCAATGGCCTTTTGAGCCTCCTGAGGATCATGCCACCTTTCTTCTACCATCTTGAGAAGTCCTCCAGTTTTTGGTGGGCTGCCCAAACGCGTAAGTCATGTCCGTACCCCTGTAGTTGCACTAAACCGCTCAACCATCGTGCTGCACTACCCTCTAGATAGGATGCAGCCACAAGCACTTCCTCGTGCAGCAAGGTGAGTTTACACTTGACATAGACCGGCAATGCCCTCAACCAAGTGTCGAGGTCTTCGCCCCTCTTATCCCTTGTGAAGGGTTTAGGAGCGGCGATGGCCGTCTTCGCTACCCACTGTGTTTGTCCTGGTCCCTGCATCACTCCAGGCTGTGGACCCAGTCACAGGCTGCTGTGCTAGCTGTTGGGGCTGTGTACCCTGCGGCTGTACAGACTGCGAGACAGCAGGCTGCGTGGTAACGGCAACCTGCAACGGAGATTGGGTGAACAATGTCTATGCAGGAACCTGCAAACTAGACCCTGCTGATATCCCTCCTGATAGCGGCATGCCCAGGGAAACGATCGCGAGCGATGATGGGGCTACATATGGGGATACCCCAGTCACCGGTGGGACAAAAGGAGGAGGCTGTACAACGGGCCAGGCACCAGGGCCAGACATCGGTGATGTTGCCTGCGCTCGCCCAGCCACCAGGGTCAGACTTTGCTGAATGTCCTGAAGGATGGTTGTCTGATGGTCCTGCATTTCAACTACATTTAGCAGGACGGACCGTATAATCCTCACATCATCAGTCCCGTGCATTACGTCCATCTCCTCTAACTCACTAACGTACGCTTGTCTCCGCTGCATCCTGGTTCTTCTTCTAATCATCCTTTCTTTCTCCACCTTTATCTCTCCTAATGCCTTTTATAGTTGTGCCTCCTGCAATGATGCTTGTTGTATGGCGATCTCGTCGGAAGTCAACACTACTTTTGGCTTGCCATTTCGCCAGTGGACTGACTCTGGGTCTGATCGACCGTTGACCCGACAGATCCTGAACTACCAGCCTGAGTAGTCTGCTGCGCAGAGGTGGCCATGGCTTCCGAAGCTATGGCTTCACTCACAAGCCCCCTACTAGCCTCTGCTGCTCTAGCCCTCCTCGCTGCTGCAACCTCTCTCTACGCTGGCGGAACACGTACCTGTCACCCTCTAGACCTAACGCCAAATGGGCTAGTGGGCACCTTGCTGATCGCAGGATCCGGTCGTCCTTTCTAGTGTCTTCCTCGTCGCTCATACGCTACAGCACTGTACACAATCTGCACTAATGCACTCTGGGTGCCTACCGCAGTGTAGTGCACAAACCAATTTATTGGTGGCTATTTTGGAGTAGATACATTTGGGGTCAACAGGTAAGTCAGATTCCTACAAACGAAACTATGTTTAGCCTGATTAGTTTGCAAACAGAATGCACAACGAACAAATACAATTCTACTATGCTGTCTGCAAGATGTCAAATGGTTGTACATCTAACTAATCAAAACATAAAAATAGAATCATTTGTGTGGATAGGACAGTATGGAATTTTTTTCTCGAACTTATCACCTGAAATCTACCCCTCCCTTAGTTCCCCTGAATGTCACTTGAAGTCAGCGTCCCTGAGCAATCTGGAGAGCGTAGCGTGTCTAAAAGGTGTGTCCAGTCCACCCCTGTGCCCCGAGTATCTGCTGAGCTGGCCAGCCCTGCACTTGATTATCCTCGCGTGCAGCGAGCCTTACAACCATTGGCTGATCCAGAGGCAATTTAACGACCGGCCCCAAGTGTCATCAGGAATTATTTTATGTCGCAGCAGGACGACGATCACAGCCAATGGTTCCCCTTCCGATGCTTATTTAAAGGAGCCCGGTCTCGTCTCCCTCTTAGGGCTGGCCTGCCCTTCAGTACCCATCTAACAGTGCAGCAAGCCGAACAAGCAGCAAAGCATGTGTGCTCTACTCCCGGCGGGTTGGCATGGTGACCCTGACCCAGTGCTTCATCCAGGGCCCTTCAGAAAGCTCCGCCCATCTTCTCCCAGATGCTCCGCGTGAACATTGCCGACTCTCAAGGTTGAGCGCACTCGACACCTCACAATGAGAGGACTCTCAAGAAGGAACACACAACCTCACGGTAAGCAGTGTCGAAGAGGGTAGATAAGGTTAAGAGCAACGTACCTCAAATAGCTGCCCCCAACCACAGAGATAATCTCACCAGATGAACTGATGCTGATTGTGATGACCAGTCATTGCTTCGGCACAACCAGCATTACACGCCGTTCCACCTCAGCACCAATCGCTAATTAGATACTTCTCATCACACTGTCCAACACCCACATTACACACCGTAGCCTTCCTGGCGATCCCCTCACCTCCTGGGTCGCCAATCACTCGTCTCCGCCCTCCTCACTACACACCACTTACGGCCAAACTCGCCAAGCAGACTGCATGTATGTACCGCATAAGGCAGAAGACAAGCGCCAGATGAGTGCAATCGTACCACAGCTCTGATACCAAATTGCAAGGAAGATGAGCAATAGCGAACTTCAGCAATCAAACAGCATCATATACACAAGACCAGATAGTCGTGACCTCGAACCAACAGCAGAATTGCATCACGAGTTTCACCAAATAAGAAGACAGCAAGAGCTCATAATTGACAATGCTGGTAACGTCTCATCATCACCATCATCATCAATGAAGAACCAATGTTGATATCCCATCTGGCGCTCGGCGCCCAGACTACAGATGGCAGATCCTATCTAGCCTAGACTACAATGCCGAATGATGACGTCAACAGCTTTCCCGAAGTACAAGCATACAGCGACCAATGTCGCACACTTCCATCACCAGGTATGCCTCTCGCCTCACTCACAACCTCCCCCAACACACAGATGCCACTTGCACCCAAGGACCACCCTGCGCCACACCCAGCTCACAGTAGCGCAGCTCAGCTATGGCTGCCTGCTCCTTCCCTGCTCGCCTGTGAGCGCATGAGCGCTGGCCAGCAAATAGCGCAGCAGCGCTTGCGCAGCATGCAGCCAGCACCCGAATGCCAAATGCGGAGGTAGGCCCTTTGGTATATGGAAGTGGCCTGCCTGCTTGCTTGTCACAGGCTGCGCTGGGCCTTTCCCAAGAAGCTTCCAGTAGGCCCCGGTAGGCTAAGGCCCAGTCCACGCAACTCAGGCCTTGGCCTGTAGTGGTTGCTTGCGCCCAACTCTCAACGGCCTGTGTTTGGCCCAGTACCCGTACCCAGCCCAGGGCCTGCTTTCCATACATTAAGTAGGCGGTCCAGGGCCTGGGTTTTCTCAACCAACTGGCGCTGCGCAACTGCCTGAATTTCCTGGAGTTGCGTAGGGGCCCTCAGGCCCTCGTCGTGCCTGCCTTCACTTAGGGCGGCCGACGTGATACTTGGCAGGGCCTGAATGGGGCTCATAGGGGCATATGCCTCGCATATGAACCAACTAGGGAGATATCCCAGGCGCCCGGGTCCCGATGTCACGCCCGGATTGGCGACCGGGTGACCGGCCGGGCATGACCCCGGGGGCATGGCCCCAGGCAGCCAAAGCGCAAAAAACAATAAAATAATTATAAAAAAATCAAATCCAGAAAATTTGAAAAAATTAAAAAATGTTGTGTAGAATTGCCATACAAACAACTTTTGGCTGAGGGTCACATCAGAATTCGTCACAGAACTAAAGATAACAAAAACAATAACCATATCACACTAAGGCACCCCCCTGTAAACCCCTTTAGCCCCTTTAAAAATTCATTTACACTCCCCTTTCCCCCCCTTGACAGCCAACACTAAAAAAAAGAAAAGAGCCCCGATTTGGGCTCCTCTCGGAGAGCGCGGAAAAAAAAACACCGCCAATATATTTTTTTTCTTATTATTATTATGTTTTTGCCATGACCGGGTCACCCGGGCGTGAGACCCCCCCGGGCGTCACGCCCGGGTGACCGGCCGGTCATGAAAATTTTCCTAGTGAACCAAAAGAGTGCAATTTGCGAAACAAACGGCAAAAATTAAAAATTAAAAAAACAAGACAAACATGTGAAACCATTCATTTTTCTCATTCTTCTTTTGACTCCCCTTTCACCGTGCCTCTCACGTACAAGGCTCGCCATGTTGATGAAGTTGAGCACGAGCTGCCCCCATCCCCGTGTGCCCTAACAGCCCACTTGTACGCTGTGAGAAAGAGGCAGAGTGAAGGGGGAGGAGATAAACACAGGGAGGAGAGATGGAGAGCAGACAAACAAAGAACGATAAAGGGAAAGCAAGGGAAAGTATGGAGTGTGGAGTGAAGATGAAAGCAAAAGAGGATAAGAAAAGGCTCAAGAAAGTCTGTCCTTGACGACAGAGAGGACATACATTGTAAGGATGACGTGGATGAACACATGGAAGACCTAGCTGAGCATTCTCAGTGCAACAATTGCCACGACGGGTGGCATTGAGCATGCCCRCCATACRCCCCSGRCAAATGGCATRTCGATTGCAGGCCAAAATGAAAGAAGAACGGTCACCACAAAAGAGCATTCATTCAGTATAGCGCCCATGGCCACAAAATGGACATATAGTGTCCGGATGCAGAGGGTGCCTGCAGTCAGGAACGGTGGGACAGTCCTCTGCACACATGGCGGCTACAGCCAAGTGTAACAGTGTTTGTGGCTGTGCAAAGGAGAAGGTCACAGAGTGTTGGTACATTGTCTTGCTGCAGCACGGGGCCAGAGGAATGATCTTCGGCATAAAAGAGATTGCGGACGGTTTGTTGTGGCAAGAAAACAGCATCATTTTGTAAGAAATCAGTGACATGAATCATGGCATGGACCAGGGTGCCGTTGTCCAACAGCTCCCAGTGGTCAGAGGCATGTACAATGGCCACGTAATGGCCAGGGCCGTGCACAATGCAGGCAGAGATGTGGGATGGAGGATTAAACCACTCACCTGCTGGAGCATTGCGTAGTTCAAGTTGACGGTCCCTCATTGCTACTTGTAGGACAGCAATGGTAAAGCCTCCTTCGCTGGTATAATTACAATTCTCTGGCTGTCGTTGGGGAAGATCAGCATCAAGCTGAAGGGCGATTGCAAGGAAGTCTGATAGTGTATAAAACGGGCGGTAGAGAATGTGAAGACAGATATTAGTTGCTGTCAGACCACAGAGATTGGTGAGGTTCTCAGGCTGGTTTGTTGGATGCTGGCCAACAATTTGCAGATCACCCAGATCGTGTTGCAAGCCCAAACTGTGTTGGGTTGTTTGCTGGTCAGTCATTTGCAGATCACCCATGTGGTCTGCACGTGGCGGAGCACAAAATTGTGGTTCATCCGAACAATGCTGGTCAGCCATTTGCAGATCCCCCTTGTGGTCTACGCCTTGTGGGGTAAACTGCAATCCGGGCAGATCATGTTCCAATCCCTCAATGTTTAGGGCTGCATCCTGAGTAGGGACTGTACCTGGAGTCAGGAGTGGACTCTGGGCAGCGGCTGCATCCTGGGTACGGACTGGTGGCTGCCTGCAAGCAGCTGGACTGTCTGCAGGAGGCATAGGAGCAGATATTGCCGTTTGAAACAAAGGAACCGCGACAACCTGTGGAGGAGGCACAGAGAGAATCGGGGCAGACAAAGAAACAGGTTGCTGATCCCCGGACAAGTGACGATGCCGCGGATGTCGTCGGTGATATACAACAAGAGTAGTGGTGTTGCAAACAGAAGCTGAACTTGTACATAGCAACGCAGGTGGAACAATGGGAACAATGGAAACTGGAGAGTCTGTTCGCAAGCGAGACGGTGGAGGAGATGGGGGTGGTGAGGAGGAATGCAGTCGTCTACGGCCAAGCACAGACAAAGATGAAAGGGGGGTGCATTGGGCACGATTTCGGAGCAAAGGACATGAGCGTCGGATAGATTGTGATGTTCTTTGCATTGGAGCTACAGGACAGGAAGCTGTAGCAGTCAAAACTAAAGTAGGGGGAATTACAGTTAGGGAAACTGCTGTACTGAAAACTGCAGCAGTGGAAACTGGAGCAGTGGAAACTGGAGCAATGGAAACTGCAGCAGTGGACACTGCACCAGTGGAAAACGCAACAGTGGGCACTGGACCAGTGGAAACTGGACCAGTGGAAACTGGACCAGTGGAAACCGCAGCAGTGAACACCGCAACAGTGGACACCGCAGCAGTGCGAACTGCAGCTGTGGAAACTGCGGTAGCAGCAGCTGAGCAAGCAGTGGCAGGATGACAGCATCCTGGGGGCGAAGAAGAAATTGGATGATACAAGGACCATCGCAGCATGCGTCGGAACCACTGAGAGAGACGCGTCACATGCGTAGGATAGCGACTTTGGTGGGAGCGCATGTAGCAGGTCCACCCCTTATAGCATATATATACAAGAAGCAACTTACCTGAGACAGAGGACTCCACTAACAAGAAAGCACCGGCTACATCTGCCGTAGGTCCGAAACAACTTGGAGAACCCTCCGCGTCGGCCCACAAAACCATAAAACATCATAAATACAAAAGGGTCCACTAACAAAAAGCACCAAACTCACATCCCAATGGTCTAAAAAGAAGTTACAGCCCTCTGAGACGTGTGTGTGTGTGTGTGTGTGTGTGTGTGTGTGTGTGTGTGTGTGTGTTTTCAGTTTCCACCACAACAGCCCCTATTCCACCGAGATGAGTAAAGAATCCACCTTATTAGCAAGCAACATGAATCATAATAGAAGCATTTTGAACCGTGTTTAGTCGGGATTTCTTCTGGGAAACAGCTCCTCTTTTACTAATTCTCGCATGTACAAGGCTGCACACGTTGATGGTGGTTAAGCTGCAGCTGACCACATCCCTGTGTGCCTTGTAACTGAGCCAATGCATTCCGATTTAACCTGGGTTCACTGGGTTGGGAATTTTGCTGCCCTCCGGCATAGCCACACCATACGGAAGATATACTACAAATAACCATGAAGCAACAGGGAGATAGGCACTGGGGTCTCCCAGACTAGTTGTGCCTCAATGTCACACATACATAACTGTTGATGACTTACCATCGATTCAAATCCTGGTGGCAAAAATAATGCATGAGGCTTAGCCCATTTGAACGAAAAACAGATTGACAAACAATTTAACAAACCTTCAAAACAAGAACCGGTCATTCGAGTTGCTGGCCACACCTTGTGCCTTCCCTTGGTGCGGTTTTTCTCCTTGGATGGAACAAACAGCTCTTCTTCATCTCTCTTAAGCACTTGCAGAGGACGATCTACATCAACCCTCTCCTCATGTGCAATCGTTGATTGCCCGTTCCTCTGCTCAGTGATTGCACTTGCAGCCCTCTCCTCTCCATCACCCTTCTGTGCGCCGTTGACCCCCAAAACATGCAAAATCAGCAACACAAAGCATAGCAGAGTGTCAACATTTCTCTGTTAGCTCCAACCTTCCACACATTCAGAGAAAGGCTTCAAGTCACAAAACACCACAAAATTACTATCGTGAGCTGGTGGACAACTCTGACATGTCTGCATTCACAAGATGAAACAGGTGGGAAGGTTTTTCCCCCCATTCAACTCAGAAACAGTGATGAGGCAATTATTTTATGCAGAATTCCTTGACCACCAGCCTCCACACATGCTGTGCATGAAACATGCGACAATCTATGCAGGACGGAAGATTTACCATCACAGTTTACTACCCTCATCACCCTAACGCCCGGTCATTATAGCTGTATCCGGACTGAGCATTGCAACAAATACGGCTATAATGACCAGGCATTCTATTTTGCTGAAGACAGTACCATACTTGGCATACAGATGCACAGGTGAGGGCCTCGGAGCAGCAGGCTCCCAATGGTGCCCTGCAGTGAGAAAGAACCATTTACCAATTTGAAATCGCAGCCATCTGGGCCGTCGATCTCTGAGATCGACGATCACGATCGGGCCCGAGTTCAAATCAGTGAAATCGAGCCTACCGGCCCCTTTTTTTTTTTCGGTGTCTACACAGTCTAGGATGGGGGCAAAAAGGGCCCCAGCGCCAAAAAACAACAAAAAAAAAACCTTACCTACAGTGATGCGCTGGGGGCGCCCGGTGGCCAACCAGGCGCGACAACCGGCCAGGCGGCCCGCCCGCCCCTCCCCCAGGCGACAACCAGGCTGCCGGGCGGCCCGGGGACCAGCCTAGCTGAAAAGTGCATTTGGGGAAAATGTTTTCCAGGTTCTTTTTTCTTTTGCCCTGTTTTATTTTTGGTCAAGGTCTGTGTGTGCTGAGTTCGGTGTTTGTTTGAGTCTTGGAGATAATTGTTTTGGCCAGCCCTGAAAATCCTGAAAACTGAAAAGAGCGAATTTTGCATGAAAACACGCTGTTGCCTTGGTTTAAGGCCCTTTTGATCCATTTTTTCACTTTTTCTTTTTTTTTGCTGTTGGTTCATTTGGTATCCACTATATGGACTGGTGACAAGTCTGGCTTTAAAGGTGTGGGAGGTTTGTTATAATGAACCTGAAAAAAGTTCAAAAAACACTGAAAATTTGGGGCTCTGTTAACCGCTTCTCAAAAAAGACTGGTTAAAACCGAGGAAAACCCAGAAGGTGACAAACCCACAAGGTGACAAGCCTGCTGACGGACCAGCCAACAAATCAGTGACCCTCTCATACACTCACAGACCATCTGCCAACCCGCTGAAACCAGTCTGAGAGACCAACCGGGCTAGCTCAGTTGGTACAAGATACCAGTCCCGAATTACCTAGGGCTGGTCAGTTTCGAATTCAGACTGCACTCCAAACTTGCTTGCAACATGCATACACGCACACTGATGGCAAAACAAACTCGTTCAACTCAGAATCAACAACAAACCTGCACTTAAAACTTTGTTCAAGTCAACTGTACAACTTGCGGATATGGCCGCCGAACAGTGTCTCCACCACCAGCCTTGCTCTCCCTCATGCGCGCATGTACGAGGATCAACCCTGAATGTCCACGCTACACAGACACACACACTCTGTACGCTGTCTGTGACAACAGCTGGGAGCTATGGCCGCTGTCGTCTTCCTCCTGGCCAGCTATGGCCATCGTCTTCCTCACTGCCCACTTCAGCTCCGGGCACCTGCAGACCTCCACGCGCAAGTCACCAAGGCAGCACTTCCGCATGGCTCACAGGCGAATGAATGAATGCCTGGACGCTGCCTCTTTATTTATACTTCTTCGGAGGTGGCCAGGCCCTGCCTCAAAACGTGTGGGCCTGGGCCTCTGAACACGTGAACCACGGGTCTGGAAGTTTCCAAACTGTGTGGGCTGCTGGACCCCAGAACGTGTGTTCCAAACCCTTCTGCATACCGCGTGACCAGAACCTTTCCCCACGTGCAGCCCTTCCCTGATACTTGCTGACTGGACAAACCTACGGGGACCTACAGCCTTCTAGAGCCTACAGACCGACTCTAGGCCCTCTATAGACTCGAGTAGACACTTCCAGAAAAGACCTACAACCGGTAACAGACTCAACTACTAACATACAGACCTAGGGATCAAGTCCAACTTCCAGACCTACGGCCTAACCTATGACACAGGTAGATGTACAGGGCACAGGCATAGGTCGAGGGATCGAATCTCACTCAGCACACAGGGCCAATGTACAGGGTTCACGCATAGGTCTAGGGATCGAATCTCGGTGTCTGCAAATGTCATGTCAACTGGGTGAAACCGTATCACTCCTGCCGTCCTAAATTCGAGGTCCTCCGAGAACACTCTAACTCGAGATAGGACCTTTACCTCTTTCTTGCTCTCTTGTAAGCGTGGACTATGTCGGGAGCGGTTTCTAAAAGCTCTGTTCTGGTGAACCATCTATTGTCCTCTGGTTCCTGACATGCTAACCCGACTTTGTACTGCTTCTGGGGACGACCTCACCCTCCGTCCTAAGTTCAAGGTCCTCCGAGAACACTCAACTCAAGATAGGGCCTTTACCTCTTCCTTGCTCTCTCATACGCGTGGACTATGTCGGGAGCGGTTTCTAAAAGCTCTGTTCTGGTGACCCATATGTTGTCCTCTGGTTCCTGATATGTGAACCTGGCTTTGTATTGCTTCTGGGCACGACCTCGCCCTCCGCTTCTGAACACGTCCTCTTCCACCATGCGATCTATATCATAGGCACCATCCATATCTGGCGGAATCATTGATCTTCATGAAGGAAATCTGTCACCGGTGGTGCACGGCAGTTGCTTTGATGCATGGAAGACTGGGTACGTGTGGAGATGCACTGGTATCTCTATAGTGTATGATGGTCCGTCCTCTCCTCCTTTGACTTCTAGGACAGGCCATGGTCCTGTGTACGCAGGTAAGAGCTTTTGCGAGATGTTCTCCTCGGGTGCGAACTCTTTAGACTCGACCCAGACTAAGTCGCCTACCTGAAACTGTGAAGGTTGGCGGTGCTTATTAGCTTGCTCAATCATACGATGCTGGGCCTTCCTTAGGTTCTCAATCAGCTTAGCGACTTCTTGCTCATGCTGCAATGAAAACTCTCAGCTGTCGGGCGGTAATCTCATGCCAGGCCACATGTAGGACATCATCAATTTAGCTAAAGTCTTTTGCCATCCGAAGTGCCCCTCCGTATCATGGCATTCCCCTAAAAGATCAAACTACGGATCTCTTCACTATTGGGGGCGCTTAGTCTGTCAGCGACATTGGTCTTCTCAAACAATAGCCCGTTCCTGGTTCGATAGTGCGGCTCACTATCTGGGGCTTCCCTTACTCCTTATACATCGGGTCTTCTGCATATGCATCTCTAATCTTCTGCTGCAGATCGGCCCCTATGTCTAGATAGTGCATTATCGCGCCGAAATAATCAGCTCTACTACTCGAGGCATCGACTACCATGTTATACTTCCCTTTAACAGGCTTCAACTCGAAGTCAAACTGGTCTGTCTCAGCAGCCCATCTAGTCAACTTGGGCGTCATCTTGGCTTGGGTCTTAAACCATCTAAGAGTCTTATAATCTGAATATACCTTGAAGTACCTCCAAAGCAGGTAGTGCTTCCAGTGGTCTACGGCCTACCTGAGAGCGTAGAGTTCTCTCTCGTATGTCGATGCCGCAACTTTCTTCGAGGGCAGCCTGGCTAACATGAACTCTACGGGTCTGTAACCATTGCCATCATCTTGCTGCAAAATGGCGCCTATGCCATACCGACTCACATCTATAGTGACGACAAATGGCAGCGACGGATCAGCAACTTTGACGACAGGGTACACTATTAAGGCCTTCTTCACTTTCTTGAAGGCCGACGTGCAATTCTCGTCCCATTTGCAAATTGCTTCTTTCTTCAGTAGTCTACCAACGGGAGCAGCGATCGTAGAGAAGTTCCTCACGAACTTCCAATAGTAGTTCGCCAATCCTACGAATGATTGTAACTCGGTCAGGGTTCGAGGAGTTGGCCAGTCTCTAATTGATGCAATCTTGCTGTCCTCTGATCGAATGTTGTCTCCGTCTAATACCTGGCCCAAGTAAAGGACCTCGGTCTTGGCCCATTCGCACTTCTTCGCGTTGACCTTTTTACTCTCTTAGCTTTTCTAGAATCTGCCTTAGATGGCCCTCATGCTCCTCGAGGGTCTTGCTGAACACTAAGATGTCGTCTAAATATACTACGACGAACCTGTCTAACCACGACCTAAACAAGTCGTTCATGCAGCGTCGAAAGGTGGCCGATGCGTTAGTTAGTCCAAACGGCATCACTATGAACTCGTAATGCCCATATCTTGTTTTGAATGATGTCTTGTACTGGTCGTCACGATGAACCTCTATATAATGGTACCCTGACTTTAAGTCTATCTTCGAGAAGTACTTGGAGGCCTGCACTCGATCTAACAAGTCATCTACGGGCAATGGCTCTGCATTCTTAATCGTGATGGCATTCAGTCCCCTGTAGTCTACACATACACAACTCTCCCTCTTTCTTCATGACGAATAGAACAGATGCGGTGAAAGGTGATGAACTAGGCCTTATCCATCCATTCATATAGCTGCTTACGAAGCTCCTCTAGTACTTTGGGAGACATCCTGTAGACTGCCCCTTCGGGCATCCTACTGCCAGGTTCTATCTCGATGCAGTGGTTGATCAGTCGTGGCACTACACCTGAAGGTGCTTCAGACAAATCGGTATACTCTTCCAGCAGACTGTAGGATGGATCTTCTCTTCTTCCTTTGGCTTGTCAGAAATCAGCTTAACATAGGCTACGATCACCTGCTCTTCGAGCTGCTACTTCCTTACAAGTCTACAGAAGGCAGGAGCACTAAGGCAGCAATGTGCGAGGGGATTATCTACCCTCGACTCATGGTACAGGCGGACTTGCTTGACTTCGCCTGACGAACTAGGGAGCCTACACTCGTGCTCTCTAAGGTGCAAAGTGGCTCCTGCTGCCTCTCCTCAATTTGTACCCAGAACTATGTCAAACGGGAGATTCTCTTCTCCTAAAAGAGTGAAGGAATGGACCTTTTCTACCTTTCCCTCTTTCTCTAGGCGGAAGTATGTCTGAACTCCCTCGGCGTACTCCTAGACTCACATCCTACTGTTGTCTGCAAGGATGCTGACTATAGGTTTGTGCACTCGTTGGACCTTTAAGTCGAGCTTTAACTTTTTCAGCACTTTGTGACTAACTTAGCTCCTGGTGGCCCCACTATCTATAAGGGATCCTACTCTAGCTCTAAAGATTTCTACATCTGCAAGGATTAGTTGTCCTTTCCCATCTTTCCTCATCTTGGCCCAGGCTTGCCTTCTCTCCTTCAACTCTTCATCTAAGCCTGTGAGGGAAACGCCTAGAGAGACTCCGACACAACATACTAGACGCTAGCCAGCAACCTCTGCCATGGAGTGGGAGACTCTACTTTGTGCGCGCACTTAGACCCACATACTCCTAAGGTAGGGGCAATTGCAACCCCTACCCACAATTGTCTTTTGCTGCCCCGTAAACAGCACAATTCCTATACTTGGGACATAATTTAATAATGTGGTCGGGATCCCCACAAAATACACACTAAGACCTGGCTATACGACACTGCCACACACTCTGCTCAATTCCCAAGTCCTCCCAAGGTCATCCCTCGGGTCGACCTGGCTGCCACCATCCCTGTTTGGGAGGTGACCAACTCGAACGAGGGCGGTTAGATGGGGGACCTTGACCCCTTACTCCCGCTTGACGACTCCCATTGCCGCCAACCCCCTGGGCGCCCTGTCCTCGACCACCTAGAGCCCGGCCATTTCGACCAGGCCCTCGTCCTCCTCCTTACGGCCTCCCTCCGACCACGACAGCAGCGTAGGTTCTCCCCTATCTACACCATTGTCCTCCTCCTCTAGTCCCCACTCACTATCAGAGTAGGGAATCTCCTCGGCACCACCTTCTTCCATCGTTAGAATCAGACTATCTTTGGCCTTGACCTCACCAGAGATGGTGCCGCCCTTCCACGTTTTTCCCTTTGTCGAATCCTTGTGCCAGAACACGGTAACTGGTGATGCTTGTGCGGCGAACGAAACTGCCTCCCTACTAAGCACATCATAGGTGATGTATGATGGTTGTTTTCGAGTGAAGAAGTGCCCTTGCACATGCTCGGGCAATGCGCGGTAGAAGAGTTGGACTAACTATGCGCCAGTGACTCCATGCCTGGGCACAACAATCAACTCATCCATAGCAAACTTGAGGGCATGCACACTCTTCCACTGCCGTGTGTGGATCATCTGCAACTTGTTGGAAAGTTTAAGCCCCCGCGTGACATCTGAAAATCGCTCCCTAACGGACTTAAAGAACTCGAAAGGGAGGTGACTCGTAAATACGTGACCATGTCATTGTCACAGTTCGCAGCTCGTGCAAGCGAACCTGCAAAGTTGGTCGCCTCTTCTCTCAATGCTTGGAAGGCCACTAGAACATGGTCTTCTGGCACGACACCTTGTAGATATAGATAGGAGTTAACATTGGCCTCCCAGTTGTCAAAGTCCTCTCCCTTCTTGCCACTGAAGGGCTCAGGGAGTCGGACTTAGACTTTCTCGCGGTGTGGGGCTGGCTCCTCTTCCTGGGCAGACACTAACTTCAATGGCGCCAGTGCAGAATTCCTCAGTCTTACCGATCGTGAGGTGGACTTCGTCCACCATGTACTTCATCATATCACGTGCAAAATCTTTGAATCCTGCAAGCATCGCGTCTAGCTTGATATCATGACTACAAAAGTGCTGCATCCGCTCACGATGCGCGGTCAGTAAGGCTTCTACACTACGTGTCAAGGTATCTAATTTAGCTGCTATCTCGATTTCTACCTTGATCTTCCCCACCCTGGTCTCCGCCGCTTTTAAGCCTCTTTCTGTCCGCTCTGCCACTTCCAAACGTCTAACTCTCTCTTGGGATAAACGCCACCTTCATGCCAATTGTTGTTGTTCCTCCTTCGCTCTTCTCCGCAAAGGGTCCCTTTCTGCCTCCAACTCTTATGGCCGCTTCTTTCTCCTTTGGGGGTATCACTAACTCAGCCTCTCTATTTTCCCCCAGCTCAATGTGTGCTACCCATTCTTCAATCTTCTTGTCTACCGCCTCGACCGTACTTCTCTCCAGCGGCTCCTCTGCTTTGACTTCTTCTTCTACCTCTGCTTCCATTGCTGTCATCTTCTACTCCTGCTCTTTGTCCACCTCTCCATCTCTTCCTCCATCTGCTTTTTCTTCGCCTCTTGTTCCTCTCGCAAGGCTACCATCTTCGCCTTCTTAATCAGTTCCCTCTTCTCCATCTTCTCCTTTCTTTCTCTCAGAAGGGCGACAACTTTCTCTTCCTGCTCCCTACTATAGGAGGTGGTAGTAGCTCCGAACCTGGTGGTCACCATGGTGAAAGTGCACAATCAAAGACTATTCCGCTCCTCAACACGTAGACCTACCACTTTGGACTCACGTCTAAAGGACTTCCTATTTGCTACTCACATCTATTATAGGCGGTCACTACGGGACTCAATGGCTGATCAGGGCATTTTAAGGAGATCCCCCATAACTCCTCAAGAATTCTTTAACGTCGCAAACAGGACAATGCAATCAACCTAGTCCTCTCAAGACTTAGACAGCTGGACGCACAGCCCACAGCTCGAATTTTGGGCCTACCACGGCACACTGAGCAGCCCGCCGGTCAGTACCGGTCCTTGGGGGTCTTGTCCCCGGGAGTCGTCAGACGCAGCCTTTAGCCTTACTAAGTCCCGTGTGGGTTTGGGCTCGCAGCTCTACGACCACAACCACAGAGTCCTATCGACCTGGACAAAAGTGACAAGGAGATATGACTGACTTTGACAAACCTGACATCAACGAGTACCAAGGTGAGGGTGCACATCCACAAGGTAAGGGCTAGGCCATACCGCTCGTCTTCTTGCTCCAGCTTGGTCAACGCCTCAATCAAAGGTCTTAGTCAACACTCAAGTCCATCTTGGTCAACCTCTGGTCAACGCTGGTCAACCCCCCAGGTCAACCGTCCAACCTCTTGGCTCTCGTGGTCAACCTTCTCCTTCGTCCTCTTCTTGTTCTTCCTTCACCCTGGCTATGGCTGCTTCACTTCCCCCTTCATCATCTTCCTTCTTTCTCTCTGGGTCACTTCTTCCTCTTCTCTCATTGGTTGTTTTCTTCTCCGAGCTTGGCAACTATGGCTGCTGTCCACTATAGCCTCCTCTCTCCCTCTCTCTGCCTGTCTCTCTCTCTGCCGCTCCTCAGGTATGGTGGCTTTCTCCTTCCTCCCTTGCTGCAGCTCCGACGTGCTGTGTGTTCGAAAACGGATTCAGCGGGGGATCCCCGTTGAACGATTCAACGCGCGTTGAATCCCCGTTGAAATGCCCGCTGGAGGGGCATAAACGAGGTCCGTGATGATTTTTTTCTTGGGCTAAACATAATCCAAATATCCAAATATATATATGGGGTTGTAGATTTTTTCGAGGACTACAACCCCATATTTTTAGTTTTATTTTTTGAATATATTTAAAAAAAATCAAAAACATTAAACCACCAGTACCTCTGCCAGTGTTGGGAAATTACAATGTACTGGTCTGTCCCCGAAGAAATCGGTGCTGGGGCCCAGGGTCGGCGAGTCCCATAAATCTTAGTTTTCTTTTGCCTGCGCTTGAAAGAAAAAGGAAAAAAAAAAAAAGCTTATGCACTGCAATGATGTTGGGCAGGGTAGTATAGGAGGCCGTGCTCACAGTCTTCCTCTACAGAATGCATCCTACAGCAAAGACGATCACATTCTGAAACTTGTTTTCTTTTTTTATTTCTCGTTTGTTTATTATGAGTCCCCTGCCAACGAGGCAGGGCGGAATCCGTGACGCTGGCTGTGTTTCCTCAGAGGATTGTAGCCCTGATGTATCCAGCCGTTTTCACGGCCGAATGCGTGTTTCCGTTTCTTTTTTTTTTTCTGTTTTTGGAATCTGACAATCTGAATCCGTGATCTGCTCGGGCTGTGTTCCCTCAGAGGATTGTAACCCTCATCACACTGGCACTTAAGAGGAACGTATCCAACCATTTTCACAGCCAAATACGTGTTTCTGGTTGTTTTTTTTCGTGTGTTTTTGGAATCTGATAACCTGGCCACGGGGCTGAAATGCCCTCGATGAGAGCACACTCACACTACCACTTCCAAGTTCCTTTTCTTTTTTTCTGAGTTCACGGCCGCAACTTTTTTTTTTTTTTTTTTTTGTTCTTTCCGTGAGAGTACCAGAAAGAAAACGGAGTGGTACCCAGGCTCAGCAAACTCGGAGCGCAGTGAAATTCAGGGTCGGCAAAACAAGCTCGGAGGTACTGGTGGTTTAACACAATGAAAAAAAAAATAAAAAAAAATGAAAGGAGTGTTTTTTTTCGGGTTTCACAGAATTGTTTTAAGGGCTAAAACAAAAACAGAAAAAGTTGAAAAACAAATAAAAAATATAGGGTTTCAGATCTTTCAAAAACGTACAACAATGTCAACAACATTTTTTTTTTTTTTTTTTTAACTTCATGTATTTAAAAAAAAAAAATCAAAACCGTAAAAACAAATTGAAAAAAGAAAAAAGATGCGTGCACACACACAGACACAGTCACACCAACACACAACACACACAAACACATCAACACAACACAACACAGGCACACAACACACACACACACACACAACACACACAAACACAAAAAAACACACAACTGGGGCCGGTGGGGGTTGGGGGATGGGGAATGGGGGATGGGGGATGGGGGATGTGGGGCCAGATTTTGGGGGGTGGGGGTTGGGGGTTGGGGGGCCAGATTTCTCAGGGTTTGGCTGCAGTGCTCACCAAATGTGCATGACGGGGTCTACGCATGCACGGCTTAGCTCTAGGGTAGGGTAGGGATATAAGGTACTCCGGCTAGTCTGAGTTCCGCCTAGCCTTGGGTAAGCTAGGGGAAGGACGGTAGGATGTGTCCGCGGGCGCTGGCCTGCCTTGCTTAGGTAATCCTGCTGGGTAGACTCTCTGAATTGGGCCTGTAGAAGATTGCATAGGCCTGGTGTCCAAAGTTTCCATACTGCAAGGTTCGTCCGCTTCCGCTTCCATTAGGGCTGGGAGGTTGACCCAGCCCTGGTGCTTGTCACTGCTGCCTGGTCCAAGTTGCCCTCAGTACTGGTAGGGTGATGGTCCTGAGCGCTGGTCACACAGAGGTAGGATAGTAGGGACAGGGGGTGCGCTGGGAGTAATAGCGTGGGGATGGGTAGGGTAGGTGGCCTATCCTGCCAGGACAACCATTCGCTGCTGCTACAAGCAATCACCGCGGGTCTGGTCCTTCACCTCTACAACACTCTGGGCTTTCCAAAACAAACAAAAAAGGATCTTCTGCTAGAACGTCGAATAATAGGCCGCCATATGTTTTGTCTTTTGTGCATGTGGTGAGTAGAGGCCCTTAAGACCACTGCACGTGTTCCTAAGAAAAGAAGAACGAGGAAACAAAAAAAAAGAGAAAACAAAAAAAAAAACGAGAGAACAAAAGAAAAACAAGAAAACAAAGAATTAGCGACCCATAACTGTGATCAGTGTGATGCACAGACCTGAATTCGAATCCAGACTATATATTCTCAGCCCATGCAGACAAACTACAAACCTAATGTCCATGCCTGCTCCACGAGGGGTCCTTGCTAATACGTAGGGGCCCTTCGAAAACGAGACAGGACGAATAGATTGGAGCATTTGCTAAAAAAAAAAGGACTTGCACCCACATGCACTGTTACATTCTGCATTACACACAGGCCATGCCAGGCCTGACGACAGTACTGAGGGGTTACCTAGGGGTTGGACATGGTAGTCCAGGCCGGTGCGGCCCAAAGGCCGGATCCCTTCTTTTCCAGGCCGCCCCGTAGGCCCTTAGACAGGCCCAGACGGGGACCGGTCCAAACGGCATTACCATTTGGACCTGGCGTCCAACTTTGAGGCTGCCCTCCCTGGGTCTGATATGAACCGCAGATCGGATACCAAATCTGACGGTTCAGATCACAAGGCACTTTCGCAGCCTCAAGGCCGAACAGGCCACCGCCGGTACTTAGGACCGGCCAGCGGTCTGTTCAGCATCTTTTTGTTTTGGGTCCACCTTCTGGAGGAACGGCAGCAGTTGCGGAGTAGTGCTGCGCTAATTTTGGATTAGCGGAGCTCCGAGCCCAGCAGCACTAATCAGCGCTGACTGGCGATTAGAGGTGGCAGACGAGCACATACAGGCTTACCTGCGCAATGCCATAGCACCAGGTCGAAGCCGCGGGTCTTTGACAGCTCCAAGGCGCGTCCTTGCACCTGCAGGTAAGGGCCTGGGTACGGGATCCGGGAGTGAGGACTCTCCCCCTCCCTACTTCGCCATCTCCATCTCTCCTCTGCTCTTCCCAGATCTTCTTTCTTCTTCTTCTTCCTCCTCTTCTTCAGATGGGAGACTTTGGATACGAGATGGACATAGATCAGTGATTGGACTTTGGTGGTAGGAGGACGTGACACTTACCGGTTCAAGACATTGGAGATATTTGGGATTGATACCTGGCGGCATCACAGATCCGACATCGGTTACATTAGGATTCTGTACCTCCGACATTGGTGACTTATGTCAACAACATTCTGATTTTGTTCAGTGACATTTTGGGCTACTATATCGGTGACATTCTGGATTTTAGTTCGGTGACATCTGGCGCTGTCCCTATCTCCCACCTCCATCGTCTCTCCTCCCACCAGTCATCTGTGTATGGGTGTACGGGGCTGAAGCATCGTCTATGTATGGCTTCAGACCCCACCATCGCGCGATAGCCTTGAGTGATGCCTGGGTAAGTTCCGTCTATATGAATCTGTCCATATCTCAGACTTCCACTGCATATATGCACATCCTATATTGGTTTATCTTTGGTTCTGCCCATACTTGGTGAATGTATTCACTAGTATGCAACATGCACACACATGTGAACACAGCGTTGGGGTATGGGGTGGCCCCAACTTTTTTCCCTCGTGCAGTTTGATTTTCGGAAGGGAGGGGCATATTTGGCCACCCCACCTTGTCAATAGGGGTCAACTTTCCCCCCCCCCCCCTGTTTTTTAGTGTTTGGACACGTAGGGCCACATGTCCGAGGCCCAACGTGCCCATCCCCTTTTTTTGGATCCAAAGGGAGACCTCCATTTTTTCGTTAAATGGGATTCAACGGGGCCCCTGGGGCGATTCAACGGGGTCCAACGGAATTTAACCGCCCCCGTTGCCCGTGCGAGGATCAGAGTCCTCGGTAGGCCTACGGAGCCCTGTCTGCAGCCTTACCCGCCCTAAGTGAAGGCGGAGGTGCCCGCCCTAAGTGAAGGCGGGCCTGGCTTTTTGCAAGAGGCCCTCGACTGTCAATTTCATATTTGGGGTCCAGGCAGTTGCGACGCGCCAGTTGGTTGAAAGAAACACAGGCCGAGTACCGAAGACATTTCCACGGCCTACCGGGCCTTTCCAAAGAATGCAGGCCCTGGGCGTGATTCGCAGCCTCATACAGAGACAGTTGGGCGCCCAACCGAACGAGGCCCAGCAGCCCAGTAGCTGCTGCATCGAGGCAGCAYCCTGGGGCCTTCCGGAAGCTTCTGGGCCCAGGCCAGCTCAGCCAGGCTGCGAGAGCTGGCCAGCTCTTTTCCATAAAGGAAAGAGCTCTGGCCAGGCAGCCTCATTCAGGCACTCGCATAATGGGCGGCAGCGCTGCTGGAGCTTATGCTCGTAGGCTGCTGCTAGCGCAGAGAGGCGAGTTGCAGTGCGGTCGTGCAGAGGAGGAGGGCACTGCCGAGGGCAGAGCCATAGCCCAGCCACCATAGCTGGTGGGCTTGGACTACAGTGAAGCGCAGGGGTGGTCTTCGGGTGACAGAGAGGACAGGTGTGGATGAAGTCAGGGGATAGGTGAAGGAGGATGATGATGATGATGATGTGAGGGCGCGTACCTTGTATTGGCGATGGTCTGCATGGGCGGCATCTTCAAGTACTTCGGGCTGCTGCTGATGTCAACAGTTGCGTTGTCTTTTTGTAGTCTGTAGTAGCTGTGTAGGAGTAGGCTGGGCGCTGAGCGCCAAGTGTGAGTGTAAGGGAACTGGACTCTTGTGTTGAGAGGAGAGGGTGTGGTCTCCATGAACATTGGTTTTCAGTGCTACGAAACTCCATTGGTGTATTATTGGTGCAATGCTGCTATCTGGGCACGGTGTGACTATTTGGATTGCAATGTGATGGTGAGATCTGGGATTGTCATCTCGCTGTTGCTTATTTTCCCTGCACCCGTTGTTTGGACACACAGCCAACGTGTACAACGGGTACCAGCTCTGATACAAGTGAATTCAGACTGCACTCCAAACTTGCTTGCAACATGCATACACAACAACGAACTTGCACTTAAACTTTGTTCAAGTCAACTGTACAACTTGCGGCTATGGCCGCCAAACACTGTCTCCACCACCAGCCTCGCTCTCCCTCATGGACGCATGTATGAGGATCTACCCTGAATGTCCACGCTACACAGACACACACACTTTGTATACTCTGTCTGTGACAACAGCTGGGCGGCTATGGCTGCCATCTCTTCCTCCTAGCTATGGCCGCCATCGTTTTCCTCCTGGCCAGCTATGGCCGTCGTCTTCCTCGCTGCCCACTTCCGCTCTGGGAACCTGCAGACCTCCACGCACAAGTCACCAAGGCAGCACTTCCGCATGGCTCACAGGCGAATGAATGAATGGCTGGACGCTGCCTCTCTTTATTTATACTTCTTCAGAGGTGGCCGGGCCCTGCCTCAAAACACGTGGGCCTGGGCCAAAAACCTTGGGCCTGGACCTCTAAACGCGTGGGCTGCTGGACCCCAGAATGCGTGTTCCGAACCCTTCTGCATTGTGCGTGACCAGAACCTTCCCTCACGTGCAGCCCTTACCTGATACTTGCTGACCGGACCAGCCTACTGGGACCTACAGCCTTCTAGAGCCTACAGACCTACAGACTGACTCTAGGCCCTCAATAGACTCAAGTAGAGACTTCTAGAACAGACCTTCCTAGGACGACGGGTAACAGACTCGACTACTAACCTACAGACCTAGAGATCAAGTCCAACTTCCCGACCTACGGCCTAACCTATGACACAGGACAGGTCGCGGGTTCAAATCTCACACAGTCACCGGGCAGATGTACAGGGCACAGACAGGCATAGGTCTAGGGATCGAATCTCACTCAGCACACAGGGTCAATGTACAGGGTTCAGGCATAGGTCTAGGGATCGAATCTCAGTGATGATCATATCTCAAGGCCGTTGCCCTTTGGGGACGAAAAAGTAAAATAAAAGAAAAGAAACTAGTCTGACAGGCCAAAACAGAGACATCAAGTAACCAAGTGGCACAAGTACACGTGCCAGCGATGAGGAGATGTGCCAGAAACAGAGAAGAGTCCGTGTGTG
The DNA here is from genome assembly GCA_003427395.1 of Chara braunii. Lineage (NCBI taxonomy): Eukaryota > Viridiplantae > Streptophyta > Charophyceae > Charales > Characeae > Chara > Chara braunii. The sequence goes on from BFEA01000097.1 coordinate 243,793, forward strand.
AAATACAAGTAAAGAGACTATAATGCAAGAAAACTGTCAGAGGACACCATTGTTTCGATCCTGGCCAATTTCGAAGTACAAATTCATGAGAAAGCACAATGCCGTCCAATTACAACAAGAAGTGAGTGAACTTGAGAGTAGAGAGAGGGACGAAAGAAGAAGAAGAAGAAGAAGAAGAAGAAGAAGAAGAAGAAGAAAGAAGAAGAAAGAAAGAAGAAGATGTACACCGTAGAATGAAGAGGAGCTCTTTGCTCCACCAGGAGATAAAGCGGCGTGCTTGCCTCTTGGGTAGTGACTTCAAGCAACCAGTACCTCCTCCCATTCGGACGGAAATATGCAAGGAAGATGAGCAATAGCGAACTCCAGAACGCAAACAGCATCATACATAAGTTACCAGGTAGCCATGACCTCGAACCATAAGCAGAATGGCATCACGAGTTTCACCCAATAAGAACACAGCAATAGTTCGTGATTGACAATGCTGAAGTTGTCTCCCATCATCATCAACAAAGAACAAGAGTTGATATCCTACTGGCGCTCGGCGCCCAGACCACAAGATGGCAGGTCCTATCTAGCCTACTACTACAATGCCGAAGTTGACGTCAACAGCTTCACCGAAGTACGAGCATATGCGGCCAATGCCGCTCGTCTCAAGCACCAGGTATGTCTCCCACTTTGCTCTCAACCCCGATCCTTACCACACAGATGCCTCTAGCACCCAAGGACCACCCAGCGCCCCACCTAGCAAACAGCAGGCAGCGTGGATATGGCTGCCTGCTTCTTCCTCACTCGCCCGTGAGTGCGAGGGCGCCAGCCAGCAAATAGCGCAGCAGTGCTGTCGCAGCATGCAGCCAGCACCCGAATGTCGAATGAGGAGGCAGGCCCTTCCCTATATCGAAGTGGCCTGCCTGCGTCCAGTCCAGGAAGCTTCCAGTAGGCCCCGGTAGCCTGAGGCCCAGTCACGAAGAATGCAGGCAGTGGGCCTGAGGTAGTTGCATACACCCAACTGCTTTCGGCCTGTGCTTGGCCCGGTACCCGTACCCAGCCCAGGGCCTGCTTTACATTCATTCACACAGGCGGCCCAGGGCGTGAGTTCATTCAACCAACTGATGCTGTGTAACTGCCTGAATTTCCCCATTTGCGGGGTACCCTGAAAACGAGGCCCTGAGGGCCTGTCGTGCCTGCCTTCACTTAGGGCGGCCGACCTTGCTGCAAATAAGGCCCGTAGGGGCTAAGCGGGCGTAGCCTCGCAAATATCATTGCAGACTCTGATATTGCCAGACTACTTGGACTGGTACCCGCCTAGACCATACAACTACTGGCCTCTAAAAATAACAACTTCGTCTTCTTCTGCTCAGCATCGAGTACCTGGCATATCTACCTCTACTTTGTGTGGTACAGGCCTACCTGCTACCTGAGTGTGTTTTAGCTGCTCTAAGTGTCACGGCCTCTTTCCCCGCAGAGTGTTTTCCCCGCTGCAACCCTCAATGTCACGGCCACAGGTAAGTACCAGCCCTTCGGGCCTCCCGCAGGGACGAGTACCCTTGCAGGTCACACACACACTCAGACAGGCACACAGACCAGTAAGCATGCACACACACAGACTTAGAAAACTCAGCAACAAGCGGGAAACACAGCAAGGCATACATTCCATTGGCAAAACTCAGAAATCAGCTGTGTGTCTCAGTCCGTGTTTGACAGTTCCTTACACCATCCAAGACAGCGGAAAGGTATGCAATGGCAGCTCCTCAGCACTGTTCCATCCATGTTTGACATCCTGTAAAGGCTCACAACACACCGAAGCTACTCTATGCCACCCACCATTTCTCCCGAACACAATGAACCCTTACCATAACTCTATCAGACAGGAAAAATACCGCATATACAGTCATAATCAGCGTGCAGTGGTGCACTGCATTCGGGAGAAGATAGTAGTCAGAGGGAAACAACGCAGCCCTGCACAATAACACACAGCTATTGGTAGCTTGAACGGTTCATAGCTTTGGTTAATCGCAGCACCCAGCCCGACAGCTGGGTTAATCGCAGCACCCACCGCAACAGCTGGGTTAATCGCATCACCCACACCCGACAGCTGGGTTAATCGCAGCACCACTGCGACAGCTGGGTTAATCACAGCACCCACGCCAACAGGTGGGTTAATCGCAGCACCCACATGCATTGAGCCACACTGCTCGACACATTGAGCAAACACACACACACACATTGAGAGATCACACGAAATCCACACTGGAGTCCAGAGATGCGAAGTCCAGATATGTGCAGCTTAGAAACTCCAACAAATTATCACATTAAACGGTGTCGGAGATCCAGTCACCAAGCGCCCAACAGAGCTGGGTTCTCCTCATCAAGGTAGGAGGCTCTCTTCTCTCCCTAGCACACTCTCTCTCTCTGTCCCTCCTGGTCTTCTTCATGCATGCACTCTCTCTCTCTCTCTCTCTCTCTCTCTCTCTCTCTCCCCCCTTGTGAATCTTGACAATACATTCGCAACTAACCAGCCACAACTACTACTAGCTATAAGGCTATGGCCGCCTTCGCCCTCAACACAGTGCTTCCCAGCAGGACTCTCGTGCATGCCTCTCGCAGATAGCGCACAAGCAATTCAGCAGCACTTCCGCACTTCTCACGAATGAGCATCTGCCTTCAAATGTGGCTCTCCAGTCCTTATATTGACTGGACTGAGCCTCAACTCGTTCCAGCCTCTGCTTCCTTGGCTTGACTTGGACCTGGTACCACATGCCCTCGGGTTGTTTGCTTCAGAATGTCAAGGCCTGGTACTTTCCCGAATTTCATTGGTGTGCTGCTGCTTGGGACTAGTGAGTCGCCACTTTTTGTCTGTGGAAAATGACTTTTGACTGTGGGATGTGACTCTTGCCACTGGGACAACTTTTGCATGGGAAAGTGTCCTTTGCCTGTGGGATATGACTTTTCAATATGGAACGTAATTTTTGCTTATAGAATGCAAACTTTGCCTCTGGGATGTGATTGTTCACCGGGTGCCTGTCGGACTTGACTCCTAAGGTACCCGACTGTGACCTTTCTGAAACTGACCGACTTGGCCTTGGGGTCTGCATCGTGGAATGCCTTTCACACGCCGATAGCTATTTGTAACTTGGGTTCACAGCTGGGTTACTCGCAGCGCACTCACCAAAACAAACATTGGTAACTTGAATGGTTCAAAGCTGGGTTAATCACAGCACCCAGGAACTTTTTTTGTTGTTGTCGGTGGTGTTTTTCTGCACCCACCAAAGCAGACAAAATCTGGGCACTTTTTGTTTTCCAGCGCTCTAGATCCGGGTAGAATAGGGGGGAGAGGGGGGTAAAAAGGGTATACATGAGGCTTAAATGGGTTTAAAAGGAGGTTGCCTAGTTTGAATTTTTTTACCCTCAGCCAAAATATGTTGGCATTTCAATTCTACATACTGTCGCAATCTTTTTCTTCCCAGAATTTTCAAAAGCTATTTCATTTCACACTGGGGCTGCCTGCGACCCAGCCCAGATCCCGCACAATCAGGCGGCCTGACGTGAGCTCTGACATGACATTCATGCCCACGTGTTTAAGGGGTTTTAAAAGGGGGTGGCCTAGTTTGAATTCTTTGACCCTCAACCAAAAGCATTTCGATTCTACACTGTAATTGTCGCAAATTTTTTCTTCCTAGAAGGCTGCCTGCAACCCAGACCAGGTCCCACACGGTCGGGTGGCCCGACGTGAGTTCAGGTATGGCATTCATGCCCAGATGCACAGAACATCAAACCAGGGTCATGGATCATTCAACATCCACTGACCTATTCCAGTACTAGGCCCAGATGGTCTATAACTGCACTACTACAGGTGGCATGAACGAAGTTTACCCAGCCACCTTCTTCGGCCGAATACAACATACCGTCCTTATTGCTGTCCTTAAACCACCAGTACTTGGACGACGCCTTAGCGTTAACGCTACACGATTTCCGCGGCCGGCGGGCCGTTGATAAATCGAATCGACAGCCCGCGCTGCTTCGAGATTTGGGCGGCCGGCGCGGCGCGCAGTGCCCAAGTACTGGTGGTTTAAGACTGAAAGATAACCCAAATACAGCTGCCACATTCCTCATTTCCATCATAACCAGCGAGTACTCCGATAAGACATGCATAGCATTGTGGAGCCGAACCTCTGCATCATTATGCAGGCTACCGCAGAAAGTGAGGAGGAAAAGACTATCCCCAGAAATTCAAAATCTAACTGTAGCAGCAAGCTCCACCGAACTATGTTATGCAATCTGATGTGCATAATGAGACAGTAAGAATTACCTCCGCATGGCATGCATTGGGTGGCAAAAACTAGACGTGTTGCACTTCACCCAGATCAATGACGCCCGACTGGACACTTCAGAAAGAAATTACGACGGCATGGGAGACCCCTAAAGAGAGGTTCAAAATTATGGATGCTCACCTTTTTGCCCACAGTTGCAGTGGCCTTATGCATCTCCTTGTCCCTCTTCGCCTCCTTTTCCGAGGAATCCTTACCCTGCCCAGCCTTGTCAGCTTCCCTTTCTCTCCATACATCCTTCTCAACTTTATCTCCACTGCGAGCACCCGTGGCAGAACCATCTTCGATCTTGCTATACAAATTTCTTGTTCTTCTCTCCTGCACCAACGCACATCTGTCCTTGTCATCTCTCTCTCTCTCTCTCTCTCTCTCTGTGTGTGTGTGTGTGTGTGTGTGTGTGTGTGTGTGTGTGTGYSTGTGCGCGTGTGCGTGTGTATGTGTGTTTTGAATATTCCCCACAACAGCCCCTATTCCACCCAGATGAACAGATCCAAATTCAAAGCATATTTAAACTAATTTAATCATATTACAGACAAGGAAAGCCCTTCAGTTCAGACAACCCAACAATGAAACAGTTTCACCTCAATAGCAAGCAACATGAAGTACAATAGCTGCATGTAAACCCCTTTCTTGAATGTGTTCACATTTGCTTTCTTCAGGGTACCCCTTTCATTTGTTTTGCAGCTCCCCCTTTACTGTGCCTCTCATGCACAAGGCTCGCCACGTTGATTGTGGTTGAGCTCGAGCTGCCCACATCCCCGTGTGGAATAACGGCCCACTTGCACACGATGAAAGGAGGCAGAGCAAAGCCGGAGGTATATTCCTGTTCATTTCTTCTCAGATCTTCAACTTATATTTTCTGTTCTCGTTAATGATGCTCATTCGTATGCGTTACTAGTAAATTAGTAATACACAAGGAGGAAGGAAATGGGAGGTGGTTCTGACAGGGTTCTAAATAGTGACCGCTGCGGCAGACCACTCTAGAATGGCACGCGAGGGCAGAACCGGTTTGGGTGTGGCCTGTGGAAGCACCGCATCCAATTCTCACAGTCACAGTTACTGCATCGATTGGCATGGAGTAGACAGATGTTACAGGTTACATGGCTCCTACATGCTAGGAACACAGGCACGTCGACCGCAATTATAGAGGCATTGCCGTTCCAGCCCGTCTACAAACTGGATATGACATGCCAGGGTGTCGTACATGAGTGCAGTATAGACTGTCATCAAAAGCTCGCCCAGGCTATCCTTTCATAATCCCCACGGCATAAGGCATGCGAACCACATGCTAGCTGAATCTCAGGTGGGTCATCACAGAGAGTCTGGATATGACATGCCAGGGTGTCGTACATGAGTGCAATAGAGACTGTCATCATACGTATGAACTTATGAAGACAAAAGCTTGCCCGGGCTCCCTTCATAATCCCCACGGCATAAGGCATGCGAACCACATCCTAGCTGAATCTCAGGTGGGTCATCACAGAGCAGCGTGGAGCAAGTTTCTTGGGTTTCCTCGGTATTTATTCCATCTCTGTGAGTTGACGACGACGGGGAAGATTGATCCAAAGCAAGGGCATTCTACTGCTGAAGGATTTGGTCTGCAACAGGGATTTGTAGGTTCATATGGTAATCTATTTTTCTCCTCAGGCTGCTGTGCCCATCATTCGTGGGGCAAGGAAGAAGGAATTCCGACTGTGGTTGCAGTAGGTGTATGACCAATACCGCATGTGCGACACGCTAGGAGATGATGTGGCAGATGATGGCACTGGGGCTAGTTCACGCAGTAGAGACACATACTTTCTATGACAGCTTCCTGGAAACATTGACGACACATGACATGTTGCTGACATGTTATCAGCAAAGAAGGCACGTGTGCAATTATTCAAGCATGACATATCAAGGCCACAACGGCATGCTGGGCAAGTAATCAAGGGGTGGCGGGGGTGAGCACAAGACAAAGGATCGCAGTTTTCGTGTCAGAGGCTTGAATCGACCATCCCTTCATAGTGTTCGGATAAGAGGCCATGCCGTGCACATGCTAACTAGAGTGTACCTGTGCGACGACGCAATGGGAGGAGGCCATAATCTCCATCCCCTGGAGAGGTCCCCTTACTGTTCGTGGTAGAATCCGTCTGATCCACACAGGAAGGGGATGCTGCCTGACCATGCACAGGGGGAAGGAGGTTGAGTCGGATTGCTCTCCAGAGGCAGTAGTGCTTGCGAGTGCTCATCACCATACTATTCCTGATGGATGGCCAGACCGAGTGATGTTGTGCCACTTCGTGATAGAAAAGAGTTAATATTTCCCGCTGCATGAAACCTACCGCGATTGTCCCATAGGGTCCATGAGTTTTCTGCAAAGGTAAGAGCACTGAAATGACCTGGACGATGTAAAATGTATGCCCAAATATTGGAATCCATGCCTGCCACATGATTTTGCGGAGCAGGCTGGAGTTGTTGTCGCCTACCCATAAATGTCATAGACAGTTCATGCCAGGTGCACTACTGTCGTCCTCTGGCCAGACGGCACGGTGCTCTTATTCTATCCAGTGGACAACGTCTGCAAAATCAGAAGCAGTATGCACATTGGCATAGTACGCACAGCGACCTCGTTGTAGCACTATGATATCATCCAATTCTGCAGGTTGTGCGGCAGGGGGAGGTTCATCCATTTCTCCAGATTGCATGGCAGGCGGATATTCATTGCAGTCTTTACCATTTCTGTCACAGGTTCCTCCAGCTGTAGTATGCGCTGCGGAGAGAGATTTTCTCAAGTCGGAGGCTCCATCAGGTGATCAGAAGGTGGTTCATATCATTTGACCAGGAGAGCATGCAGGGTCAAGTGGATGAGGAATACGCAGGAAGCAGAGGTTGATCAGTCGCACTTGTGCTCAAAGCGGCTGATAGTCATGAAAATGCTGCACAGGTGGCTGCACCTCGTGTCTGGTGCAGGCCTGCAGCACTGAAGAAATCATCACCACATTGTGGGCATCGGACTCGAAATGTACTACTGGCTTAGTGTATATCGAGAGCAACGGTGTCGTTCTGTACCATTGCGGGCATGTCATCGGAGCAGATCTCTAACCCCTGCACGGGGTGCGGTATTCATGCTGTTCCAGGACAGACGAGGCCGACATCTTGGAGGCAGTGGCAGAGACGGGGAACGTCTCCGCCGAAGAGGCATCCATAACGATTCATCCAGTCGTCGCCGCATTGCCAGGATGTGTGTGTGCCTGTGTGCGTGTGCGTGTTATAAATATTCCCCACAACAGCCTCAATTCCACCCAGATGAATAGATCCAGAATAAACGCATTTTTGTTCTATTGCAGACAACGAGAGCACTTAAGATGAGACAGCCCAACATTTAAAAACAATTTTACAATTAGACAATTTTCCGTCTGTGTGTATATGTGTGTGTGTTTTAGATTTTCCCAACAACAGCCCCAATTCCACCCAGGTGAATAGATTCAGAATCAAAGCAGTCTTTGTCCTATTGCAGACAACAAGAGCATTTGATATGTCCAACATATAAAAGCAATTTTATAATTAGACAGTTTTTTGGTTGTCCTTGGGGTACCCCTTTCATTGTTCTTGGAGCTCCCATTTTACTGTGTCTCTTACACACAAGGCTGCCCACGTGTGTGCGTGTGCGCCTGTGTGTGTGTGCGTGTATGCGTGCGTGTGACATTTCAAGCCAGCTGGAATACAAACCCATATCCCTCTTTTCTTAGACTGTTTTCTTTTCTTCGGTGCTGTTGCCTTTTGTTCCAGGCTGTTTCCTGTTTCTGTCGCCAGAATGCTTCTTGGGCCAAGACAGCTTCCTGGCCGCTGAAATTGGATCTACACCAAAACAGGGGGGAAAAAGTACACACACAAGAATGAAAAGAATGCAAAACCCGGAGACCGTCGAATCAAAATTCACGTCGTCTGGTGCCCCCAACTCAATTGCAAAGACTACATCTTCATGGTTCAAACAGATACAAGCATGAAACCGCAACCAGTACCACAACACCGACGGCCACAGTCCCCGGACATCAGCACTGCATCCTGAATGGGCACTGCACCCTGCTCTGCAGGTTACTCGTGAATCTCCAATGCTGTAGAGGATTTGTGTGACACAAGCTGGGATGTCTAAAGGGGATGAAGAAGTAGATATTGCCCTAAGGGGAAAGAAGGAACATAACATGGACAGAGAGAGACAGGGCAGACCAAGAAACAGGCTGCTGATCACCAGATGAGTGATGGTGTGTCAAATGGTAAAGTATAAAAGGAATTATGATGTGACACAAGTGTACATTTCTGTCTGAGTTATGTCTTTCCTCTTCTACAATCATGAAATGCTTCAAGTCCTTGATATGCTTTTCCACATCAGAACCAATTAAATACACTCGTAGAGTACAGGTGTTGCTTTCCAACCTGATGGCTTCTTTCCGACTTCATACCGACAGTGTGCCGAGGCCATGCTTAAAATACAATGTAGACCTCACCCAAGAGCCTAGCTCGGTGGGTACACCCATGAACTGTTGGAATACAGACCCGAGTTCGAATCCAGATGACTGAGCTTGATCAGTACAACCAAATATTTCTGAATTGTCTGGGGCTGGTCAGCTCCATGACGATATCTCAAGGTCGTCACCCTTCAGCAAAAAAAAAAAAAAAAAAAAAAAAAAAGAAGGTGCACTCCATATCTGCATATGTAATGACGATATCTCAAGGCCGTCGCCCTCTGGAAAAAAAAAAAAGAAGTGCACTCCATATCTGCATATGCACACTTTTTTGTTGCATTGTAGGTATTGTCCGCATATCTGCAACCCAGGCCAAATAACCAATAGAGATTCCGCAAATTGATACAATTCCTACACTTGTAGGAACAGATGCATATAATACCCATGTATCAAAGCTTTACATTTTTTGACTTCATTAGGTATACCTTTTCACACTCAATTGCTAGAAACATCAATAACAGGAAGCAAGGACTTCTTCCCCCACACCTTTTTCGTTTTTTTCCGTGCCAGCCGCGCTCCTGTGTCTTTGGATCTCTTCACCACCTCTTCTATATACAGCTTGATGACCTTCAAAGCCATGCACAGCAAAGAACACACGTGGTATCAGGATTTGTTTTTTCCCTTTCAGTATCAGGATTTTGTTGGATGGGTGGAATAGGAAAAAGTTACAGCAAAAGGAAGAAAAACGGAGGAAAAAGTTAAACTGTCACAGATAAAGGTAATGGCATCTAAATCATTGTGACACACTGTGCAGCACGATGGAGAACGTGTTTGCAAAACCGAGAACACTCCCATACACGAGTACGTACTCCCGAATAAGTACCTCTTATATGACGAAGAACGTAATTCCTTTTTTTTTATGTTTTTGACAGTGCTGTTCCCCCGTTTGGACCGGGAGCCCCTCCCCCAACCGGGAGCCTGCCGGTCGAACCGGGCGGTTGACCGGCCCGGCAGACCTCCGGTCCAACCCAGTGCATCACGCTGGGGCGGGGGGGTACGGGGGAGTCAAGGGCATCCCCATTATTGGGCCGACCCCGGGAGGCCACTACCTCCCTTTCAAATAAAATATAGAGACTCGTTGACCCGACTTCTTAAAAAGAATGGGTGGAGGATCTCCACCACTGATGATCTTCACAGATCAACGGAGAACCACCGTGCCTGTTTTTTCCAGATGTGTCATCCCCAATTTGCCAAGTTGGCAACTTGTGGTCCGATGGGCCACGGACCTGACATAATTAACAGGTCCTGATTCTCGTCCACCTTGAACCAGGAGGAAAACGATGTGCTCAGCAGTGGCTCGCTGAGTTTATATGCTTCTTCGGTGTCCCTACGCTCTGGGATGAAAGTAATGTGTTGGGTTTCCTGAAGAGGCGCAAGCCCAAGAATGAACCTCCGCTCCACTACATGTACC
>BFEA01000097.1:259033-264424 GCA_003427395.1 Chara braunii
GGGGGTCCGCCCGGCGAAACTGGGCGACGAAAAAACACAGCAAGGATTTTTTTTTTATTTTTTTTTTTGAATGCGGGGTTGTGCTGCCCCACCTAGAGGACCCCGAATCTGCAGAAAAAAAGTGAACTTCGGTTGGTTGGGGGGGGGGGGGGGGGGGGGGGTCAGTGCTGGTATGTCACAGACCTTGCAGGTGTATGTGGAAGAAGAAAAAGAAGAGGACGAGGAGGAGGAGGAGGAGGAAGAAGAAGAAGAAGAAGAAGAAGACTACGGGGATGACAAGACCGAAAAACAAAGAAACAAGCCTGGAGAGAAAGCACGTCCACGTTGCTCCACAATCGATTACAAGAGTCTCTCTCTCTCTCTCTCTCTCTCTCTCTCACACACACACACACACTTACACAGAGCGACCTCATTCGCGATCGGAGTGGCTTCCCTCGAGATTACAAGAGTCTCTCTCTCTCTCTCTCTCTCTCTCTCTCTCTCTCTCTCTCTCTCTCTCTCTCTCACACACACACACACACACACACACACACACACACACACACACACACAGAGCAACCTCATTCCCGATTGGAGTGGCTTCCCTCGAATTCAGATGACCGTCTACTGCAGTTATCTGAATCGGGGTCATCCTCCACCACCTCCATGCGAGCCTTGCGCTGGCAAATCCTTCTCTTTTTTTTTGCACCAGGTTCAGCGGTCTTCGGCTTGCGGGGCCTGCCACGAGCACGTTTAGGATTCGCAGCAGCATCCTCCATCGGTTCCTTTCTCTTCCTCCCCACCCTGGTCACCCACAGGTTGTCATGTTGGACAGCGTCATTGCTGGGAGGGAAGTCGGGTATGTTCTCGACAGACTGTGCGGACACAACCGGTCTTTGCCTACGCGTGTTCACAGTCTTCACTGCAGGCAGGTGCTCCTCTTCGCCGTCCTTCTCATACACGTTGTGCTGCATGTCCTGCTGATCCATGCCCTCCGCCTCTTCTTGCTGTTCCACGGCCTCCTCTCCTTGACTCTCCATCCCCTCGTCGTCCTCGTGATGCCCCATCTCCTTGTCCTCTTCTTCGTGCTCAATCTCCGCCTCTTTTTGCTGCTCCATGGCGTCCTTGTTTTCTTGCTGGTCCTTCTCCTCCGCCTCTTTATGGTGCTCCGCCTCTTGCTGGTCGGCCTCCTCTGCCTTTTTTGGCTGCACCTTCTCGTTCCCCTCTTCTTGGAGTGCGACTTCCACCACCTTCACAACCGCTTCACTTCGCTGTTGCTTACCCTCTTCTCCCTCTTGTACAACGTCCAATGGCCGACGCGTCTCCAGTTTGTTTTCCCCAACCTTCTTCTTGCGTCTCTCAATCTCCCTCCAAGTTGGGATAGCTGCACGCCGGGCATCCTCCTCCATGATCCGTTTTAGGACGGCCTCGATCACGATCTGCTAATGCCTTCACACAGTCGGCCTCCGCCTCGTCTTCATCAACCGGGGCACTGTGCAGCAGCAACTCGACGTCCGTGTCCAAGTGATGGAACTCGACGTCAGACTGAGGATGGTATTGAGATGAGCTTCCCCCCCTGGCCTGTGTAGAAGCCGTGGGCTGCTCCTCTCTCCGACGCCGTGCAGCTGCTCTCCTGCCAACATACTGTGCCCGGGACCAAGCTCTCAGCTCAAAATCGGAATCACTTTCATCCTCCTCCTCCTCTGCGCCGCTAGACTCATCCGACAATCCACACTTCCCCTTCCACAGCTCATCATCCAAGTCACTGTCATCTGTGCACTTGTCCTCTTCGTCCTCCAGCTTCTTTGGAATCCTTCCCTTTGGTGTCTTCACGAAGCTACTTTGCCGCACCAGCTCCTCGTCCGTCTTCTCAGCTTCCTCCTCGGGGCCCCTCAAGATAGATCCGTCATGGGAATAGCCTCGAAGAACGAACTCCACAAATCAACATAGCCCGCGCCGTTGCCACCACTGTTGCTTGCAGCATGCAGTAGTTGCTTGTTCCAGTGGATGTATACCAACTTCTCCAGTGTTTCGGGCTTCAAGCTGTTCCTCCTTTTGGAATGCACGAAATCCATGGACGACCAATTCCTCTCCACTGGGGTAGCCGTACTACACATGCCTAGCACTTTGATGGCAATGGCCTGCAAGACGGGGACATCGCCGCCGTAAGTTTCCCACCACTCGGTCGGTGTCAGCTTCTCGCAATCAGCCTTGGCATCGGGCTCCCACATCTTCGTGTCCTTTCTCTTGGGCCCGTTCGGCGTGGGCTCCTTGTGGAACTCGTGCAGGTCACTCAAAACCTCAAGGTGGTCTGGCCCTTTCCATTCACCCCCAGCCTGTCTCCGCAGGTAAAGCATCGCGTTCTGCACAATAGCACCGTCCCGATCCTAAAGCCACCGCGGATTTCTCCTTCGCGGGTCTAGAAGAAACGCCAGTGCATGGACTGGTTGCAGCATCATCTTCACACGATCTCTGGCTCTGTCCATGACGCTCGCCAGCTGCTCCTCTGTGAGAACGACGTGAGCAAGTTTCCTTTCAATCATGTCGTCATACTCAACGAGGTTTGTTGGCACTGTTCCATACCGATCCATCCTCCTCAGAAGGCTGTACAACGGTTCCATCACGTCAACCACCTTCTTCAACTCCGTCCACCAACCGTCTCTCCTCAAGCTGAAGTACACCAGGTCCACTTTCGACTTCAACTTTGCAGTGGACCAACGCATCCCCGTCCACCGTGCTGCATTTTTCCGATCCACCATATCCGACAACACTGCCCTCCTATTTTGAAGCCTCTCCAACATCATGTACATTGACCCGAACCAAACTTTCGTGAGCCGAAGCAATGACAGGGAATCATCGTAGGACATCATCAGGTTGTGGTGGTGGTTCCGGATAAACTTCACAATTGTGTGGCCTCTCTTCACGGTGCCCTTCGCCCAGTCCAGCTTGCTGACATCTCGCAGCAAAAGGCTGCAACAATGCACAGCGCAAGGAACCCATGGAATCCTTGCAATGTCTTTATCAATGCGGCGCTGCAGAATCTGAGCAGCCTTCTTGTTCACCTTGGCATTGTCGGTGCAGATTACGTTGATGCGATGCACCCCTATCTCCCTCATAATCTTCTCCCACAACCTGGCCAACGCCTGTGCTGTTTTCTTCCTTCCGGTCATTGATACTGTGGCCACCAGAATCGCACCTTTCTCCCCTGCTGCCAAGAAGTTCATCACAGGGCGCTCTCGACGGTCGGATGACCCGTCCGTGATGAATGTACAGCCAGATTCCTCCCAACAGGCTGCCAAAGGATGCACTTGCTTTTGAATACGCAAGTAGATGAAGTCCAGCATCAGAGTTCATGAGGGCAACTTCACCTATGGTCGCGCGCATTTGCCACTTCCAAGTAGACCATGGAGCTTCTGTGTCATGTCGAAATTCAGGAAGTTGAATGCAATACCAGCACGGAACATTGCCTCCGCCCACGCAATGTCCAGCTTCTGCTGTGCAGTGTTGTCCACCCATCTCTTGATTGTTGTCTGGTGCAATGATGCCGCACTCGTGTTTGACCCCGAACCTTCCGCAAGCCCCTCGTTTGCAGCGTCGACCGACTCTGTTCGGGGAGCTGTTTTCGGTGGTGCCATCCCTGCGGCAGGTGGTGGTTGCGGCTCCTCGTACCCGCAAACGACAGGCTCCACGTCCTGAGTGTCCATAGAACCCCCCCCCCCCCCCCCCCCCCGGAATGTCGTGCAACTGGCTGTAGTTTTTCAGGAGGTACTTTGTCTTTTTGTCGCTCGCCAACACCTTCGCGCCGGCGAGCACGAGTTTGTGTACTATCTCCCCTGTCCTCAGCGGACACGGCTTCAACGACTTCATGAAATATTCCATTGCCCTTGTGCTCGTGCCCCTCCAAATTTGCGTGCATAACCGGCACTTCAGCCAACACTTTCCTCGACCCTTCGGCACGGCTTCTTGACCCTGTATAAAATATTTCCACACCTCCCGGGCGCTCTGCAGTTGCTGTTGTCTGGTGTCGTCCTGAGGAACGAACAGAGAGGGGTCTAACGCCGACATGGGATCCTTTGCAGTCACCCCACATGCGGGAGCACTAGTACTGGCACTGGTCGTTCCTTTGTCTGTCGATCCTAAAGGAGGTCTCCTCCTTCCGGATCCACCACTGCCACCGCCTACTGCAACGCCACTGCCCCCTTGGTCCCCTTTTTCAACCCCTCACCAAAAAAAAAAAACAAAAAAAAACGAAGGTGGGATATGGTGGATGTTTGTGGGAGACTTGGAGGAGGAAAAGAAGAAGCACATAAACAAGGAGGAGAAGAAAAAGAAGAAGAAGAAGAAGGTGGGACTAAGAAGAAGAAGAAGATGATGATGATGATGATGATTGGCGATGGAGGATGGCGGCCAGGAGGTGAGAAACAACGGCGAGAAGAAGAAGAAGAAGAAGAAGAAGATGGGTGGTGGAGGATGGTGGGCGGGGGGGTGAGAAAGGGTGGGCGAGAAGAAGAAGAAGGAGAAGAAGGAGAAGGAGGAGGAGGAGAAGGAGAAGAAGGAGAAAAAGGAGAAGGAGAAAAAGAAGAAGAAGCAGAAGAAGAAGAAGAAGAAGAAGGTGGGACTAAGAAGAAGAAGGAGAAGGAGAAGAAGAAGAAGAAGGTGGGACTAGGAAGAAGAAGAAGATGATGATGATGACTGGTGAAGGATGGCGGCCAGGGGGTGAGAAACAACGGCAAGAAGAAGAAGAAGATGTAGATGGGGGGGGGAGGATGAGGGGGGGGGGGGGGGGGGGGGGGGGGGGGGGGTAAGAAACGGTGGGCGAGAAGAATAAGAAGGAGAAGGAGAAGGAGAAGAAGAAGGAGCCAAAGAAGAAGGAGAAGAAGAAGAAGAAAAAGATGATGATGAAGATGGGTGGTGGAGGATGGCGAACAGGTGGTAATAAAGGGTGGGCGAGAAGAAGAAGACAGGGTGGCTGAGAGGAAGAGGAAGAAGAAGATGAAGAAGAGTATGATTTGTGGTGGAGGATGGCAGCCAGGGGGTGAGGACAATGTAGACGGGTGGTGAAGGATGGAGGGCGGGGGGTGAGAAAGGATGGGAGAGAAGAAGAAGAAGAAGGTGATGAAGACGGGTGGTGGAGGAGAAGAGGAAGAGGAAGAAAGTGATGAAGATGGGTGGTGGAGGCGGCGACGCCCCACACTCGCCTGCACTAGACAGAAAAAAAAAAAAAAAATTGGAAATGGTGGTCGGGATGGCGCGCAGGGGGGCCAAGAAGAAGAAGAAGAAGAAGGAGGAGAAGAAGAAGAACAAGAATAAGCAAGGGATGAGGAGAAGAAGAAGAAGAAGAAGAAGAAGAAGAAGAATATGGAAGGGGGGTGAGAAAGGGTGGGCAAGAAGAAGGAGAAGAAGAAGGTCGAA
>BFEA01000097.1:349779-360941 GCA_003427395.1 Chara braunii
AAAAAAAAAAAAAAAATAGACACGCATGCGCGCACACAGACACACAACACACACAAAGACACATAAACACACACACACATGCACACACACATGGACACACACACACACACCAACAATCATGCACACACAAACAGACACTTACAAACACACACATACACAAACACGCGCGCATACATACATATTCATGCACGGACACACTCTCGCACGCATGCACACACATACACACATACGCGCACACACAGCACACCTGCACGGACATAACTGGGGCCTTGGGGGTTGGGGGATGTGCGGGCGGATGGCTTAGAGGGCTTGGGGGTAGTTTTTGGGACTGGTGGGGGGGTGTTGGTCAGTGGTGGGTGGCAGGCCGGTCGGTGTTGGTCTAATTCGGTGGTATAGGAGGTGCTTCAGGGGCTGGAGGAATGTTGTTGTTGTTTTTTTTAAGGGGGGGGGGGGGGGGGGGGGGTGAGTGTGCACGTGCCTAGGGCCACATGTTCCGGACCCCGCGCATCAATTAAATTTTTCCAAAAAGCACGGGAGCGACCCCTTTTCGCATTTAACGGGAATTCGACGGGATTTTTCAGTTTCAACGAGATTCAACGGGAGTTTAATTCCCCCGTTCCCCGTTAAAAAGACACATAGGCCAATAAAGTAATGAAAGTTATGATAAAAATCATTCATCAAACCCAAAGGTAGGAACATTCATGACAACATTCTTCTTATCAACGAATTTATCAAACGCTCCATACAATCAAAACACAATGGTGCCTTCATTTTTATTGACTTTGAAAAGGCATATGACCATGCTGATTGAATTTTTTTAGATAAATGTTTGGAAAATTTCAACTTCGGGCCTTGCTTCCGCAGGTGGGTTGAGATCCTGCACTTAGACGCCACAACAAGGGTTATGATAAATGGTAACTTGGTCTCCCCAATTTCCCAGGAGAGATCTCCATTCCTATTTGTCATAATGATGGAATCCCTAACGGCTAACTTACGCCATAATAAGGATATACAACGCATCAAGATATCTTCCATCCCAGAGGTGGTCATCTGAGTGTGCTCCTTGTTCGCAGATAACCTCTCCCTGATGATTGACGCCTTAGAAGAGAATATGAGGGCAGTTAAGAACTTAATGGACAAATTTTGTGTCATCTCATACATGAGGATTAATTGGGGAACCAAAACACAAGGTTCGTGGATCCACCATCAAAAGGTAAGACCACCGGAGTGGCCGCAGATTAACTGGCTGACCCCCACAACCCCAATTCGGATCCTTGGGGTCTCCCTATCGGCAGAAGGTAAGCCAAGAACAAACAATGAATGAACTTCAGATCCGACGTTAGCAAAAATGGAAATTTGGAAAGACGAACAAACTTCTCTGATAGGATGCTCGCTTATCATAAGTAATGTAATATTAGCAGCATTGTGGTACAAGTCTGCTATATGGTCATTGGATAAACCCATCCTGCAAACCCTACAGGGTCAAGTGACCGCTTACCTTTGAAGGGGGAATCACGAATGTAAAAATGTAATCAGTAGAGTGGCATGGAAAGCGGTGATCCAACCTAAGTCAAAAGGGGGACTAAGTATCTTGGACCCGCACACACAGGCGCAGGCATTATCCATCCAATGGATAAAAAGATTGATTTTTTATCCACAGAAACCGTGGCAAGCTCTTGCTTAGGAACAAATAGCTAGACTGGCGTCGGAAAGCCCGGAAGGCACAAACCCAATGACATGGCTAAAAAACAGGTATTGGACCATTCCACGAGGACGTTCACAGGAAACCAACTATGGGGACGTCTTCGACAGAGTTGCAACAAGGTTGGATATAAAAATGATCCCTTCTGGCCCAACCTTCTCAGAACATGGCACAAACTACCACTCCATGACAAAAAAACTCCAAATAGGTGGGACGAGGTCTACCAACAACCGCTTTTTTTTTTTTTTTTTTTTTCAAGTCCAAGGTGTTGTAGAGGCCAGTCACTAAGTGCATAGTGATCACTTCCCGCTGTGAACCACGGGTGTCCAAGAATATGAGACCACCCCCCATCCCATCCTCACGTCAATACTCCAAGCGCACCCCCTATCCCACTATCCTACCTCAGTGTGACGAGCACTCAGGACCGTTGTCCTACCATTGGGTAGGCAACTTGGACCGAACAACAGTGATAGGCACCAGGGCTGATAAGCTGCCCAACCCTGGTGGAAGCGGAATCGGACGAACCTTGTCGAACGGGAACTTCGGACGCCAGGCCAGACAATCTACCACAGGTCCCAATATATGGCCACCAGACAGTTCTATCCGGATGTCAGTAGGAACTGCACCCAATGGCACCCTATCCAACCAACCTGAACCTACTGCAGATACTAGACCCTTATCCAATGACTACACCCCCCCAGCCTTGTGTATGTAGCCCATAGGCGATGTGTAGTTCTATGTTATGTCCGAAGACAATATATATATGTATGTAGCCCGTAGGCGATATATAGTTCTATGTTATCATAATGTCCGAAAGCTACGTGTGCGTCATGTGTGGAAACTTTGTGTATGTAGCCCGTAGGCGATGTATAGTTCAATGTTATGTCCGAAGGCGTGTATGCAGCCAGTAGGCGATATATAGCTCTATGTTATGTCCGAAGGCTAAGGCTATGTGTGTATATATAGCCCACAGGCGATATATAATTCTATGTTATGTCCGAAGGCTTTGTATACTTTGTATATCGAACAGAGAGAAAGGGGTAAGCTGGACAGGGACCCCCCCAAGATCCGAACCAAGCTCGAACCCGTGACCTTGTAATATATAATCGAATATAATCGAATGATTATTTGCCAAATTGGGGTGATCAACAGAGCACCCAGGACCAACACCCCCAAGCAATCCATGTGAAACCCAGAACCAACATACAAACACCATAAACAACCCTTGGGTGGTGCGCAGGCAGTGTCTGTAATAGCTAACCTGCGTCATCCCAAAGGGGTGTGTGTCCAGCCGTGCGTCATTCTAACGCCCTGCCGGTGTCCATGCGCAAGGCTGCGGATTTGAACCCGCAACCTTATACCACAATACGCATTCCAATTGGTGCTCTAACCACTGAGCCACATCAACTGGACCCAACCACCGCTTTTCAACAACAGATGGATCAAGGACTCTCAGGGCCGCACATTGCATTGTATGGATTCTCCTTGGAAGGGGTGGGTGAAAAATAGGATACTCATAATAGGTGATATTTGGAGTAGGGAGTCCATAAAACGGTATACCTCGACACAAATTCAACCCAAACTATGTTATTGTAGAAACACAGTGGATGCATTGTAAACTCTAATTGATTTAATCCTTCTAGATTGGGCAAGGATACTCAAAAGAGGCCCAAGTATTAAGGAAGGAGACTAGATGGGTTTACATGGCAACACCCAACAGGTTGGTAATGTAGTGCTGGTGGGAGAAGAAGGGAAGATCATTCTCCAATTGTTCTCTCTGGGACAAAATCATGTGCTACAGTGCCCTCAACCACAAGTGACCAAGGCATTTCAAGTCGATGAGATATTCAAAATAAGGGTGCTACAAGACAAAGACAAATGGCTGGTCTTCAAGCCATACATCTCAATTGATAAGCTCTCACTGGATCCTGCAACGTGGTGAGAGAGCATGAGTGTAGGCTCCCTAGCCCATCAGGCGAAGTTAAGACCGCTCGTTTGTTCCATGTGTCAGAAGTAGATAACCCGCTGAAACATTGTTGTCTCTGTACTCCCGCGTTCGCGTGATTAATGAAGAAGGAGCAATTAGAAAAACAAGTTTTGGTAGCCTATGTTAGGCCTGTCACTGAGCCTAAGAGAGAGGAACCCACTGACCCAGTTATTGCCAAGTTGTTGGAGGAGTATGGCAATTTGTTTGAGCCGCTTACAGGAGTAGTGCAACGGCCTATCGAACATCATATTAAAATACAGTCTGGCAGTCGGACTCCTAAGGGAGCCATTTATAGAATGTCCCCAAGGGAATTAGAGGAGTTGCGCAAACAGTTAGATGAGTTTCTCGAGAAGGGTTGGATTAGGCCTAGTTTGTCTCCGTTTGAAGCACCTGTTTTTTTTCTCCCCTAGGAGGGAGAGCTTCGAATGTGCATGGACTATAGGGGTCTCAATGCCGTCACAGTAAAGAATGCAGAACCACTGCCCCGTATAAATGATTTATTAAATTGGGTGCGGGACTGCAAATATTTCTCTAAGATGATTTGAAATCTGGCTATCATCAAATAGAGGTACATCCTGATGATCAATACAAGACGACATTTGGGACTAGGTATGGGCACTACGAGTTTATGGTGATGCCCGTTGGACTAACCAATGCGCCAACCACATTCCAGCGCTGTATGAATGACTTGTTTAAGTTGTGGCTAGATATATTTGTAGTTTTATATCTAGATGATATTCTAGTTTGTAGCAAGACCCTCTAGGAGCATGAGGGTCATATGAGGCAGGTCTTGGAAAAGATGAGAGAAGCTAATTTCAAGATCAACGCGAAGAAGTGCGAGTGGGCCAAGACGCAAGTTTTATACTTGGGCCACGTCTTAGATGGAGATGGCATAAAACCCGAGGATAGTAAGATAGCGGCGATCAGAGATTGGCCAACGCCCCGCACATTGAAAGAGTTGCGGTCGTTCCAACTTACCCCGTTCTCTCTGTTCGATATACAAAGTATACATAGCCTTTAGATATAACATAGAATTATATATCGCATGTGGGCTATATATACACACATAGCCTTAGCCTTCGGACATAACATAGAACTATATATCGCCTACCGGTTACATACACGCCTTTGGACATAACATTGAACTATACATCGCCTACAGGCTACATACACAAAGTTTCCACACTATAGGAAGTTCGTAAGAAACTTCTCTACCACCGCTGCACCTCTTCGTAAGTTGCTAAAGAAAGAAGCAATCTGGGAATGGGATAGAGACTGTAAGTCTGCCCTGAAGAAGCTAAAGTGGTCCTTGATAGAGGACCAAGTCCTCAAGGTGGTCGATCCGCCCTTGCCTTTTGTTGTCACCACTGATGCAAGTCAATACAGTATAGGGGTTGTCTTACAGCAAGATGATGGCGATGGATATAGACCTGTAGAGTTCATTTCTGCTAGGATGCCTTCCGAGAAGGTAGCGACATCTACCTTCGAGAGGGAACTCTACGCTCTAAGGCAAGCATTAGATCACTGGAAACACTACTTACTCGGTAGACACTTCAAAGTCGATTCAGACCACGAGACGCTGAGGTGGTTAAAGACTAAGGCCAAGATGACACCTAAGCTTACTATATGGGCCGCAGAAATAGACCAATTTGACTTTGAACTCAAGCCAGTCAAAGGGAAGTACAATGTAGTTGTGGATGCTCTAAGTAAAAAAGTTGATTACTTTGGCGATATTTCACTATTTGGATATAGGGTCCGATGATAGGGAGAGACCTACAACAAAAAGTTAGGGAAGCATATGCGCAAGACCCTATCTATAGTGATCTCCTCAAAAGAGTTAAGGAGTCCCCAGAGACTGAACCAGATTACCGCACTACATACGGGTTATTGTTCGAAAAGACTAACGTAGCTGATCGCTTATGCGTTCCCAACAGTGAAGAGATCCGTAGTCTGATCCTAGGGGAATGCCACGACAGAGAGGGACATTTTGGTTGGCAGAAAACGTTAGCCAACCTTGTTCGCATGTATATGTGGCCTGGTATGAAGGCCGACTGCATAGAGTATGTCTGCAGTTGTAAAGTGTGCCGACGAAACAAAACCACTACGCGAGCCCCTCTAGGTCTTCTCAGACCACTGCCTATTCCCGCGGGACCCGGAGATTCTGTATCCATTGACTTTATGGATGCTGGGGTCAGGAGTAGGCATGGCAAGAGTCAAGTCATGGTTATGGTTGATAGATTTAGTAAATATGCAGTTCTTGTTCCTTTCCCCTTGGAGGCACGTACAAATCTAGTTATAGATAAGTTCTTTGATCGCTGGTCAGTGAGCATGGTCTACCGTTGTCGATAGCTAGTGACAGAGACACCGGGTTCACTAGTCAGAACTAGCAGGAGTTGATGAGAGTCTCTGGCTCTAAGTTGTTGATGTCATCTGGCCGTCATCCAGAGACTAACGGTCAGACTGAACAGATGAACAAGATCCTGCAACAAGTTCTTAGGATGTACATTAGACCCTATCAAGTTAACTGGGATGAGATGCTCCCAAAGGTAGCCAGCGCATATAACAACAGTTGGCACTTAGCAACATGTCGCACTCCCAATCAATTGCATAAGTCCTTTAGACCATGTAGGCCATTCGAAGGATTGAACCGGGATCAGATTCAGAGGCTACCTCCTAGCACTAGGGAGTTCGCGTTGCAGCATGAGAAAGAGAGAGCTACTGTCGTAGAGAACCTCAGGAAGGCCCAACACAAGATGATAGAACAAGCCAACAAACATCGTCGCCCATCGCAGTTCCAGGTAGGCGACTTAGACTGGGTCAAGTCAAAAGAGTTTGCTCATGAGGAGAAGAAGTTATTGCCTGCATATAGGGGACCGTGGCCAGTCCTAGAGGTCAAGGGCGAAGAGGATGGACCGTCCTACACAATAGAGATTCCAGCACAGCTCCACACCTACCCGGTGTTTCATGTGACAAAGTTGTTCCCTTGTACTACACGTCAGCAATTCCCATCACAGAGGTCCATGATCCCTCCGGATATGGATGGAAGGTACGACATTGATCGCATAGTAGGTAAAGATGCGTTCAGAACAGGAGGTAGAGGTCGTCCACAAAAGCAGTATAAAGTCAGATTCTCCTTTCAAGAACCAGAAGACGACCGCTGGTTTACACGAACCGAACTTCTAGAGACTGCTCCCGATATAGTTCAAGCCTATGAGAGAGATAAGAAGGGTAAAGGTCCTGCCCTGGACTGAAATATTCTCGGAGGACCTCAAATTTAGGCCGGGGGGAGTGAAACGGTTTCCACCTTTGCAGTAGCGGACGCAGATCCCAGGGCTCGATCCCTAGCCCTGTCTTCACCCGTGTACAGTAGCAAGTCGACCCTGTGTATTGAACCCGCGACCTGTGTCTCGGTAGTTGACTGCTGTCTGTCGTAGGTCTAAGTGGTTGTCAGGTTTCGATCCGTAGATCTGTTGAGTGGGGGTCACAGCTGTGTAGAGGTCATAGTTATTGCAATTCTGAAAGGTCAAGGTTGTAGCTGCTACAATTCCGAAAGGCCAAGTCCACAGACTTCCGGAAGGTCCGGAAGTGACCTTTCGAGAGTTTGCAAGTGAGCAACTAGGCAGTCCAACTTTGCTTAGTCAGCGGTACCCAGTCCCAGTCTCACTTTGTCCAGTCAGCAAGTACCATGTGGGACTGTAGGAACCCTGGGCCCGGTGAAAAGGGGCAGACCAGCGATCTACAGAAGTATAAATCAAGAGGCAGCTTCCAGCTATTCATTGATTCTGCTGCGAGCCATGCGGAAGCGCTGCCCGAGCGTCTTGTGCGAGGTGGTCTGCAGATGCCCGAAGTCGAGGTGGGCAGTGAGGAAGGAGGAGCAGCCATCACCGCTAGCTGCTAGGTGGTAGAAGGTGGCCATAGCCGCCATAGGTTAGAGATAGCCNTGTGTGTGTGTGTGTGTGTGTGTGTGTGTGTGTGTGTGTGTGTGTGTGTGTGTGTGTGTGTGCAGTGCAGAGTAGTGGGAAATTCAGGGAGATCCAGAGTGTGCGTGTGTGAACAGTGGTTGTGAATACAGTGCCGGACGGATGACGTGTAGGCGCTCAGGCGCCATAGCCATGGGAAGCAAGTTTGTATCTGAACTGTGTTCCTGGCCTTGATATCTCTGAGCTTTGAGTGGGCGCTTGGTGCCAGTGTTGATTGCCACCTGTTTGCATGCATGCGGAATACAGAAGAAGATGGGTCTGATTGCAAAACAAGTCCGGCAGTGTCACACTTTCAGTTTTAAAAGGGCAAAAAAAACATGTGTGGGCAACAAAATCGGGTGCGGAGTTTGAAAAGGGCGATATTGGTAAAAATGGCTATGGCCTGTGTGTGCCTGTGATTGATTTTGTTACCCTTCTCAAACTCTCGCGCTCGATTTTTTTATTTTTATTTTTGGTCATCCTTGTGCAGAGGCTATGCTAATCTTTGCTGTGTAGTGCCACTATATTTTACTGGATCTCCCGAAGGGGGACCGCATTGTATGTCTTTTTTTTTTTTTTAAGAGGAAACTATGGTGCAGTCAGGGATTGAGTTTGTCATTGCACTTGAGGCAAAAGGGCCGGTAATGCTGAATGTATATGACCTACGTTTCGGGTCCGGTGGGGTCGCGTGGGGGTGTGTTGTATTCGCGGGATTGCCTGAAGTGCAATTACAAACTGTTTTCGCGACTGCGCCGAAGTTACCCCTTTTTTATTTTAAATGGTAGTAAAGCGGACATGTCGGTAATTATGTGTAACAATAAATGTAAGGGGCAAGTACGTCGGAGTCGCACCCAACGTCCAGAATAGGCAACTTTAGCAGTTCCCGAAATTATGGTGCAGAAAAAGGCGACCCTAAAAAGTGTGCCACTGCGGGCATAATGACTGGGGCAGTTGTAGACCCCCGCTAAACGTGCACATTTTGAAACTCACACCATGACACCAGCGCCACTTTGTCTTTTCTTGCCTATTTCAAACTAAAAGTGTGTCACAGCCACAGTTTCCCCTAAATGTAAATAAAATTAAATAAATGCATTCCAGGGAACTCCTTGCAGGGAAGATGGTTGATTGGTTGGATATGTCAGAGAGACTGATCTACAGGCAGGCAGGTTGATTGGCCTCCATCCGTCGGAGGAACTGATGAATGATCAGGCAGGTTGATTGGCTTCGATCTGTCATTGTGACATTAAAAGCTGAACAGCAGGCAGCGTCTGGTCAGCATATGAGAGAGGGGGGAAGGAGGTTGGGTCTGTGAAGATGAATTAGGGAGGGAGGGAGGGAGGGAGGAGGGAGGGAGGGAGGCATGGCAGCAGGAGAGGGTGGCCGTCATTTGTGCACCTTTGGTCCAGTAGCCTAAGAGCATTTGGTATGCTGTGCAATTCATTGCTACTTGCTGAAGAAACAACACATTCTACCGAGGTTTTACAACCACGGCAAACTTCTTCTGCTGCTGCTGCTGCTTCTTTTCTTTCTTTTTTCTTTTGTGAAGTAAAACAGGTCCTTATGGCCCTTGCTCTGTATCCATTCCGGGGAGCGTTGGGCTGGTTCGTGGCTCCATATCCAACCTGGGGAGCATCGGTCTCATTCATTTTCCACCGGGAAGTCATAGAGATACAACAAATGATTACCCATGCTTCCTTCCCTTTATCTGAAGGACCCCACACTGCCCGCAGCAAACTTACTTCCTCTTAATGCTCTTACGATCTCCAAGCTTTAGTGTGAAGCACACCTTGCTCAACATCTACATTCTGACCGTGGTTTTTGGGAAGAAATTTCCTGCACCAGGTCCTGCACACGGACAACATGACGACGTCTTGTTTCATGTACTAAAGAGAACAAGAGACAAGGGAGATAAGCTGGAACACTAGCAGAATGCAAGTAAGTCAAAAAGCGGGAGGCCGCAATGACGGCAAGGGCAGCGCATGCAAGTAGAGCCTGTGGAGGAAGGATGCCATGCCAAAGCCGCATAATTATGCCTTTCCCCCCCCCCCCTCCCTCCTTTCGAGATAATGACGAGATTATCGTTCTTGATATGCGCAACTGGCGGAAAAGAGAAGGCTTTGGCAAGACAGGCCACTGACCCACACAATGCGCACTGGGAGGCAATGGCTGGGAGGCGGAGCCAAGCCACTGCCTCCTCCGTCCCCTCATCCGGCTGCTGCCGGCAATGCCATTGCTACCAGTGGAGACTTGTTACCAGGACACAAGCTGTGACAAAACTAACAATGGCGGCCATCACATCTAGGGCAAGAATTTGAAAGAGGAAGGAGGAGTTGATTCCTCTGTTCTCGCCTCGGGGAACGGGGCTAAGGAGAGGAATGGCGGCAAAGACGGTCGGTATAACAAACAGCGAGTGATGCGAAGAAATAATTAACTTAAAGAGCAAGCACACTGCAAGTGTATATTAACAAGAAGTCGAAGGGAAGGAGGGCGTAACCCCTTCCTTCTTGCCTACTGTCTTCACCCGAATACAGCGTCCGGTCATTACTGCTGTATCTAGACTCAATGTTACACCAAATACAGCTTTAATGACCGTACGTTGTATTCGGATGAAGACAGTAGGGCACTGGAACTGAGTAGAGAATGCTGACAAAGACGATCGACCTAACAGACTTCGCATCGATTGCACCTGAGAGCAAGCACACCACAAGACTTAGTGTAGCAGCAGCAGAGGCGGAAGCTGGCCCCTTGCATAACTCAGCAGTAGAGGTGGAGCACAACCCCACTGGCAATACTTCTGGGGCTAGGATATCACGCAGGCGAGCAGGAAACCACCAGAACACAACCCCAGGCAATTGGGTTTTGGAACATCATTTGGGTAAATTGCTAATTAAATTGGCCAGTGTCCAGTAATGGAGCCCACCCAATTCCCCCGAATAGAATGTATGGTCATTAATAATAGTTGTATTCGGGACATCAGTGATATGTATGCTCCTCATGGTTTGAGTAAGCTTTCAGAGTACCTTCCTCCCCCGAATACAACGTAAGGTCATTATAGCTGTATTTGAGGCGTCTTTCAGTCTAGAGATAGCTATAATGACTGTCCGTTGTATTCGGGGGAAGAAGGTAGATAGAGACATAATGACGATCTCAGTTTTCAATTCTTGACAATTAAGCCCCACCAGTACTTCCTAAAGTTGTGCCCGTTAAGTTAACAAGCCACGACACGAGTTTACGAAAGGTACGGGCCACTACAGGAGCGCCCAAACTCATCCGACTAGAAACGTTTCTACTCTATTTTTTCCCCGCGGCCAATAGCTGGGCCAGGTACTGGCAGTTTGACATAGCCATATTTGCAGCAGTAGCTTCGAAGCACTGCGCAAGGGAGAAAATCCGATTCAAGGCGAAGCAGTTATGAACTGTCTTCTTGGAGTTCGGTTCGCAATCACCCCTATCCCACCGCCCTTTGTGGCCACCTGCCAATTGTCTGTGCTTCTGCCTTATTGAAGTCATCTCC
>BFEA01000097.1:378611-393289 GCA_003427395.1 Chara braunii
GGGGGGGGGGGGGGGGGGGGAATGAGCCACAAACATTGGACGGGCTGGCAAGTTCTTTGGATAGGTCCTACAGGCCTATGGGCCCTTTATGGAAAAAAAAAAGGAGAAACTCGAAGGAAAAATAATAATAATAATAAAAAATCAAAATTGTGACGGAAGAGCTTGCTGTATCACGTGAGTGTTGAGCGTTTACAAGTCTTTGTCAGTTTTCACTTTGATGCGATTCACCAAATCTCTTCGGCAAAAGATCTCTTTTCGCCTTTCCCAACCCCCATTCGAACCTCACTATTCACAAGTCTTTTGCAGGGCTGTGAGTGCTGTAAACACCCGGCAGTGTGATGCTTCCACAGGGCTCTGCCTTCCCTCAGGTCAATTGCCAGACCCAGCTGCAAGCCTTCAAATAGAGATGGAATGCAGTCCATGCACTTGATAATGCAAGGAAGATGAGCGATAGCGAACTTCAGAAATCAAACAGCATCATACACATGAGACCAGATAGTTGTGACCTCAAACCAATAGCAGAATTGCATCACGAGTTTCACCAAATAAGAACACAGCAAGAGCTCATAATTGACAATGCTGGAATACTCTCATCATCATCAACGAAGAACAAATGTCGATATCCTATCTGGCGCTCGGCGCCCAGACTACAAATGGCAGATCCTATCCAGCCTAGACTACAATGCCGCTGATGACGCAACAGCTCCCCGAAGTACGAGCAGATCTCGGACAATGCCGCACACTTCAAGCACCAGGTAGGTCTCTCGTATCACTCACAACCTCGTTCCCCAACTCACAGATGCCACATGCACCCAATGACCACCATGCTCCCCATCCAGCATACTATGGCTGCCTGCTCCTTCCAGCTCGCCCGTGAGCGCGTGAAACTGGCCAGTGATAGCGCAGCAGCGCTTGCGCACAAAGCAGCCAGTGCCCGAATGTCGAATGCGTAGGCTGGCCCTCTCCTAAATGGAAGTGGCCAGCCTGCTTGCGTGCCCAGAAGCTTCCGGTAGGCCCAGGGAGGCTGAGCCTCAGACCAAACGAATCAGGCCCAGGGCCACCGACAGTTACCCGTGCCCAACTGCCCGCTCTCTGAGTTGGGTCTATGCTGCGTATCTCGCCCAGGGCCTGACTTAGATACAGTCGGTAAAGGAGGCCAGGGCCTGGGCGCCTTCAACCAACTGGCGCTACGCAACTGCCTGAATTTTCCCGAGTTGCGAAGTAGTCCAAAATAGGCCTATTGTCGTCTGTCAAGCCTGCCTTCACTTAGGGCGGCCGACCTGTTGCAAATAGGGGCCCAGTAGGGCTTATCGAGGCCTATGCCTCGCATTCCCTCCTCCATACGTCGCTAGTCCTCTGAGAAGTTCAATCTTCGATAACCTGGCGCTTTCCTTTCTGCAGAGACTTCTCATAGTGAGCGACAACCTGTGGAGCGGTCTGCATCAGTTCCTCCCTTGTGAACTACCTATCCTCCTTTGGATCAATGTGATGTCAGAACCGAACTCGGTACTGCAGCTTTGGTTTTGAAGGACGTCCCCTGCCGGTCGGTCTTGGACCGGGCATCTCTCTGTGATCCACGATTTCATCAATGTCGACCTCTCCATCCATGGTTGGGGGCAGCATTGAGCGTCGCGAAGGGAAATGGTCAGTTTCCTTGAATGGTGCAAGCTTAGAAGCGTGAAAAACAGGGTAAGTGCGAAGGTGTCCGGGAATCCGAATAACATATGAAGGTCCGTCTGGTTCATCCCCAACTACATCTAAAACCTCCCACGGTCCGAAGTACTGTGGCATGAGCTTTCGGGAAATCCCGTGCTCCTGTCCAAGTTCAGAAGCCTTGACCCAGACCCTGTCCCCTACCTGAAACATAGATGGGCCGCAGTGCTTGTTCTCAGATTCGATCATCGCCGCCTGTGCTTTGTGCATGTGTTCTACTGCGTGCTGCATATGATTCTCATATCTATAAGCGAATTCCAAAGTGCCTGGAGCAGCAGTATACTCCCGTGGCACTATGAACTGCGTTGTTGTACAGGCTGGCGTTGAGAGCAAGCTTCTCATCCCAGTCCACTTGACTAGGCTTAATGTAGTGCCTCAACAAGTGTTGAACAGCGCGGTTCATCTGCTCTGCCTGTCCATTTGCCTCAGGATGATTTCCAGATGTCATCTGCAGCTGCGTTCCGTGTTCTGCAGCTGCGGCCTTCCACAGTTCACTGGTGAATCGGACATCCCTATCGCTGATTATAGACTTCGGCAGACCAAAGTCTCTGACGCAGTTTTCCTTAAATAGCTTGATAACGTACTCGGTCTTTGCTGTCTCCGGCATGGCCACTACTCTAGCATACTTACTAAATCTGTCCACGATAAATCTGTCCACGATGACATAGATGTACCTCATGCCACTCGTGCTGGTGACCAGCGTATCCATGAAGTCCATGGACAGGCTTTCACCAGGCCTTTCCGGAATGGGAAGGGGCTTGAGCAGCCCAAGAGGAGCCTGTGTCCGGGGCTTGTCACGTTGACAAACTTGACAAGTCTCGACATACAGTTTGGCATCTCTCATCATCATGGGCCACCAGAACCGCTGCAACAAATTGGCTGCAGTTTTCTTGAAACCAAAATGTCATGTGGCATCGTGACTCTCTCCTAAAAATAAACCACGCAAAGACTCTATTAGGAACACACAATCGTTTATTCCCGACCTTCTCAAGGAACAGCAAACCATTGACCAACTCGAACTCCGCAAAAGTCGCCTTGTCCTTCGCCTCGAGTCTGCGTATGATCTCGGACATGACCTGGTCCTCGCGATAGGCTTCCACCATAGAGCGAGTAACATCGTCCGCAAGCCCAAACTCATTGATCATCGCACCGGAGAAGTCTGGCCTACGCGACAGCGCGTCAGTAATTTTGTTGTACTCACCTTTGAGGTACTGGGGCTCGAAGTCATACTGCTCAATGACTTCGATCCAGCGTTTCCGCACATCGGAGAGCACAGGCCGAGTTCTCATCCTAGGGTCTGATGATCAGTTCTGACGATGAAGAACCTCCCAAGGAGATAGTGCCTCCAATGGGTTAGCGCTTTATAGATCGCGTACAGCTCCTTCTCATAGGTGGACTTAGCCAACTTCTGAGAGGGCATCCTTTTGGACATGTACTCCACTGGCCTCAACTTTGGCCCCTCCTGCTGCGCGAGTACGGCGCCTATGCCATATTGGCTGGCATCCGTAGTGACTATAAACGGCTTATCAGGATCAGGAAGCTTAAAGACCGCACGGTGTGTCAACGCATGCTTCGGATGTCTGAAAGCAGCCTCACACATGTTTGTCCACTCCACGGGGTGTCAAGGCGGGTCAGGTCAGTCAAAGGAGCGACCACTATGCTATAGTTCTTAACAAAGTTACGGCAGTAGCCGGTCATACATAAGAAAGACCTCATCTCAGTCACGAACTGAGGACGCGGCCAGTCACGAATGTTGGCCACCTTTGCGTCATCGGGCTTCAAACCCTCCACGGAAATCTCATGACCCAAGTACAAGATACGGGTGCGGCCAAACTCGCACTTCTCACCGTTAATCTTGAACTTGTGTTGTCGAAGGAGACTAAGGACTTTGTCCAAATGAGCTACGTGCTCTTCGACAGTCCTACTAAAGATAAGTATGTCATCGAGGTACACGATGACAAACTTGTCCAAGTAGTCATGAAAGATCCGATTCATAGCGTGCTGAAAGGTGCCAGGAGCATTGCAAAGGCCGAAAGGCATCACCACAAACTCGTATAGACCGTACCTGGTCTGAAATGCGGTTTTCTGTTGATCCTCGGGCCGTATAGCAATCCGATGGTACCCGGACTTCAGATCTATCTTACTGAAGTACGGCACCCTTGCACTCGATCTAACAAGTCGTCAGTTGGCGGTAGGGGCTCTTGGTTCTTGACAGTGATGGCATTGAGGCCCCTATAGTTAATGGACATCCTCAGAGTGCCCCCCTTCTTTGGTACGAATAGGACTGGAGAACCATAAGGAGAGACACTCGGCTGGATCCATCCCTTCTCTACGAGTTCCTTGAGTTGCCAGCGAAGCTCATCAAGCTCGCCTGAAGACATCCAATAGATCCTACCCTTCGGGATGCTAGACCCTGGGATAATCTCTATCGCGTGGACGACCTCCCTCTCAACAACCCCTGTAGGCTCTTCAAATAGATCAGGGTACTTGGCAACTACTCCCTCTATCTCCGGCGGCATTTTCACTGGCTCGCTTGCTGCAGAGACATATACTAGATACATACCCTCCTCCCCGGATTCTGCTTGTAATAATTGTAGAACGCGGCCTCACACATGCATCTGTAGGACTCAGTCAGACTACTAGCCTTAAACTTACGTAATCTAGCGGTCCCCCAACCTGTGTCTGACCACTTTTCGGTACCAGTCAAACTGGGGTTGTGCAACGGAGAGATAGTACATACCTAACAAGATATCCATAGGGAGATCACCGCTCACTAGGAACGAGATGCGATGTCTCAGTTCCCCTCCCGCGTACGGGAAACAACACTCAACATCTTGGAGGCAGTCATTGACTACCATGCGCTGTTTGTTGGCACAGGTCGACTCCACAGGTCGACTCGGGCGTTGCACTTGCCCCTGTAAGCGCAGCCTCTCAACGCACGCGCGACTAATGAAGTTCCTAGTCGAGCAAGTGTCATAATACACCCTGCCCTTGCGACCACCGATGACTACCTCGCTGACGAACATCTCAACCTTAGGGGTTTTGACCAATGTCGTCCAAGAAGCTAGTGGGTCTGATCTAGACCACTCCTCCTCTAGCTCCTCTAAGGACTCAAACACATTCATCGAACAGAGGCTCGATGGGTCTGAATGTGTTTGCAGGACGGCGATGGAGTCAGTAGCTTGGGCCATCTCTCGGGATGGTGAGGGTGTGTCCACCACCTCGACCCTAGCAGGAACAAATACTATTCCTATTGGACCGACATGTTTCCCGAAGCAGTGCCAGAACTGCTCGCTACATTGCTACCAACGGGAGCGGAGAATCCCAATGCCTGCCCCATCGTAGGCGGGACCTTTTCGGTCACCTTCTTATTCCGACACTTGAATTGGTTATGGCCATATTGGCCACAACGGATACAAGCCTGCTGCGTGTACCGATCTCTCCACACATCCTCACTGAGACCTGCTTTCTCCCATGGAGGAGCGTTGGGGCAACTTGACTCCTGGACCGGGAACCTCCTCGGTGTTTACCGGTTGCCTTACCTTTGAAGCCTCTACGCTGCCAGCCTCTGAACCTACTCCCGCCTGGAACTTGTCGTCCAACTCGATGGTAGAACCATCGTTGTCAACGAACATAATGTGGCCCTTCGCCTTCCAGTTGGAGGCAATGACTTCTTCCTACCATCCGTCGTGGGTGTTTGACCATGCCCTATCTTTGCGTCCAGGTCTAGGGCCTTCTTGCTAAAGGACGGGAAGTTGTGCATGTTGATGTTGGCCTCACCTGCCAACTGATTCCCGAGAGGCATTGGAAAGCATCTCAGGTAGGAGGTGAGTAGAACTTGGGGGTCATAGCGCACCCCAGGGACACAGATCAGACGCTCTACTCCGTCAAGGGCCTCCCTAACCGACTTAAACTGCCTAGTATGCAGAGTCAGGATCGCATCAGTGGCCTTTTGAGCCTCCTGAGGATCATGCCACCTGTCTTCCACCATCTTGAGGAATTCATCCAATTTCTGGTGGACTGCCCAAGCGAGGAAGTCATGACCGTATCCCTACAACTGCACTAAACCACTCAACTATCTTGTTGCACTCCCCTCTAGATAGGCGGCAGCCACAAGCACTTCCTCGTGCGGCAAGGTAAGTTTGCACTTAACGTAGATTGGCACAGACCTCAAACACGTGGCAAGGTCTTCGCCCCTCTTGTCCCCTGTAAAGGGTTTAGGAGTGGCGATGGTCGTCTTTGGTACCCACTGACTTTGTCCCAACACTTGTACCATTCCGTGTTGTGGACCCTGTGGTGCAGACTGCTGCACTTGCTGCTGCTCGGGCTGTGTACCCTGCGGCTGTGCAAGTTGCGAGACAACAAACTGCCCGCTTACGGCAACCTGCGACGAAGTTTGGGAAAACACTGTCTGTACAGGAATTTGTACACTAGGACCTGCCGAGAACCCGCCTGTTAAAGGCATTCCCAGGGAAACGGGCTGGACCGATGCTGGAGCTGTATATGGGGATACCCTAGTCACCGGTGGGACAAAAGGAGGAGGATGTACAATGGGCCAGGCACCTGGCCCGGACCGCGATGGTGCAGCCTGCACTCGCCCGACCAATACAGCCAGACTCTGTTGAATGTTATGAAGGAGGGTCGTCTGGTGGTCCCGCATTTCTACTACATCTAGCAGGACGGACCGCAGGGTCCTCACATCATCACTCATGAGCGTCGTGTGCATCTCCTCTAACTCACTAACGCCCGCTTGTCTCCACTGCATTCTGGCTCTTCTTCTAATCATTTTCTCTTTCTTTGCCTTAATCTCTCTTAACGCCTGTTATAGTTGTGCCTCGCGAATAGCTGCTCGTTGAGTGGCGACCTCCTCGGGAGTCAACACAAGAGGCTGGCTTACCATCACGCCAATGGATTGACTCTGGGTCTGCGCGACCGTTGACCCTACAGTTCCTGAACTGCTAACCTGGGAACTCTGCTGCGCAGCAGTTGCCATGGCTGCTGAAGCTGCGGCTTCGCTTGTGAATGCTTTGCTGGCCTCTGCTGCCCTAGCTCTCCGCTGCTGCTGCTGCCTCTCCCTTTGCTGACGAAACAGTACCATGTCGCCCTCTAGTCCTAATGCCAAGTGGGCTATCGGGCGTCTTGCTGATCGTAAGATCCTATCGTCCGGTGGTGGAACCTCCTTGTCGCTCATAGGCTACAACACTATACACTGCCTGCACTAGGACACTCAAGATGCCTACCGCAGCATAATGTACAGACCGATTTAAAATAAATAATATTAATAATCCGTGGTTGTGTCAGAGTAGATACATTTGGGTCTAACAAGTAAGTTCAGATTCCTACAAACGAAACCACTTTGACTTGGACTAGTTCGCAAACAGAAAGCACAATGAACAGAAAACAGTTCTAACTATGTTGTCTGTCAGATGTTAATGGTTGTACATCTAACTAATCAAAACAAAAATAGAATCATCTGTTGGGTCTGTTTGTAGAGTGGAATCTTTCCCAAACTTATCACCTGGAATCTACCCCTCCCTCAGTTCTTCTTGAATGTTTCTTATCGTCAACGTCCTTGAGCGATCCAGATTGTGTGCGTGTCTAAAGGTGTGCACATGGCCCACCCCTGTGCCCCGAGTCCTGCTGAGCTGGCCAGCCCTGCACAGTGTTTATCCTCACGTGCAGCAAGCCTTACACCGACCGATTGGCTGATCAGGAGGTGTTTATATGGACGCCCCCCGAAGTCCTCAGGAATTCTTTAACGTCGCAGACAGGACGACGATCACAACCAATGGAAGGTACCCCGCCGGTGCTTATTTATAGACGCCCGGTCTCGTCTGTCCCATAGGGCAGGCCTGCCCCTCATAACCCCTCTACAACGCAGCGAGCAGACAAAGGACAAAGCAGCAAAGCATGCGTGGTCCACTCCCGGTGGGTTGGCATGGTGACCGTGACCCAGTGCTTCGTCCAGGGCCCTTCAGATAGCACCACCCTCTCCTTCCAGATGCTCCACGTGAAGGTTGATGGCTCTCAAGGTTGAGCGCACACGACTCCTCACATGAGAGGACTCTCAAGACAGAACACACATCCTCACGGTAAGAAGTGTCCAAGAGGGTAGATAAGGTTAGGTGCAACGTACCTCAAAATAGCTGCCCCAACCACAAATATTCTCACCAGATGACCCGATGTTGACTGTGATGACCAATCACTGCTTCGGCACAACCAGCATTGCACAGCCGTTCCACCTCAGCACCAATCACACATTGGATAGTTCTCATCACACCGCGAACACCCAATATCACACCACATAGCCTTCCTGGCGAACCCCTCTCCACCTGGGCCGCCTTCTTATCTTCGCCCTCCTCACTACACACGTCCCACGGCACAGTCGCTCACCGCACACACCGTGTGCATGTACCGCATTAGGCAGAAGACAATCGCCAGATTAGCGCACCGACCCACAGCTCTGATACCAAATTGCAAGGAAGATGAGCGATAGCGAACTTCGGAAATCAAACAGCATCATACACATGAGACCAGATAGTCGTGACCTCCAACCAATAGCAGAATTGCATCACGAGTTTCACCAAATAAGAACACAGCAAGAGCTCATAATTGACAATGCTGGAATAGTCTCATCATCATCAACGAAGAACCAATTTCGATATCCTATCTGGCGCTCGACGCCCAGACTAAGAATGGCAGATCCTATCCAGCCTATCTACAATGCCGCTGATGACGTCAACAGCTCCCCGAAGTACGAGCAGATCTCGGACAATGCCGCACGCTTCAAGCACCAGGTATGCCTCTCGTATCACTCACAACCTCGTTCCCCAACTCACAGATGCCACATGCACCCAATGACCACCATGCGCCCCATCCAGCATACAGCAGCGCAGCTCGGCTATGGCTGCCTGCTCCTTCCAGCTCGCCCGCGAGCGCGTGAGCCTGGCCAGCGATAGCGCAGCAGTGCTTGCGCACAAAGCAGCCAGTGCCCGAATGTCGAATGCGTAGGCTGGCCCTCTCCTAAATGGAAGTGGCCAGCCTGCTTGCGTGCAGCCTGGCTGCGCTGGGCCCCTGCCCAGAAGCTTCCGGTAGGCCCAGGGAGGCTGAGCCTCAGACCAAACGAATCAGGCCCAGGGCCACCGTCAGTTACCCGTGCCCAACTGCCCGCTGTCTGAGTTGGGTCTATGCTGCGTATCTCGCCCAGGGCCTGACTTTGATACAGTCGGTAAAGGAGGCCAGGGCCTGGGCGCCTTCAACCGACTGGTGCTACGCAACCGCCTGAATTTCCCCCAGTTGTGAAGTAGTCCAAAATAGGCCTATTGTCGTCTGTCGAGCCTGCCTTCACTTAGGGCGGCCGACCTGTTGCAAATAGGGGCCCAGTAGGGCTTAACGAGGCCTATGCCTCGCAGTAAGCAGAGGAAGTGATTTTAATATTTTATCGTTTGCTTTCTCTCGTTTTTCTCTCTGAAATTCCGAATCCTCGTCTGCTTTCGGTTTCTTACATTTGCAACTTTGCATGTGTGGCGGAGCGAGTCTATTGGTGTATCTGCCTCTCTCCGTTCTCATGCGTAGGCAGTCTTGCCGGACTGTCCTTCTTTTTTTTTTTTTTTTTTTTTTTTTTTGTGTGTGTCCTTCTCTTCTCTTCTCTTCTTCAAATAGAGACCGCAATTTCACAAAACAATGCAGGCCATGAAAAGAAAAAAAAGAAACGACGCCCAGGGTCATGCAGCAATCACTCCTTGACACTGTGGTAGCACTTTGACCGAGGTAAAGTCAACAATTTGTTTTGCGCGTGAATTTCCTCGAACTTCCGAAGTTTTCTAGGATTTCTGCGGCTTTTATAGTAAACAAGTTCTTGTAAGTTGTAACAGGGTGTTGATTCCAAGTTAAAAAAAAAGTTAAAACTTAAAAGTTTACAAGTTTCGACCTTGAAGTTTAAAGGTTAAGTTTTCGTCGAACTTTTCGCTGTTTTATAATGAAAACACCCTCCTGTGCTAGTAGTGCTGGTACGAGCAGACACTACTAGCACCGGGGCGGTGGCTCCATCTATTGGTGGGTTTTGAGTTTTAGTCTTTAAGTTTTAAGTTTTGGGAGAAGGGATTGTGGGGCTGAGAAGTGGAATTTGAGGTCCTTCCGCACACACATGCACGCACCTGGAATCTCTCCATTTCCTGCATAAGCCTTTGCCGCTGAATTGACGATTCCACATTCGCTTGCTTTCTTCTCTCCTGCAATGCCGCTCGAGCTTCCAAAACCGCCCGTGCCCGTCCTGTTTCTTCCTTTATCCTTTCCAGCATCATCTTCCTCTTGAAAGCCTGAAGCCACGAGGACGGCGACGACGACGGGGACGACGACCACGGCAATGACGATCACGACGTGTTATGCAAGTTCAGTTAAGTGCAAGGCGATCTCGTGATGATCTTGCGGTCTCCTGGATGAAGAACAATCCTCCCTTCACAAAAAAAAAAAGAAAGACAAAAGCCTACTGTAAGAGGTGCACTTCCACATGCTTGCCGGTGGTAAGCCACCGAACTGTTACCCCACAGAGTCGAAGGGGTATTGTTGCTTAAAAAAAAAAAAAAAAAAGAGGTTAACTTAGTTCACTACCCATCTTCTAAAAATAGTTTGTTACAGACGTGCATCACTCGCAAGAGTCGCACGGTTTTTTCAGTTTGTTTCTTTGTGCCAGCTCTTGGCAATGTTTGTCGCCCCCTCACGGCCCTCACACTGATTCCCTATTATTATTATTAGCTTAAGGATAAGGACAACACAGCTGCTCATACAAAGGGGCAAGCTGCTGCAGACAGGTCGGATTCCAGTCCTTGCCCAGGTTTGCAGTTTGGTCTGTGCTGCAGATACCCCGTCGACCAGAATATCCAGGCTTCTTCTTTTTTGTTAATTTTGACCAATTCTCTATTTAATATTTATGCATGTCATCCTTGTGCAGAGGCCATGCTAATCTTCTTTATCTGTATTGTTCCAATTATAATGGATGCCCTGAAGGACACTATCCAGGCTATATAAGATATGGATGTATGTGCAATCAGCCCAGTCTGGAGGAAAGTTCAATAATGTCGAAGTACAGAATGTCTCAACGCAGTTTCAATGTCTCCAATCATACATGCAATCAAGAGTCCAATGTCAAGTAACCAGAGAAGAGAGTGATGAGAGGGAGATTAGACTGAGAGGGTAGAAGAGAAAGTAACCATCAGCTTCAGCGGATAGATCTCCCTCCTTGGCCCACTCCTCCTTCGGGCATCTCCCACTCGCCACGTCAGCAGACAGTCCCCTCTGACACACACTGACATTGAACAGATCTCAACATGGCGCACACGGTGCAGACTCCTTCTGAAGACAACAGCAGAGCGCAATGTCGACATGGTCGTGAACAGGTAAGCTCTCCCCTCCACAATTGAGCAATCTCACAGCCACGATCCTCCTCCTCCTTGCCAATATCCCATCAATGTAGTAGACAGCGTGGCGAAAGCCACGACAGCATAATCAAGAAGAGGGCTGGCGCCAAAGACAGAAAGTGGCGTCAGCGCAGTCGCAGTCTCGCGTCCTCATCCAATATCAAGCCAGCACCCAGCCAGCATCTAGCCAGTGTTGAGCTAGCGTCGAGCCAGCGTCAAGCATCAAGAGCAAGACTGAATGTCGGTCAGCAGGGGCTGGGTCAACTTATAGTTGACTCGAGGTCGACCAGCCTCTGGTCTCTCGGATACGATGGCCCAGATTGACCCACAGTCAATGGCCTGGATCTCATACAGTAGCAGATTCCTGCGCTGTGCGCTCGAATGACAGCGCGCGCACTGTGCGCCGTGCGCGCGCTGAGGGAGGTGCGCTATGTGCACGATATTAAAAAAAATAAAATAAAAAAAATACAGACAGGGCCCGAGAGAGAGAGAGAGAGAGAGAGAGAGAGAGAGAGAGAGAGAGAGAGAGAGAGAGAGAGAGAGAGAGAGAGAGGATCCCCTTTATGTCAATTCGAGAGCCCCTGCAGGTACCACGAATGGCTCCTACAACGCATGGGGAGCTATTGAGGGCCGCTGCTTTACTGAGAAGGATGGCCTCGTCATGCACGAAACACATGGGGGCAGACCAGCAATATACGCTGCGGATTCGAGTTCAGGGCTGTAGCGCGGCAGTTATGGGTCACCAGTTCAGCTAGACCCTGTTCGTGTCTCCACGCGATTCTCAGGGCCTCCCTCCACCACTCACCAAATGTATATAATATTAGTAGAATGAATCTTCTGCTAAAACATGGAACCATACACCGCCATATGCTATGTACTCACCAAATGTATATAATATTAGTAGAATGAATCTTCTGCTAAAACATGGAACCATACACCGCCATATGCTATGTCTTTTGTGCATTTGGTGAGTAGTGGAGCAGGCCCCATTGGACGTATTCTTAAGAAAACAAAAACAAGAAAACGAGAGAGCCACAGGCGTCTTCATCCTAACCCATACCTGCCGACATGCAGACCTGAACGCCAATCTTCAGCGATATATTGGTGGTCGGCTGGCCCTAGAAAACGCAACTTGTGATCTCTGTGAAGATTCGTGGGGCAGGTCGTTATCAGGCGACTGCCCCTCTTTGTGAACTTACCCCACCACTGTGTGGGATCTGCAGAAGGGAGCGGGAAGAATATCTTTCATACCCCGCCTAAAAAAAAAGATGGAATGAGCCCTATTTTTTAAGTATTTTATGCTTCGCCATTCTGAAACTTTTGGGGGAAGGGCCTGCGGAAATTGAAATTTGGCAGCCCTTACCCAAAAGAAAATTTTGAGCTTGGGGCGCGGCCGGCATCTGAACTCACGTGGTGAGTTTAACATTTTTGCCGAGTTGGGGCCCCTAAGAAATTACAAAACACCTACTCTCTTTTTTTTTGTGGACCTAATTTTTCCAGTGCGCTGCGCTTCGGTACGCTTTGCGGTGCGCTGCGCGCGGTGCGCAATTCGTGCGCAAATCCGCGCACCGAGGTGCGCCGCAACTATGAGATTCCCACTTGGACTGGATTCTTGATAGGTACCTGCAAACAGCCAATGTGTGTGTCTGATCGGTGGCCTGGGCTGGGTCCATGTTGACTTTGACTCGTGAGCCTGAATTTCCGAGCTGCTGTTGACCTTTGACTTTCCACGGTCACACGCAGAAGCCCAGTTTCGAGGCCATGCTTCGGGTACCCACAGCAGCAGGCCTTGTTTCAAGCTATTTCCAAGACTCGGGTGCGACCGATGGCCCCCAATTCGGCCCTTAGTCCGAAATGACGAACTATGGCTCACGACAATTGCATGGTACGAGCCGAGTTATTGCATATGCATGAACTTTTATGATTACAAGCGGACCCCCCGCAGCTACGCTGCGGCGCAGAGGAGGGGGCGGAGGGCGGGACGGAAGCGCCGTTTTTGTCGCGGCACAGTAATTCCTTGTGCGGATTGCACAGTATTCGCAAGCGAGTTCAGGATGTTGTCGTGTTCCAGTGATTGGAATGGTTGATGATATGCAAAGAGTGTGAAGAGATAGTATGTGAAAGTCTTCAGTACGGTGGATGCACTGTTCTTGTATGCAGCAAAAGTTGGAAAAGTAAAGATAAACTGAATTGCAAAATCAAGCACCAAAAATGTCAATGCATTGAAACGAAACAATAGAAGTAAAATTTCAAATAACTTAAATGAAATCAATTGGAAGATTTTCAACCATTATTATTCCACTTACATCTGGATTTTTGGGTTTGTTTTTTTTTTTCTTTTTTTTTCTGGGACATTCGTTGATCCTTACACAGCCTGGATTTTCTGGGACATTCGTTATCCCGATCCCAATCACGGCCGATCTTCCCTGATTTGCATATTATCAGCCACTGCTATTCCGATCCTAATAACGAGAATCTTCCCTTCTTCCTGCTCGGCCTGGCTAATGAATCTGTAGAGAAGCATATGTGTGTCAGCTTAGCCATGTCCATTGATATTCCGCTTCCCCCAATACCATTCCGACGCTCTCCCACTACTACCACGATTCCCTCACTGTTGTGTTGATCCCGATTGGTCCCTCAGCACATATGATATGCATACAACGAGAAATACTAAAAAAAAAAAAAAAAAAAAATCTCTTCCTTTCGCTCTCCCAAAAGCCAAGCGCAAATCATTCGACGAAAAGTGAATGGATGAGAGATTGGAAAATGGCGGGGTTTGGGGGGAGTAGAGAAGGCGGAGGAAGCGGTTGAAAAGGACAATGACACGAGAGGGGGAGTCTGACGTGGACGCTGGAAAACGACGATCAAGGTAATGATGACGATGATCAGGCATACGACAGGAGGAGGGAAGAGGAGAAAAGGAGGATGGAGGCAAGAGGTGACTGGAGCAAGGAGTAGCGGGAGGAAGAGCAGCGGGGGTGGAAGGAGGAGTGGAAGCAGGGCGATGAGGAGAGGACAGGGAATGGCAGGAGGAGGACCAGGAGAAGGAGGATTGGGAGCGGGAGGAAGAGGAGGAGGAGGAGGAGGAGGAGGAGATGAGGAAGCGGATAAAGAGGAGGACGTGTAGGAGGAGGAGGATAGAGCGAAGACGAGATCATAGCAAGGAATAGAGGAGAAGTGGGGGGACGAAAAAGAGGGGCGGGGGACGAGGAGGAGAGAGAGTGGCAGGAAGGGCGGGAATGGGAGTGGGAGCTGGAAGAGTGTGAATGCTAGGAGAATCGGGAAGAGGAGGAACGGGAGGCGGAGTGGGAGGAAGAAGATGAGGAAGAAGACGAGAAGCGGGAAGGAAGGAAAGAAGGAACGAAAAAAGGTAGGAGGAGGAGGAAGGAGGACAAGAAGAATGTAAGGAAGAAAGACGAGGAAGGGAAAGAAGGAAGGAGGAAAGGGAGTAAGGAATTGGTGGAGTGAAAGAGTCAGTGAAAAAGCGAGGATGATTTATCGGATTGCTGATGCGTCACAGTTCTATGTGCTCACTGGAGCGGGAATAAA
>BFEA01000097.1:465258-484772 GCA_003427395.1 Chara braunii
GGGGGGTGGGGTGGGGAGCAGGGGGAGCGCTCGTCTGAGCCCAGATTTCCTTATCGGGATCTGAATACCAAGGGTCTGCCAGATGTCAACCCTGCGAGCGAAGGTGCAATCAATGAGCACCCTTGCATCCGTACTTTGCATCAGATCCTGGTAACATGCATACCTGTTCTTCCTGCAGCTCTTCTTTTAGCCTTCTTCAGAATCAGGCAAGGTATTTGCAACAACGCGAGGTTCACGTCCTTGCTGGCAGCCGCCACAGCTCGTTTTTGAAGTACTTGTTGAAACTTTTTGCAAATCAGTGCTTAGCTTTCTATGCAATAGATGGAGCCTCCCGAGAATGCTAGGGGGGGTGCCTGCTCTTATCAGCACCCCTAGCATCCACTTGGGTGTTAAAAAAAAAAAAAAAAAAAAAAAAAAAAAAAAATTTTTTTTTTTTTTAAATATATTTATATGCCTTGTTTTTTTTTTTTTTTTTTTTTTTTTTTTGAAGTTCCTAGCTTTCTATGTTTGCAAGGTCAGGGCGGAAAGGAGGCAACACAAAACGCAAACGCATACGATGAGAAAGTCCAAAAAACTTGGCGATGCATGGGTGCAGTCGTCGTCTTGCCTGTTTCTCAAGCCTTTCTTGTTCACGCTGCGCTGCCTCCTGTTGTCTCTGCTTCTGCACTCATTATCAAGGACCGCACATACCGTTTCGGAGACAGACGACCGTCAGATGGGACGGGAGAAAGAACGGAAGAGCCCTGCGGCAGTGCACGCAGCCAATATGGCTTAAACCACTAGTACACGGCCCCGGCCTTGCAGTCCGAAACTTGTCACCACAAGAAAATGAGGCGGACACGTCAAACGCTGGGCCTGCTGTTGATAAATTGGATCGGCGGTCGTGTTTTCGTTTCGCGCTTCCAGAATTTGAGGTGTCAGGCCCGCGGCCCAGGTGCCCATGTACTGGTGCTTTTGAGGGTACACAATGCATAGTGATACACACATGAAATCGTTCCTCAAAAGATCATGAGTTCAATCAGATAGATACAATAATGTTGGAGGCTACCCCTTAAAAAAAGAGAAAGGGGGGGAGGGGAGGAGAGAATAATCCCATGATCAAGGCCTAGCTCATCAGACGGTACGCCCACAAAACTGTTGAAATACAGAGCTGAGCTTTGATCTCTAATGACTTGATTTGACATATGGCTAACCTTCTTTCGGTAAAAACTCGCTCTACAAAATGGTATTTTGATTCTTGAACTATTTTAGTATTTTCATTTTGGAATTTTAGCTGAAAAAAACTTCAAAAAAGTGACAAAAGTCCCATAAAAAAAAACAGATGGATTAAATTACTGAAATTCTTGAATTACCTGGGGCCGGTCAGTCCCAAGTTCATATAAAAATAAAAAAAATAATAATAATAATAATAATTATAATATATAATATATAATAAATTATAAAATTATATAAATATTAATAATAATAATATTAAAAAAAAGTCAAAAAAACAGCTTTGAGAAGCTGATTATGAGAGGTCCTTTGATGAATGCTTGCTTTCATTCCTCCCAACCCTCAGGAGTGAAAGATTTAGAACTAACAA
Organism: Chara braunii; assembly: GCA_003427395.1. Lineage (NCBI taxonomy): Eukaryota > Viridiplantae > Streptophyta > Charophyceae > Charales > Characeae > Chara > Chara braunii. The sequence goes on from BFEA01000097.1 coordinate 466,841, forward strand.
AAAGTTTTCAAAACATGATGAGCCAGACACTCTTTAGTTGAAGTGGAGAAGGGGCATGATAATCGGCCCACTTCAACAGAAATCTTTCTCAGCACAGGTTTTTTTCCATGGCTACGCCGGACCCGGACCCGGACATTTCCGGACATGGAACTGGACCCGGGTCCGGTAGTTTCCGGACGTCCGGAATTCCGGACATTTCCGGACCTCCGGACATGGGGGGGATCCGGACGGTCCGGAAGTCTGGACAGGTCCGGAAATGTCCGGACCATTAAAAAAAAAAAAAAAAAAAATCTGAAAAAAAAGTATGTTATGCAGAATAACAATGCAAACCACTTTTGCCTCAGAGTCATGTCAGAATTCCTAACCAAACTTGAGTTAAAAGCCAAAAACTATAAAAAGCTTAAAAAAAGACTTTAAAAACTAACAAAAGGTAATGAATTATTAATAATAAAAAAATTGGGGTTGTCTAATAAATTACTATAGAGAGAGAGCATGTCCGGACCCCCCAAAAAAGCATAAACGGGCCTGAAAAAACCCCAAAACAATTTTGGGGGCTTGGCTCCTCAATGGGGAAGGGTCCTGGACCGTTTTTTTTTGTTTTTTTTTCTCGAAATTTGCCAGATCCGGACCTTCCAGACCGGACGTCTGGATTCCGGACTGAATCCAGACCGTCCGGACGGCGGTCCGGACGTCCGGATCGTAGCCATGGTTTTTTCAAAAGGCCTCTCTGGTCATACGCAGTCTTTACCCGAACAGATCGTACGGTCACTATCGCCGTATCTAGACTGACACTTGCCCAAGACACTATACTGCAATGACGGTGTGTTCTATTCGGGGGGAAAAAGACTGTAGACATTGTCATTGTCATGAATTGACTGCAAGAAATATCGTCGCATGGAGGGCAAGTTGTATAACAGATGACCAAAAAAAAAACAGGATCCACAGATCACCTGCCTGACGCTCTCTTTCAGCAGCCGCTTGCGCCATGTCTTGTGCATATCGCTCTGCCGCCATTTGCCGTCCTTTCCTTTCTAACTCGGCTTCCTGTTCAACATTCATTTTCATTCGCAGTGACAACAACAACAAATGGACGGCAATCATTGCATCATCATTATTATTGGGTTGCAATCATTGCATTCATCATGTGAGAAAAGCCTAAGCATCTCTTGATTGCAACAACTGCAATCCACTAATAGTGATGCAATGATTGCACATCTTAAAAATTAAAATACAGATTGCATTTATGTGAGAGAAACCTAAGCATCTTTGCAGTACGGATTGTCCACAAATGGTTAACAGGTACCCCCACTTTTCACCCCTAGGGTAACCTTCACCACCCTGAAATGTGCAGTGGGGATCATGTTTTTTTTTTGTTTTTTTTTTTTTTTGCCCTGTTTTGTTTTTGGTCGAGGTTTGTATACAAACACCAATTTTGGTGTGAAATATGGTTAAAATGGCCAATTTTGGTGTTTGTTGGGTTCCTGGAGATGGTTGTTTTGGGGAGTGGTGAAAATTGTGACAACCGACAAATTGAAATGTTGGTGAAATTTCATGAAAGTGCACTTTTGGCTTGCTGTTTTATATGTTTTTATTTTCTTTTTTCGTTTTTTTTTTAACAATAAGTTAGTAAGAAGTGCACTCTATAGATTGGTGTGAAATATGGTTAAAATGGGCCTTTGGTTTTCTTATAAATGGGGGTGAAAATTTGGGGGTCGGTTAACCTTCTGTTGAATCCGTTTGGATTTTATTTATGCAAGTGAGAAAAAAGTTGAAAAGTTGAAAACCCATTCCATTTTATTTTTTTATTTTAACAAACTTTTCTTTATTATTAGAACTATGCAAGAGAAAAAAGTCATAAGCATATCGGAATAAAGTTCAATAAACACAATGGGTTTCATTTATTTTCTCTTGTTTTCTTTTTGTTACGCGTCTGGCTGGCGGCCGAGGGCTTGAACCCTGGACCTCATGCGGGGTACCAGTCCGTTCGCTTCCAGACTTGTCACTGGTACCAGACACAGCTCGGGATGATTTTGCATTTCTGTCCCCCCAACGTTCTCCACCTATTGCCCTTCTACTAGTAGACTTATGCTGGACATACCCCTGGGACCAGCCGAGCTGTTAAGCCGTTTCCGGGTATATGTGTTCCGGTCACACACACATTCGTGTGAGACACCTCGTGCTGTACTTGAGAGTTGAGACTGAGGGATACCGATCTCAGCACTGACATTTCCGCTACCGTCTTCACCCGAATAGAACGCCCGGTCATTATAGCTGCATTTGGCCCAACTTTCAGTCCAGATGCAGCAATAATGAAAGGGCGTCCTATTCGGGTGAAGACGCCAGTACTCTTCTCGGAGCATCCATTCATCGTCAAAGTCGAGTCCCGCATAGGTGTCCGAATCACGCATGTGTGTGCACTCCCTCCCTCCCTCCTCCTCCTCCTCCTCCTCCTCCTCCTCCTCCTCCTCCTTCTCCTCCTCCTCTTCATCATCATCATCCGCCGCCGCGTCCGCCGACGTCACCACCACCACCGCCGCCGCCTCCTCCTCCTCAGCTGGATTGAGTTGTTTTTGTTAGACTTCTGGTTTAACTTTACGCCGAACATGCAGGAGCTTGCATCGTACTCTGTCCGCTCTTATTTTGTCCCCGCCAAAGGAATCAGGCAAACTAAAAAACAGTGCTGAGCGGTGAGTCACCGGGAGTGAAATCCTACGACGAAGACCTGTGAAGCCGAGGCGGCCCTTTTTTTTTGTTTTTTTTTTTAGAAAAACTTTCATTTTCATTATAATCCTGGAAAAGGGGCTGGCCAAGCCAAGGCTGCCTGAAGTCGCTAGTACATGTCTCATTTTCATTACTTGCAGTCCATTAAAACCCACCAGTACTTCCTAAATTCGTGCCCAGCCACGGTTTTCCCCTTGCACAACCCGTGACTTCCCTCCACACAGAGCTGGTCCAAGTGAGATCTTCAAATCTTACAACGGACAACTGTACACACGAGGCTGTCGTTGGTCCCTTGATGTCCCATTTTCATAATTTGCACTCCCATAGTCCCATTGGTTAGGTCACCTGGTCCCGTCTGCTGGCAAGCAGCAGCGCCACTTGTCCTGTCAATCACCATGCTATATCATCACACCTAACGAGGGGCTGTGACAAACTGTTTCGTCGGAGTTTTCTCCATATATATTGTCACACTGTGAATCAGAGCGCGAAGGCGAAAAAAAGCAAAACAAGGAAAAGGGAAAAGAAGGAAGGAAGGAAAGCCCCACCTGTTCATCACCTTTTACATACAAGGCCAGACACGTGGATGACAGGTTGAGCGCTGGCTGCCCCCATCCCCGTGTGTCACAAGGATCCACTTGCACGCAGCCAAAAGGCAAAAAAGAGGTAAAGAAAAGGAGGAGGAAACCAATTGCCACTGTTACAACAAGGTTCAACATATTCTTTTATTTTATTCTTTCTTTTTTCTTATTTTCTTTTTCTTTTCTTCAGAAATTTGTACTTTTTTTCTTTCTTTTTTTTTTTTCTTTTTGTTTCAATTTTTTTCTTTCTTCTTTCTTCAACTCCACATCTGTTGCTCCTGATCGCTTGATTCTATTGATCAGTCAGGAAGAGGAGCCCCCACCCCGGCAGATAGGACAGGCACGCTGAGGATGACATGCATGTTCACAAGGATGCCCAAGGAGCGCTACTTCAGCACAGCATCCAGCAGGATGGCTAGCACGGACCATCCCATCAAAACAGTCCTGCCAAAGGACATGCTGTCCACATATATATATATAGATATATATATATTGTCACAAACAGAACTGCCCGGTAAACCCTAGGCAGAGAGAAAGAAGAGGACAACAAACGAGGGGCTGTGACAAACTGTTTCGTCGGATTTTCACCAACTCATCAGGAGGCTAACCCTCAACAGTCTGCAGAATCCCCTCACTGATTACACTGTAAATGATAATCTACCTTAACCAAAATCAAAGTAGACTATCACTCACCCACACCAGATGGAAAACTCTACAGACTGTAGGTTCACACCCCATCACAAGCCAGCAAAACATCCACGAAACAAAGAAAGGTCTGTCACAGCCAAAAAATACACTCCAGACACGCCGCTGGCACTAGAGGCACAGCATGGCCGCCTAGTAACGGCCCCGACCACTGCCGCTCGACCTGACCGGAAAAAACCGTAGCAGGAAGCTAGCGAAGTCGTAGCATATATCGTCTATATATATATATCATCATCATATCATTCATACTAACTTCATATCAAACCCCGAGACATTCGGGAGCTGGTGCCGCTCAGCAGGAGTTGATGAAAATCACCCCAAACCCCGAAGGTCATGGCGCAGGTATGGTGAGGCAAAAAGAAAACAAACAACGTTCGGAACGTGTACTGGTAACAAGGACAGGTACATCCAATCCTCTTTTGCACGAGGAGGATCCCTCCTGTACGGGAAGCAAGCTTTGCCGAAATGCCAGCACGGCGTTTCTGTTCTAGTTTTGGCCGTCGGCGCCGACAGCCATTTTGATCGACTCACCCCGCGCCTCCGAACTTTTCGGAGAGGCTCCATCGTGATTCTCAAGTTGGCTAGGGCCATGTAAAAAGGGGCTCACCCCCATTTGGGTTAATAATCTATCTAGTATCTACTTAGCCCACTGAAGCTCTCATTACTGATCCACTGAGCTTGCCGCCTCAACCAAAAAGGGTCAACCAAAAGGGTGAGCCGAAAGGGTTGTGAAAACTTGCGATCAATTCTAAGTTAAGTTAGTTAACAAAATTGAAGTACCTAATGAAAGTGTGCTACTACATAATAAGTGTCATGTAGAGCAATGTCAAGACCAGAATTAGCTAATACAATTCCAGTAAATTTCATTCATTCACGCGGAAAATGCACAGCAAACTTCATGCAGAGAATTTCAGACACATAACAAACAAGTTAAACAAAAACATGATTTTAATTTCTTTAACAGTTTGAAAATTGAATATTACTATAACCACAAACAAAGGAAATCGATCGGTAACACCAACCTCCTTAGCCCGCTGAAGCTCTCGCATTCTCAACTCTCCCTGCCATTCCCTGTCACGCTTGACTTTCAACAACCTCTGTAATCCATCACAATTCCCAAAAAAGTGAGTTCAAATAACAAAGGGGAGAGAGAAGAGAGGGGGGGGCGGGGGGGGGGGGGGGGGGGGACTCTGTGGAGGTATCAAATTCCAGTAGGTGAGATAAATGTTGTCCAATGACTCAAAATTGAAACTAGTCAAAATTGAAGATTCTCAAATTTTGAACAACGAGCCCCTGTTAATCTGCAATGCCTCGAAATCCTCTGTCATTGACGACGAGTTTCCCAACAAAACAAGGGAGGGGAGTTAAATAACGGAAATGGGGGTTTAATACCGTTGCATTGAATTACTAAGTTACTGTGGGTGAGATAAATCATAAATGTCATCAAATGCCTCGGATTTCTCGAAATGAAATAACGGCTGAGTGGGGATCCGGGCCGCCCGGGTGACAGGCAGGGGCCCGGGGGAGGTCCCGGGCGGCCTGGCCGGGCAGGGCACCCGGTTGGGGGCTGGGCCCCCCCAGCGCACTCACCTGCAGGGGGATTTCAGACCCCCTTTCGGACCCCGTTTGTGTGTGTGTGTGCGTGTGTGTGTGTTTGTGTGTGTGTGTGTGTGTGTGAGAGAGAGAGAGAGAGAGAGAGAGAGAGAGAGAGAGAGAGAGAGAGATGTGTTTGAATCATACTTGCAGCTCATGCGCGGGGTGCCGCGCGCACATGCACGCACACACAAGTGATGCGGCGCATTAAAAAAATAGAAAAACAAAAATGTCCTCGTTGTGTTCAGCCTCTTTTCGAAAGGATCCCTAGAGCATATTAGCTAGGCCCCGACGTCATGCAGAGATACACTTCAACCTTGTACTCCCCGAGGGTGGCCAGAGAATATATAGTCTGGATTCGAATTCAGGTCTGTGCATGTCGGTTATGGGTCACCATTTCTCTGTTTTTGCGCTTTTCTTTTCTTTTCTCGTTTTTCTTTTCTTAGGAATACGTGCAGTGGCCCTAAGGGCCTTTACTCACCAAATGCACAAAAGACAAAACATATGGTGGCGTATTATTCCACGTTCTGCAGAAGATTCATTCTAATTTTGCACATTTCGTGAGTAGTGCAGTCAAGCCCTAAGAGTCCCGTGCAGGGACCAACAGGCCCTAGCTACGTGAGCAACCCCTGTCTCTTATACACATCTAGATGTGTATAAGAGACAGGTGTTAGAGAGAGAGAGAGAGAGAGAGAGAGAGAGAGAGAGAGAGATGTGTTTGAATCATACTTGCAGCTCATGCGCGGGGTGCCGCGCGCACATGCACGCACACACAAGTGATGCGGCGCATTAAAAAAATAGAAAAACAAAAATGTCCTCGTTGTGTTCAGCCTCTTTTCGAAAGGATCCCTAGAGCATATTAGCTAGGCCCCGACGTCATGCAGAGATACACTTCAACCTTGTACTCCCCGAGGGTGGCCAGAGAATATATAGTCCTGTCTCTTATACACATCTAGATGTGTATAAGAGACAGTGGGAACAACCCCTAATGTTATTGGAACCCATCGGGATTTGAACGCGTGATGTATATATTAACACTTGGCTACACGTGTACAGTTCAGCCACCAGGGCAGCAGGTCATGCATGGTTACTTCTGCTCTTGCTGTCACTGGTTTTGCCCTCGATAGCATGGTTATGGTCTCTCTCCAAGCTGAGCAGCTGAAGCTGCACTACATGTTCCCTTTCGTTTTTTTTGTTTTTTGTTTTTTTTTTTTGKGGGGGGGGGGGGGGATGTGATYTTGCCCTTCACGAGACSCCACCCTCCCTCACCGGGCAGCAGCAACAATGGGCATTGAATMAAAAAARAAAAAAAAAAAAAAGAAAAAGAAAGAGAGAGAGAAAGAAAGATGCCACCCTCCCTCTTTGAGCCGATTCTCCCTGGTGCACCCCAACTCCCTCAGTCCTACCTCAGTGTCTACCACTCAGGACAATCACCCTCTACCATTTTTCGGTGGGGTGACCTGACCGGACAGCAGTTGCAGGCACCAGCGCTAAGCGGGCACCCCACTCAGCTCAAGTTGAAGCATATATTCAAACGACCCCTGTTGTGCGGGTACTTCGGGTGCTAGGCAGAAGCATTCTCTCCACGAGCCCCATGGGTAGACCCTAAGTGCCCCGTCGTGCGGGTTCTTTGGGTGCTGGGCATAACCATTCTCTCTACGGGCCCCGTGGGTTGGTTGACCCTAAGCGCCCCCCAAAGTTCCGTACCCCGTCGTGCGGGTACTTCGGGCGCTGGGCATAAGCACCCTCTCCTCTCTACAGGCCCCATGGGTAGGCCCTAAGTGACCCCGAACGTTCAGTACCGGGGTCCTTGTAGATGTCTAAGCATTCTCCCCGAGCTACCACAGGCAGTGCCTAACGACCACGCCCAAGGCGTAACCCATTTGGGCAACAAACTTGACGTCGTGTGCAATGAATTAGAAAGTAATGGACACCAAATAATCTCTCCAACCACTCAATTCCGATTCTCAATAAACTGTCGCAACCCCGTGAACCTACACAGCAGCTGAACAAGCTTCAGCGAAGAAAGTTGAAGAAATGATGATATGAAGCATGTGCGTGATGACGAAGGCCGCGGGAAACGGAAGCAATGAACGAACAGAAGGCGTGATCATGCACCTACCTACCTGCTCACAAGAATGTGAGAGCTGGAGGAGTACCGATGTTCAGGTGACGGCATTTTTCTTTTTTTCCATCCACACATCCAGCACTTTTGCACACTATTTGACTCTCTAATAGCCCTTCGCGCACAACGTATGTTCCTCGACTATTATACCATGACGGCGAGAAAAAACACAGCACAGTAACCACATGTATGACTTAGAATTCTACCAACAGCTCCTCAGAAATCATTTGATAGTACCTACCACCCACCCCCAGACAAAAAGAAGAAATGTTCATTAGAAACAAGAAGATTTTCATGAAAAGTGGTGGTCCCTGTTAAGTGGATGGCAAGCATACAATGTGGAGTACCCCTGATCTTCACAACTGACAGACAGACAAAGGTTTAAATTTGAAACCTGGGGCTGAAAAGTGGTGGTCCCTGTTAACCACTGGTTTGCCTGCTCACCAGTTCTTCTTAATATGCGCTATGTTTTGGTGGTGGTGGGGGTCCCCATTAACCTGGGGCTGAAACGTGGGGGTCCCTGGTAACCACTTGTGGAGGGAGGGTGGTGAGGGCCGGGGGGAGGGGGGAGGGGGGGGCCGGGGGCGGCAAACCTGTGCTGATCCCATTTGGATGCTGTGAGCGTGGATGTCAGCATGACCGACAGGTGCTCCATAGCTCTTGTGTATCTCCCGCAGCCAGCTGCAATGAATGGAATGCCTTCGGGAGGTGACGGTCATTCGTTGACGTGACGGTAGTCCGCATCTTGACAGGGATGTCTATGTCACCGAGTCTCTCTCCAAGACAGTGCCCACATCGTTACACCTTCCGTGCCGGTCGGAATTTACCCGACAAGGAATTTCGCTACCTTAGGACCGTTATAGCAACGGCCGCCGTTCACCGGGGCTTCGGTAACAGGTAGACAACCATTGTCAGTGGCAGACTTCTCCTACCCTACATGTCCTACCACCACCTTCTCCCGAACATAATGCACCCCATTACACCTGTAGAGGACCGGAAAGATAGCTCGTATACACTCACGCCCGGGGTGTGTTGTGTGGTGCGCTGTGTTCGGGGGGAAGGTAGGTTCTAGGAGCCTCCTTTGCCACGTTCAGGGCAAAGGGTAGGAGAAGCTAAGGTTCACAAACTGAGCAACAAAAAGCCAGCGATTCAAGATGAGATGACGACCATCTCTTTCACCTCCTCCTCCTCCTCCTTCCTCATATCCAGGGTGCGTTGTGTTCGGGGGAAGATGGAAGGTAGGTTCTAGGAACTTCCTTTGTCACGTTCAGGACCAAGGGCAGGAGAAGCTGCAACGAAAAGCTAGCGCTTAAAGTTGAGATGACGACCACCTCCTCCTCCTCCTCCTTCCTCATATCCAGGGTGCGTTGTGTTCGGGGGAAGATGGAAGGTAGGTTCTAGGAACTTCCTTTGTCACGTTCAGGACCAAGGGCAGGAGAAGCTGCAACGAAAAGCTAGCGCTTAAAGTTGAGATGACGACCACCTCCTCCTCCTCCTCCTCCTCATCATCATCTCCAGGGTGCATTGTGTTGGGGGGAAGATGGATAGTAGGTTCTAGGAGTCTCATTTGCCACATTCAGGACAAAGGGTAGGAGAAGCTGCAAGTTTCACATACTGAGCAACAAAAAGCTAGCGCTTAAAGATGAGACGATGAGTCGATGACCATCACATTCCCTCCTCCTCCTCCTCCTCCTCCTCCTCCCACCCCTCCCCCTTCCCCTCCCATCCTTCCTCTGCATAATATGTCCCTTTAGGATCCCAGTTTATATAGCATTCTATTACCAAGTTCAGGAGAGAAATGGAGAGGACAGAGCATCCCTCGGGGGCATCCGTTTTTAAAATGAAATGATACAGAGAAGATTAGCATGGCCCCTGCACAATTAGAAAAACGTTTCTAAGCTAGCAAGACACTACTCGACGTAACGACAGACGAAATGAAGATGACAGTGCACTCACTCACCTCCTCCTCTTCCCTCTGCTTTTCCTTCATGAGCTTCTCTTCTGCTTCTTGTGCAAGCCTCTGCAATCCAGATATTGACCCCCAGAACAAAAAGAAGATATAAAAGTCACAAAGCCATTCAGCAAATTGGACCCTTCCGAACAAGAGAAGGGTATTTCATTCAGCAAATCGGGCGGGCCCTTAGTACTCCTTGCAGAACTGGAAAAGGGTAACTTGTGGGGATGCAATCTTGCTGTGTTATGTGAGGGATCAATCAACAAGCATCGTACTGTTGAGAATGCTCAAGAGTGAAGCCCTTTCTTTTGCCGCCACTCCCCCCCCCCCCCCCCCCCCCCCCCCCCTCTCCACCCTTTTCACTCCCCTATTGTTGCTTGCATTTTTTCTCTTCCCCTCCCCCCCACCCCCCCCACCTATTGTCCATGCTCACCTGAGAATCAACAGATTCTTATGGAATCATTTGTATGGACTCCCTGTGGCCTGAAAGTGACTCCGCTTCTTTTTCCTTTTCTTTTTCTTAAACTACCAGTCCGTTCCCCAGATATTTTGTTCCGACATGCCTGTTAACCCGCCGCAAAATCGCGGGTCGGGCCTACCAGATGGAGAAGGCTGGCGTCGCCAAGCAAATAGTGTGCCTCACCGGTTTAGCAGGAACGCATGCGGCAACGGACTGGTGGGTATCATTCATCCACACGGGCTCAACCTGAATGTTACACCTTTTCTAACTCAATGGACCATGGACCAGAGTCACCAGGTATCGAACTTGTATGATTGTATCAGCGGAAAGAGAAAAAAAAAATGAAAAAAAAAAAATATAAATTTTAAAAATATACACATCAGATATTAAACTGAGCAAAACAGAAAATAACTGCTCTTGAAGTTACCTCAGTAATGTCTACTACTGTTTTTTTAACTTTTTTTTTTTTTTTAATACAAACAAACACAGTCCCTTCTATTCTGGAGGGGCACCAGTCTGGTCACTTATCAGCAGCAAGCAAGCGAAAGACAAAATGTTTTTTATCCGTATTTTTTTTTTTTTTTTTACTGTTTTACTATTTTCAAATCTTCAAATTTTCATCCTTCAGCCAATCGGAACATGTGACACAACAGAAACGAATAATGGTTGTGCAGGAAGAACCTCAAAACAATCAACTGAGTAAGGGTGGCCGACAAACCGTAAAGCGCTCTGCTACCTGAGCGTCAAAAACAACAAAGAGGTTTAACACATTTTTGTTCAAGTCAACTTCAAAAAAAAAACAAAAAAAAAACGCCTTGCAGTTGCACAGCCAAACATTTTTGAAATTTGACTACCGGTAGCATGCATGTTTGGCGGTGTGAGACATCCTCGAAAGGTGTTCTCGATTTCTGTACAAGTTTGTCCAGTTGTGAACCCCTTGTGGTATCACATGTCCTCACAACGGGACGTTGTCCCGGAACCACGAGCTTTTGCAGACTCATGAAAAAAACTGTCTTTGAGATAACAAGAAGCATTGCGGCAGTCGGATTGTAAACGCAGCAAACTTGAGCAACACAGTAAAGCAAGTGAAATCCATACCCTCCTCTTCATCTCAAATGCAATGAGCTGGTCAAGCTCCCTCTGCTGCCTCATTCTCAGCCATTCCAGCCTTTTGGCCTCCTGTACATGCACATGCCCCCACCCCCCCCCCCCCCCAAAAAAAGGGTTCAACCTCCTGATGAGTCAGTAAAGGTACGACGAAACAGTCTGGCACAGATGCATTTTTGTTTGGCAAAACTGTGTACAGCGCACACGACAACACACACAGGCTGTTTCAATTTCGGATCTGCGCATCTGGGTGGGAAAGGAGTGGTTCTGCTCACACACACACACACACACACACACACACACACACACACACACAGTTTGTTTTCTTTTTTAAATCACACTCGCACGCACACACACAAACACACACGCGTGCGTGCGCGCACGCATGCACGCACGCACGCACGCACACACAGAGAGAAAGAGAGACAAGGATACCACAGATGCATGCACCAAAACTATGCTGCCCGACGATAGGGTGGGCCCCATGACGTATGCATTGCAAAATTCCTGAGAGAAGTTGGGAAAAATATGTCACAGTCTGCTGACTCTCAGCAAAATTATGCATAGAATCAGGGTAACCGGCGTTCGGGACAGGCCGAACGCCCGAACCCGAACGCCCGAACATATGGGACCCCATGTGGATGCGTTCGGCCGTTCGGGCCTGCAAGGAATATGAGTGTGAGCGATATACATAAAACCAAGTTGCGAAATCACACAGCTGAGCAAGTAGCAGTATCCCAAGTACAGAGTACAAATGCACCAAGAAAACCATCCATAAAGAGCAATACAATGAAGTATTGAGCCAATGTCCAAGCCCGTAGGCCACACCAACACAGTATCCAGAGTCGCTCTCTCTGTCTGGCGCACAGCGCCCAGCCTACTCTACCATACTATCCTACTCTACAGCTGGTTCACACAACAGGATCACTTCGGCTCACGAAGACCAATAAACATGACTGTCAACACCATCGGCGACCTCTCTTCATGTACCAGGTACGTAACTCGTCACCCTCAATCAGACCTTGATTATCCCACACAGCGCCTCACTCCCTGAAGACCACCCGATCATCCGCTGTACCCCCTGGCGCCTAGCAGCCCGGCTATGGCCGCCTGCGCCCCGCTGCCCTGCAGTGCCCCACTTCACCTCTCACGCCCCGTCAGCGCCCTTGGCAGCAGTGCCGCATCAAGCGAGAGCGCAGCAGCACTTCCGCATTGCCAGCACTGGCCAGAATGCCTGGCCTGGGCTGCCTCACTTCCTTTATGGAAGTGGCAGCCTGCTGCATGCTGCGTGTGGCCTGGCTGGAAGCTTCCAGTAGCTTCCGGTTGGGCCTCAGACCCTGTGCCCAGGCCAAGACTTACAGTTGAGGGCCTGGGCCCTTTACAGTTGGGCGCGGCCTGAGTCTCCGGACTTGGGCTCTTAGCTGCATCTGCGCAGGGCCCCCAGGTAGGTGCGTTGGCTGTACTGCTTTTCCAGAGGCCGACAGCCTGCGTCTCAATGTATCGGCCCTGCTTTGTGTGTAGGTGCCCAGGCACAACTTTCGTGGCCTGGGCCAACTGTAAGGCGCAGCTTAGTGAGGCTCGCGCGTTCATTCAACCAACCGACCCGCTGCAAGAGCCTGAATACCCACATATGGAAATGTCGAATTTGGCCTGTGATGAATATTCAGGCCCGCCTTCACTTAGGGTGGGCACTTGGCTTGCTGGGGCCTTGGCCCAGAACAATGTGATGTCTGAAAGGGCCACTTGAGGGCTTGTTCCTCACATTCCATCCCCCTTAGCTTCAAAAGTCCGCTGAGATGCTTCATGCTGGTGCCTTCCCCTTCAGTCTTTTCTCATAATCGGCCACGATCTGAGGAGCTGTCTTGACAAGTTCCTCCCTTGAAATCCATCGATCTTCCTTCGGATCTGTATGATGCCTGAAATGTACTCTGTATTCCCTCGCAGGTTTGGGAGGTCTTCCCCTGCCAGGTGGCTTAGGAACAGGCGTATCTCTGTGATCCAGGATGTCGTCGACGTCCACGTGGCCATCCATGGTTGGGGGCAGCATAGATCTCCGTGATGGGAGCTGTGCTGTCTCAGCAAAAGGTGCAAGTTTGGAAGTGTGGAAAACAGGGTAAGTGCGTAAGTGACCAGGGATACGAATAACGTACGGGGGACCATCCAAATCATTCCCCACGATATCCAGGACTTCCCAGGGACCGAAATACTGTGGCATTAGTTTCCTAGAGATGCCAAACTCCTGTCCCAGTTCACTAGCCTCGACCCAGACACGTTCCCCTACCTGAAATGTGGACTGTCGACGACGCTTGTTCTCAGAAGCAATCATGACCTCCTGAGATTTCTTAATATGTTCGACAGTCTGCTGCAACAGTTTCTCATACTGGACACCAAATTCAATGGTTCCAGGAGTTGCAGCAGTTCGGTTTTCAGGCAGGAGGAAGTCTAGAGCGGATCTAGGCTTCCATCCGAGATGTAACTGATTAGGACTGACACCGATGGTGCTGTGTACAGCATTGTTGTACAGACTGGCGATGAGAGGCAACTTCTCATCCCAGTCATCCTGGCTGGGCTTGATGTAATGCCTCAGCAGATGCTGCACCACTCGGTTCATCTGTTCAGCCTGCCCATTTGCTTCGGGATGATTCCCAGAAGTCATATGAAGCTGGCTGCCCATCTGTTCAACGGTCTGTTTCCACATCTCACTAGTGAAACGGGCATCTCTATTACTAATGATAGTCTAAGGCAATCCAAAATCACGTACCCAGTTGTCCATGAACAACTTGATGACGTCCTCAGTCCTGGCAGTCTCTGGCATGGCGATTAGTCTAGCGTACTTAGTGAACCTATCCACTATGACAAAGATGTGCCTCTTGCCATTCTTGCTGGTCACAAGAGTATCCATGAAATCCATGGAGATACTCCGCCCTGGGCCAGCAGGAATGGGTAAAGGATTGAGTAACCCAAGTGGAGCTTGAGTCCGCGACTTATCCCGCTGACAGACCTGACAGGTCTCCACGTACTTCTTCACATCGTCAAGCATGTTGGGCCACCAGAACCGTTGTACTAAATTAGCACTCGTCTTCTTATAGCCGAAGTGTCCGATTGCGTCGTGGCACTCACCTAAAAATAAACTATGCAAAATCTCTCTAGATGGAACAACTAACCTCTTGAACCCTGCCTTCTCAAGAAAGAGCAACCCATCCACCATCACAAACTCACCAGTGGTGGCCGTGTCTTTAGCCTGTAGTTTGTTGATGATGTCCATCGTGATGGGATCTTCCTTGTAGGCTTCATCCAACGATTGAGTCACGTCCTCAGACAAACAGCGCACCTAGGTAGTCTGCCCTCCTAGACAATGCATCTGCAACCTTGTTGTACTCTCCCTTCAAATAGTGTAGTTTGAAATCATATTGATCTATGACTTCAATCCAGCGTTTGAGTCAATCAGAGAGAACTGGTTGAGTCTTGATCCACTTGAGTGTCTGATGGTCAGTTATCAAGTAAAAGAACCTTCCTAACAGGTAGTGCCTCCAGTGGACAAGTGCCTTGTAAAGAGCGTAGAGTTCCCTGTCGTAGGTGGACTTTGCCAACTTCTTTGAAGGCATCTTTTTGCTCATGTACTCGATCGGTCTCAACTTCTTCCCTTCCTGCTTAGCCAGCACTGCGCCAATCCCATATTGGCTTGCGTCAGTGGTTACAACGAACGGCCTTTGCGGGTCGGGTACCATGAGAACCTCATGATGCGTGAGAGCATGCTTCAAACGCTTGAAAGCTGCCTCACACTCGTCAGTCATGTCCCATGGTGTATCGAGTCGAGTTAGATCAGTCAAGGGAGATGTGATCGTGCTATAATTCTTTACGAAATTGCGGTAATAACCACGCATTCCCAAGAACGACCTGACCTTAGTCACTGGCTGGGGTCGTGGCCAGTAACGAATGCTAGCCACTTTCGCATCTTCGGGCCTAATTCCATCCGCGGATACCTCATGACCCAAGTACAAGATTTGTGTGCGACCAAACTCGCATTTCTCATAGTTTATCTTATACTTGTGCTGCCGAAGGAGTGAAAGTACTTTGTCTACATGCTGAGCATGCTCCTCGACAGATCTACTGAAGATAAGTATGTCGTCGAGGTACACGACAACAAACTTGTCCAAGTAGTCATGGAAGATCCTATTCATGGCGTGCTGAAATGTACCCGACGCATTGCAAAGGCCAAAGGGCATCACCACAAACTCGTACAGACCGTACCTGGTTTGAAATGCGGTTTTGTGCTGGTCCTCTGGTCTTATGGCAATCTGATGGTAGCCGGATTTTAAGTCTATCTTTGTGTAGTACTTACACCCCTGCACCCTATCCAGAAGGTCGTCGATGCGTGGTAGAGGCTCTGCGTTCTTAACGGTGATGGCATTGAGGCCTCTAGAATCAATGCACATCCTTAGTGTTCCCCCTTTCTTCGGAACAAACAATACTGGTGAGCCAAAGGGGGAAGTGCTAGGCCGGATCCAACCCTTCTCTGTGAGCTCTTTCAGTTGCCGCCGAAGTTCGTCCAACTCGGCTGGAGCCATCCTATAGATTCTACCGTTAGGTGTTTTACTTCCTGGGATAATCTCTATGGCATGGACAATCTCCCTGTCTACGACTCCTGTACGCTCCTCGAACAGATCTGGGTACTTGGCGACGATGGTCTCTATCTCTTGGGGTGTTTTAACGGCCTCCCCTTTTGCAGAGACATAGACTAAGTACATTCCTTCCTCGTGAATCTGTTTATAATAGTTATAGAAGGCAGACGCGCATAGGCACCCATAGGAGTCTATTAACCTACTGCCTTTGTACTTGGCCAGTCTCACGGTTCTCCCACTACGCAACTCGTGCTTCAAAACCTTCTTGTCCCAGTCAAACTGGGGCTTGGAAACCTCGAGGTAGTACATGCCCAATAACATGTCAAAGGGCAACTCGTCGCTCACCAGGAATGATATCTTATGGTTTATCTCTCCTCCTGGGTAGGAGAAAGTGCAGACTATATCTTTAACGTAGTCCTCCACCATCATGCGCTCTTTGTTGGCCAAAGTAGATGCTACCGGTCTACTAAGACGCTGCACCCGGTCCTTTAGGCACAGTCTGTCAACGCCGTCGCGACTTATGAAGTTTCGCGTGGAGCCAATGT
Organism: Chara braunii; assembly: GCA_003427395.1. Taxonomy (NCBI): domain Eukaryota; kingdom Viridiplantae; phylum Streptophyta; class Charophyceae; order Charales; family Characeae; genus Chara; species Chara braunii. Next base: position 483,251 of record BFEA01000097.1, read on the forward strand.
CTACGAAGGCGCCGCACTTGCGTCCACCCACATCAACTTCCACAACGAAGTGCTCCCCTTTAGGACCTCTACTCAATGCCACCCAGGACTCACGAGGGTCCCTTGCCGACCACTCACCTTGAAGGTCCTCTAAGGCCTCAGACACATCCAACGTACAGAGTATAGTTGGGTCCGGATGCGTCTTCAGACCCTCTTGCAGCATGTCCCTCTTAGTGCCCACACACTCGATCCCCCACACTCCCACCACCCCAGCAACAAGCTCTGGCTCGGCACCACCATCTTTTTGACAGCACCCGTGCGATCCCCCGTTGCCCAAGCATCACCCCCGACGGCGCTGACGCTGAGACAGTGCAGTGACATCAACAAAAATTAGAAACGGGGGCCTTGCGCCCAACGCCCCGGCCAGCTAACGCAGCGCAGTAGCATGGCCCCTGCGCAAGGCGCTTGAAGTCCATCCCTCCCTCCAGGAATGAAGCAATCAATGCCATTGGCTCAAGGTACATTTGTTTTTTTTTTTGTTTTTTTTTCTTTTGTAGAAAAATAGAAAGGGTGTTAAACCACAAGTACACGGCCCCAGCCTTGCAGTCCGAAACTTGTCGCCACAAGAAAACGAGAGAGGCCGAAACGTCAAACGCCGGGCCCGCCGTTGATAAATTAGATCGACGATTGCAGTTTCGTTTCGTGCCTCCAGAATTTCAGGTGTCAGGCCCGCGGCCCAGGTTCCCATGTACTGGTGGGCTTTAACACTCTTAAGGCAGAGGGAGGGGGGGTCATAAACAGGCAGTACCCCTCCCAGATCGGCGCAGACAATGGCAGTACAATTTTTTCCACAGGCTGCAATGTTTTTTCGTTATACACACTCAAGCAGAAAGGGAGGATCTACGAAGGCTGGTATCAACTGGCCTTCTAGCTCAGTTGGTACACACCCCTAAATTGTCGAAATACGGACCGGCGTTCAAACTCCACTGGAAGCAGGTGGTTAAGAAAAGAAAGGATTTACAAAGGCTGGTTTGGGGCTTCTTCTTTGGAAAGGTGGTTAGTGGTAGAAAGGGACATGTTTTTGTTGCAAACGGTTAAGCTCAACTGGGAGTCGATCCTTCTCAGGGATCCCCGGGCCGTAACGTGGGGACACATTGAGTTCAAACTTCAAATCTTATTTGAAGTTATTTCGTTCCAGGGACGCTGGGCCCGGCTCCCAGCAGGTGTTGCCCCCCACCTATAGAAAGGAGCATGATTTTTCTTTTGGGGGGGTTAGGGTGGGTTTGGGGGGAGGGCGGGGCGGGGGCGGGGGCGGAGGGTAACGAATGGTAATTTGAAGTTTGAACTAATTTCAGATTGCTTGAAAGCCTGCAAGTTCTGCAACATCACTCTCGAGTCTCCACTGACTGTCTAGTTGAAGCTAAGATCTCATGGTTATGAGACTTACTGGGCCGTGGCATTGTAAATACTAAAAAACAAATAAAAAAGTTAAAACTTAAAACTTAAAAGTAAACAAAAAAAAAAGCAAAAAAAAAAAAAAAAA
>BFEA01000097.1:572885-583294 GCA_003427395.1 Chara braunii
ATATATATATATATATATATATATATATATATATATATATATATATATATATATATATATATATATATATATATACAAGGTTGCCAGGCCGAACGTACGGAGGCCCCTAACCTGACCCCCGAACGTTCGGGCGTTCGGGTCCTCGTATAGGGGCCGAACCTGGAGGGGTTCGGACCCCGCCAAAAATTATTTTGACACCTAAATATATATATATATTTTTTTAATTGTTTTTTGTGTGTTCTTTGTCATGCAAGGTCTCTCCGTGTTAATTTTGAACCCATTATGTTTAGCCAAACAAAAATGAAAAATAGGCAAAGATGGTGGTGTCAAAACTTGTTTGCCCACTCACTAATTTGTTTTTTTTCTCTTTTCACTTTTTATTTTTCCTTTATTTCGAGGCATGAATTTTTTCAAACTTTATTTGTAGATTTTCTATTATGTAAGATACACATATATAAATTTTCATGGCATTTGTCATAACAAAAAAAAAAAAAAAATCGCCAAAGATCGTGGTGCCAAAAACGTGCTCGCCCACTCAATCATTTCATTCTCGTTTTATTTTTTATAATTTTTTATTATTATTATTCATTTTTAGTATCTGATTTTAAATGTGGAGACGAATTTGGATGTAACGTTGAGGCAAATGTTGTTTAGTTTATTCTTCTGCATAATATAGATTTGTTTTAGATTTTTTGTATTTTTTGTATTTTTTGTTTTTTTTTGTCCACATTCAGCCAAACGGCCGAACGCGTTGAGAGGGGGTGCCGAACGTTCGGGCGTTCGGGTTTGGGTGTTTGGCCCGTCCCGAGCATCGGCAACCCTATATATATATGTATATATGTATATATATATACGATATATATATATATATATATATATATATATATATATACAGGGTTACCAGCCCGTACGTACGGGCGTTTGGGGTCCGAACCCGAAGGCGTTCAAGCCCCGCCAAAGATTATTTAGAGGCCTAAAAATACGTTTTTCCTTCTAAACGTGTTTTTGTAAGTTCTCTACGATGTGAGGTACACCCCTATAAATTTAGAAGTCAATTTGTCAAGCCAAACAAGAATTAAAAATCGCCAAAGATGGTTGTGTCAAAGTGTGACTGTTTTTTTTTTTTTTTTTACTTTATTGTGGACCTAAACAATATTATTATATTTTGAAATATTTAAAGTGAGTTTTGTATTATGTAAAGTACACATCTGTAAATTTTCAGGGCATTTGGCTGTGCTAAGAAAAAAACAATTGTCACAAATGGTGGTGTCGAAAACGTTTTCGCTCACTCATTAGTTTTAATTATCTTTTCATTTTTTTTTATTTTTCTTATTAGTTTTATTTTCTATTTCTAATTTTTATTTCAAATTTGGTAAGGAATTTGGATGTAATGCTCAAGCAAATATTGTTTATTTTATTTGTCTTTATAACATATCTTTGTTTCATATGTTTTTGATTTTTTTTTTTTTCTTTTTTTTTTGGTCCGCGTTCAGCCCAAATGATCGAACTCATCCCCAAGGGGTCCCATACGTTCCGGCGTTCGGGTTCGGGCCGAACGCCCGAACGTATGGGACCCCTTGGGGATGCGTTTGACCGTTCGGGCCGAATGCAGACCCAAAAAAACAAAAACAAAAAAAATAATCATCCAAAAAATCTGAAAACAAAATATGTTATGGAAAAAAATAAATTAAACAAGATTTGCCTAAGCATTACATCCGAATTCCTTACCAAATTTGAAATAAAAATAAAATACCGAGAATAAATACTAATAATAAAAATAAATAAAAATAAAAAAAGAATTAAATTTAGTGAGTGTGCGAGCGTGTTTTCGACACCGCCATCTTTGGCGATTTTTCATTTTTTTTTGGCGTAGCTAAATACCCTTGAAATTTATAGATGTGTACTTCACATAATACAAAACTCACTTAAAAAGTTCAAAAAATAATTAAATTATTTAGACCCCGAACTAAAGTAAAAACGAAAAGTAAAAAGTGAAAAAAAATGGGGGCGAGCACGTTTTGACACCCCCATCTTTCGCGATTTTTAATTCTTATTTGGCTGATCCAAATAACTTGACAATTTAGAGACATGTACCTCACATCATAGAGAACTAAAAAAAAACAATTCAGAAAAATATATATTTTTAGGACCCAAAATAATTTTTGGTGGGGGCCGAACGCCGTCGGGTTCGGACCCCGTACGGGACCCCGAACACCTGTACGTACGGAGGTCTGCCCGGGGACCTCCGTACGGGCTGGTGACCCTGTATGTATGTATATATATATGTATATTTATATATACATTCAAGTAGTACAACAACTCATACTTGACCATTCACCCTGTCACTTTTTCAAACATTCTCGATCAAAACAAGTAGTAAGACCACCCTCACTAGAGCCACCTACTACTTACAGTTCGTATTCAAGAGGCGATTGGGTGACTCACCTTGGAGCTCCCTATCACTTGTTTAATCCCGGTGATCTAGACTTAGACATACATTAGGATGACCCACACAGGGTTATCCCATTGTTTGTTTCTCAATCAAATAATCTAAGATATGTATACATACACAAACGAGTCATACGATGTCCCTCACATAGGAGCCTTTTCCTATCACACATTCGGTACCAATATTATTCATCCACACATAAATCAAATATAACGTACTAGAGGGTAGTACAAACAAAGACGTATAGGATGAGAAAGACTTCGCCTATCTCCTCGTTTCATGTCTCTATTCCCACTTCTCATTCTCCTTGTCTCTTTCTTCATTCTTTCTTTTTCTCTATATTTTCCTTCCACTCTCTTGTCCTCCCGTCTAAATAACCCTACCTGCACTTGGACTCGTTCTAGGCCAATGTGCGTGAACTTGACCATCGTTCTAACTAGGCACAGGGTTGACATGCACATATCTGATTGTGTTAGCAATCAAATTAGAACAACAGTACATGTAAGAAAATAATAATAATAACCAGGGTTACCAGACTGTACGTACGGAGGCCCCCGGGCGGACCTCCGTACATTCGGGCGTTCGGGGTCCCGTATGGGGTCCGAACCCCACGGCGTTCGGCCCCCGCCAAAAATTATTTCGGGGCCTAATTTTTTTTTTTTTTTCTGATTTTTTTTTAATGAGTTGTCTATGACGTGAGGTACATTCCTATAAATTTTCAAGTCATTTGGCTTAGCCAAATAAGAATTAAAAATCGCCAAAGATGGCGGTGTCAAAACGTGCTCGCCCACGTTTTTTTTTCACTTTTTACTTTTTGTTTTCACTTTAGTTCGGGGTCTGAACAATTTTATTATTTTTTGAAACATTTTAATAGTGGGTTTTGTATTATGTGAAGAACACACCTGTAAATTTTCAGGGCATTTAGCTATGCCAAAAAACAATGAAAAATCGCCAAAGATGGCGGTGTCGAAAACAGGCTCGCACACTCACTAAATTTAATTCTCTTTTTATTTTTATTATTAGTATTTGTTCTGTGTATTTTATTTTTATTTCACATTTGGTAAGGAACTAGGACGTAATGCTCCGGCAAATCTTGTTTAATTTATTTTTTTCCATAACATATATTGTTTTCAGATTTGTTTGATGACTTTTTTTTTTTTTTTTTTTTTTTTTTTTTKTCCCCGTTCGGCCCGATCGGTCGAACGCATCCCCAAGGGATCCCATACGTTCGGGTGTTCGGGTTCGGGCGTTTGGCCCGTCCCGAACGCCAGTTACCCTGATAATAACAATAATAGTAATAACAACAACAAGAACAACGACAACAACAACAACAACAACAACAACAACAACAACAACAATAATAATAATAATAATAATAATAATAATAATAATAGTAATAATAATAATAATAATAATAATAATAATAATAATAATAATAATGCAAAAAAGTGATAGAGCGATGAACAAAAAATCAATTGATGTTACTCTACCGTTGTAGATAGGAACCCCCCACCCGGGCATGACACGCACAACCAGGAACTCTCAACGCGTAGTTGTCAGCGTCCCCGTTGCTGCCGCTGCCTCCACCTCACCTGCTACTAACACCTCATTCGATGTTACCACCGCTTCCTCTCCCACAATGGTCCAATCATCTTATATTGATATGCTCGACATTTGCACCGACTCCGTCGACAGCATCGCCCTCAACTTTGCAGGCGAGCAAACACCAACACCCGATACGGCCACTTATCTCGCGACACTCCTCTGTATGGTGACATCCATCCACTCATCCATCGATGACATCAAAATATCCGTCTCCATCGTCTCTGCTCGTGTGACCGCCATCGAAAATCAAACTCCCCCCATCCAGATCGTCACCACCACGTCCGCACCCCCACCTCGGGTGCCACCACCCTTCCTCCATCCCCCGCCGCCACATCCTCTGCCATCTCCGCTAGCACATCATCTACACCCCCACCTTCATCCACTACCACCTCCACCATGGTCACCCCACCACCCAAGACGACAACCCCCGCCGTTACACAATCGTCGACCATTCCCCCCCAGTCAAAACCTCTCTTGACTTTATCCACTATCACTTCCACCACCCCACCTATACCCAAATCACTCCCGCACCACACGCCCTATACTACGCTCTTCCACTACTTCCACCAAACGCGCTCATTCCCACCAGCCCCGCCGACGACTTCACCCGGATCGACTTTTCCTCCCCTACCCTTGAGTTCAACACCCTCGCTACTACTACCACCAAAGTCGACAATATCCCTCCATCATTCCGCGTCAACGAGATCCCCACCTTCTCTGGCCAACCTCATGAGGAAAATGGTACTATCATCCTCCAGGCAGACGACACGATGCTCTTCTTCTACCCATAGGAAAATATCTGAAAAATAAAGAATAGTATAAGGATTGCAATTGTAGCCAAGGAGGCACACATTAATGATATAGTACGCACAACGGCCTCGTTTAAGCACTATGACATCATCCCATTCTGCAGGTTATGTTGCAGGGGGAGGTTCATTCAAGTCTCTAGATTGCACGACAGGTGGAGATTCATTTCAGCCTTGAAATCTGTCAGGGTCGTCTGGTTGTATTATGCTTTCTGCGGATAGATATTCTCGAATAGGAGGCTCCATCAGGTGATTCAAAGGTGGATCATCATCATTTGAGGTAGGGGAGCATGCACGGTCAGATGGATGAAGAATAGATGAGTCAGATGTGGAAAGCGGAGATTGATCAGTTGCACTTGCTCTCAAAGTGGTTGCTAGTTGTGCAAATGTTGCGCATGTAGTTGCACCTCATGTCTGGCGCACACATAGGCGTGCAACACTAAAGATATCACTGACATATTGCAGGCATCAAACTCGATATGTACTACTCCTAATGTATATAAAAAATGACGGTGTCATTCTGTATGGTTGCAAGCATGTCGTCGGAACATATCTCCAACCCCTACACGGGGTGTGGTATTCATGTTGTTCCAGGACAGACGAGGCCGGTGTCTTGGAGGTGGTGGCGGAGACGAGGCATCTATAACGATCGATCCGACGCTAGACGTTGCCGAGCGCATCGGTCCCCCGCTGCCGTGTGCGGTGCCGGAGCGCATCAAGGGTATCCGCCCTGATTTTTGCAAACGACAGGAAATAAGTTTGGTTTAAAGTTTTAGGTATACCGCGCGAGTTGCGGCTGTGCCAGTGTGTCTGTGATTTACGTTAACAGGTTGGTTGACTAGAGCAGAGAGTGTGTGGGCGCGCAAGTTTTGAGGCGCGCGATCTTGTAATTGTTGATGGTTGAAGAGTCGGCGTGATCGCCATCGAATTTTGTTTATTTTATGATTAAATTAGGATTAAAAAGATTAGGTCTCGTTGAATAATGCGCTTGCCTGTGACTTGCGCGTACGTACGGAGGACGACATTGACGACGACATGGTTCGATATAGCCGCGCGGTGTGCGCGGAAGGTTGACTTGGGTAGCGCAGGCCCGTTGCAGGGGCCTGACCTGTCATTCATGGTTTGTCGTGAGTGGTTTAAGTGTGTGCGTTCCCGTTGGGATGAAAAAGATGGCGGGTCATCTTTTTCCGGGGCAGGCCGCAGACTGCAAGGGTCACCCCTCACCACCTCGGACTTTAAAGTTCTCATTATTGCTACCACTACCAAGATCCGCATCGGGAACCGCCTCACCTAGGCCCATGCGTAAGCCTTGCGGCAGGGGCCGCGCTCTCTGCTCCACAATCGGCCGACTGTGCGGGGGTTTGATGGTCGAGGGCCCCTTTACAGATGCACCGCCCACCAAACCTTGATCTGCCGTGAGAGTTTTGAGCATGAGTACACCCGTGGGGATCGGTGAAATGCCAAACTTGGCCTGAGTAGGGCGAGGTTGGAGGAGGCTGTGGCTAAAATTGTAGCGATAGAGACGACAAATCATCTGTCAGACTTGGGTGTAGGGCCGAAAGACTAATCTGACCGTCCTATAGCTGGCTCTCCCCGGAGTCTTCCCCAGGGCTGGCCGGAGCAGCGGAGGAGGCCGTTGTGCTAAGGTACTGACGGATTGGCAGTGGAGGGAGCTTGAGCGGACAGTGCAAAGTGCTATCGGATCGTTGCATGCGGGGAGAGACTGCGCCGATAGTAAGAAGTGGCAGAGCGCCGAGGCAGCGGGCGCAGTGAGGAAAAGACAAACCTGGACGATATACCGCGCCGGGTGCACTTAACAATGAGAATGGCAGAAAGCAGGCGCAATGGCAGGCAGAAAAAGCGATGGCATGGTTGTTTCTTTGTGGATCGGGGCGGGATAAAGGTACTAGCAAGAGGTTCTTGAGTCGGGCGAGATGTTTTGCGCTGTTAATTTTAGAGTTAGAGCGAAGGAGAGAGAGTTAGAGTGAAAAGGTGGTGCGTGGAAATGGTAGAAACGAAGGAAAAGAGAGGTGAGAAGATACGGATCTCGCCCGTTTCTTAGCGAAAACGGACGGGGGAGAACTCGAATTGGGAGGTTTCGGTGAGGGCGACCCCGATGGTGTAGTTAGTTTGGCTAAAAAACTAGTAGACAAAGAGTTAGTAGAGAGAACAGTGCATGGAGGGTATGGCGGGAGCGAGGGAGTAGAGAAGAAGGAAAACGTGGAACTCACCTGATTCTTGATGAAATCAGGTGAGAGAAGGTGCTACGTAGGGGTTAGAGGTTCGGGCGACCACAAATTCGTGGTGAGATTGAGCAAGGGATTAGTAAGTTAGAAGTTAGTAAGAGAGGCTCGAGTGCGGAGCATGGACATTGGAAGGACGAATGAACCCGGGCGAGATATTGCGTCGGGTGCATTCGACTGTGAAGACGAGGGGATGCGGGTTGGGCGATCGCGGAGCAAGAGTCCGCAGTTTCACTCATCTGCCGGCAGAAGAAGGTCGGGGAGAAGCTAGACTAAGGTTTTGGGGGTTGGCGAGTCCAGTGGTGATGTCAGCTTAGAGAGTAGAGTAGCGTGGAGGGGCCAAGGAGGATATCGGACTGCACGAAGTAGTCGGGGATGACAGTAAGGAGAAAAGCACAAATAAGAAGTTGAACGGATCGGTCGTTTCTAGATCGATTTTTTATCATTCAAAAGACTTTCTTGGGGGCTTGATGGTCGGCGAGTTGAATGGCATGGTCAGAATCCACGATGGGTTGGTGAGTTGGTCGGTATATGAGAACAAGGCCGCGCAAAAGTGTCGGGTTGTGCTGCTCGTCATTATTAAAGGACGGGAGGTTCTTGTCTTCGTCGCCAAATGCAGCTGGTCGCTGTTCGGTAGAGAGAGTACGGTCCGTTTCGGTCGGAGAAGAAGGAATACTTACCTGCGGGCTCGTCGCTTCGTTAGGTACGATATCCCGTTGATTGACTTCGTGGGCCCGAATGGGAGATCGTGCTAGAGTGGGGGGGGTTGAACCCGACAAAAGGTTAGATCAAACGTTGAACAACAGTGGAGGATAGGTCGTCGATACCAAGATGCTTGGATTGACTATATGCATGAAGACAGCAAGATACATACCTGACCGGGAGGAGATTAGTTGTCAGCAAACAACTGAGTTTCGCGATCCTCGACACCGGGGTTTGCCGTATTTGAAGTATTGTTCAAACGGTTCAGTTGTGGCTCGCTGTATCCGTAGGCTGAAGTAGCAGGGGCTCCTGGTTGTGCTTATAACTACCATACTGCAGTTATCGTGAGCTTCCCCCCCCTCGCCTTGCCAGAAGTGGGTTGTCCCGAATAACAGTCATTTTCTGCGTTAATAGCTTGCTTGCTCCAGAGTTGCATGAGCCTTGCCCAACCAATTGACCGGGTGCACTGATAGAAGGAACAGTAGGCCAAGACGAAAGTTGAGGACAGTGCAGTTGCCCTTGCTGAGTACAAGGTAAGCGGCGTTGTGCATCACTGCTAATTGCATGCTGCCATTTCTGTGTATTCTCGATGTTGTTCTCAAACGACGCCTGGCTGCCTGGACTAGGTCGCTGCTTTCTTAATAACCTTTTCATCAGGTCCCTCGGCAACCGTTTTCAGGTAATAGATAATGCCCTTCCCTTTCTTTGCCTTCAAGCTATTGTATAGCCACCGATAGCCGAGTATCAAAGTTACTGAGTTGTACGGCGCAAACGTTTTTTACGTTTTGTTCTTATGGGAAGAGAGGTTGCTGCCGATAGGTGGGAGTATTGTTGTGATCGGAAGGGTCGTCGGGAAGTCAACGGCTGGCGTTTGACTTCAATTTGACAGAGTGGCTACTCCGTTTTGGCCGCCATTGCGGGGCCCTCAGGCGCTTGAAGATAACAAGGCCCTCTCACGCGAGTCTGAGGGCATCCTCCTTGGATCGGAGATACTTAACTTTCTCTTTCTATCCTTTTTACTCCAAGTCTAGTCTGACATTCTGAGAGGAAGGCGGCAGGCGGGATTGCAACCCGTAGGACCGCATTAAGACTCTGTGGGAAGTCAACCCACCGATTGCGGGAGCTCTGCAGGAACTCAGGAGTTTTGGAGGCAGGGAACTAAAAGGTAACCATTGTTTTCATTTAATAGACCCGGTTATAACCCCTATCTGTACTTCTTGATATGTTTGACTGAATATACTGTGCACATCCTTACTTTGACTTTCAAGTTGACTTCAAGACATGATTCAGACTAAGTAAAGGAATGTATGCGCAATATCAGTTTCAGTTTCATTATTTGACTAAAAGCAGATTGTGGGGTTGTATCTGGGGGAAGGATGGGAGGAAGGCAGTATTACTTGTCTGATTAGGTCTACCAAAAGTTGGGTAAGTCTTCATAAGTTTGGGGAGGCTCAGTGCTATGTTTATTTTTAAATTGCCTGAAGAACCAGATATGTTCCACAAGTTTGGGTGGTCTGGTTGCTCAGACTTGTGACTTTTCAGGGACCAAGCATGTTCCATAAGTTTGGGTGGCTCAACCACTTCCTGCTTTGGCTTTAAGAGAAATGAACCAGGGTGAGGACGAAGACATGTTCCATAAGTTTGGGTGGCCTTGGTCCAACGCCACGCACATGCTGGAAACAGAAGGCTATAACTTTGACTATATATTACTACTATTCTACTTATGAACACGCTAGTTAGACAGGGTTCCATAAGTTTGGGTGGTCTAACTATAGTTTATCGTCAACTGAAGAGAGTACTAATTAAGAATAAATTTGTGGTACAAAGGGGCAGACTGAATCTTGAGCTGAAGATGATCGGTTCAGTTATATGCTACCTCAGAAGACTAAGTGCAGATAATTATATAAAGTTGGGATATTTAAACAGTTCAGGGCGACTAGGGTGGCCTAGTCATATGCTCAAAGAATAGAAAAGTTGTTGTGCTCTATGTTTGTGTATACTTCACGGCTAAGCTAGACATGTTCCATAAGTTTGGGTGGTCTCGCTTTATGCCTTGTGTAAGTTGGGTATAAAGGGATAAATCACGTGTGTCCGATTTTGAATTCAACGCGGGTTCCGCGTTGAAAAATTCAACACGCGTTGAATTCGCGTTAAACTCTCGTTCAAATGCACATTGGACACCAATTAACGGGGTCTGCGATGATTTTTTTCCTGGGCTAACAATTATATTAAAAAAAACATATATATGGGGTTCTAGGTTTTTTTTAGAACTACAACTTTTTTTTAATGTTTAAATATATTTTAAAAAATCAAAAACATAAACACACAATGAAAAAAACAAAAACTAAAATGAAATGAGTGTTTTTTTTTTTTTTTCACACATATTTTTTAAGGGCTAAAACAAAAACAGAAAAACAAATAAAAAATATAGGGTTGTAGATCTTTAAAAGATATACAACATTTTTTTTTTTTTTTAGGGGGGAACTTTGTGTATTTAAAAAAAAATCAAAACCATAAAAAGGAAAAAAAAAAAAAAAAAAAAAAAAAAAAAAAAAAAAAAAAAAAAGACACACACACACACAGAATTGGGCCTGTAGCAGATTG
>BFEA01000097.1:600511-623251 GCA_003427395.1 Chara braunii
CTCTCTCTCTCTCTCTCTCTCTCTCTCTCTCTCTCTCTCTCTCTCTCTCTCTCTCTCTCTCTCTCTCTCTCTCTCTCTCTCTTGCGCGCGCGCTCGTACGAAATGTGGCGTTTAGGTCGATTGGGCGGAAAAAGAAAGATGTGTATTCTCTAGGTCGGGCGCGAAGAAGGAAGGAATACAGGAGGGAGGGCAGAGGGCTAAGAGATGAAAAAGGGAGGGGTGAGGGAGAGCGGAGGGTGAAGGATGGGCCACGGGAAAAAGGAGGGACGGGGGAGGGAGGTTGAGGAGGAAGGGCCAAGGGGAAAGGAGGGAGAGAGGCGAGAGGGAGGAGGGACGGACGAGGAAGGGCCGAGGGAGGAGGGGGGGATGGGGTCAGGCGGACGTCGAGCGGAGAAAGGAAAGGAAGAGAGGAGAGAGGGCGGACGGAGGGCGGAGAGGAGGAGGTGGTCAGGCGGAGATCTGGCGGGAGGAAGAAGGAGAGACGTCGGATGAGAAGATCAGAAATGGAGACTCACTTCAGTCAGCCATACCGAAGAAGCCTCTTGCCGACAGCGATCAACCAACAACGGGCAAGCCTTCGACCACGGTTTAGCCCAGCCGTCCAAGTTCCACAAAAGTAGACAATGCCTCAATATCACGTTGCAGTAGTTCACGTAGCACCAGCAAGCTTACTCACGTAGCTCAGATTTACGTCGCCAGCACCAACGCAGGCAAGACGCAGCACGTTGCACGCGCACGGTAGGTCCCGTAGTAGGCAGAACAGCATGGTGGGCGTGTGGGAGAGAGCGAGACCGAGGGCGTGGCACCAATGCACGCGCAGGACGCGCAGGACGGGCAGGACGGGCAGGCCGCGCAGGGTAGGTCAGAAGAGCGCCTAGACGACACAGCGATACAGAGGGCGTTCCACCACTCACCCCATGCACGAAAGACAGAAATTATGGCGGTACCAATGGGCCTTCAGTTGGTACACCCATGAACTGTTGAAATGCAGGCCCACGTTTCGCCCAACCAATTCAATTACCTGTCGAATCTGGAAAGGACAGCCTTTCAGGCCTTTTTATTGTCATTATTATGGTATGTTTCGGAGAACCCCGTACCAGCCACATCCGTGCTCAAGCCCCCAACGACAGAGCATGCGGGAGCGGCAGGGAGCATGGAGGAGTGGCACCCACCAGCACGTGCGATACCTGTTACAGCAGGTGGGCGATACCTGCCAGGGGTCAGCCCGTAGCATCAGGACCGAGCTTCTTCGATGGGCCGGTCGCTATGCCTCCCCTCTGGTCTCCTCCCCCTATGAACATCAGCAGTATCTGCTCAATGCCACTCGGGGGTACCAAGGGCATATCTCTAGCTGGCGGGCGCCAAGCTGGCCCAGGAAGGTACATAAGGGCAACGGGGATTGAACCCAAGCCCTCCTGAATGCCACTTGCGTGCCTTACCAACTGAGTTAGGCCGCTGAATGCAGGCCCAAGTTTGAGTCCAGACACAATCTGACCTTTTTTTTTTTTTGACACAATCAACTGACCAGAATACTAATTTTAAAAAAAGGGTTGCTTCTTGCGAACATGTCTGTGTGGGACAGGGCTGGGCGGACGAGAGGAACGCGGCGGTTGGCGCTAAGCACTCTGCCCCTGCGCTACGGGGCCGCAAGGCCCTACGGTCAACCGACGCACTATCACCGAGATAGCGCACCGGTACTCCCCCCACTTCCCCCGATAGGGTGAGAAGCAGCGATGGTTGGCATGCCCATCATGATTCAGCTGAACGGCGGGTGACCGCCCTCGTTCGCCACGAGATTTATGAGAGCCACGAGATTGTTCGAGAAGCACGCGTATCTTCGAGAAGTACAAGCCGTAGGAGTAGTGGGGCGTGGAGATTCGAACAAGTCAAGGCAAGAGAAGGAGAAGAATACGGACGAACAAAGACAGCAAACCTACTCAGGAAGGCAGAGCTTGGCATATTGCGAAGAAAATGGACGAAGGAGAGGATCGACCGAATTCTCGAGAGGGGGCCAGATCCCCCCCTCCGGCGCCGGCTGAACGCCAGCAAAGCTACTGGGAAGATGAAGATCGAATCAGGTCTCTGCTACCAATGTGTTTCGACGACGGAGTTTACCCCATGAATCTGGATCCGAGGGAAATGACGGTGCAAGGACGAGAAGCGAGTTTCACGCTGAACACATCGCTCGATGAAATCAAGGTTAAATGGTTAAAGGAACGTACTGTCTCTGTAATCTTCAAGGAGAATGCAAGATTCCTTCCAAAGAAGGTCAAGGATGACACCATCAAAGCCTATGAAGACGGCTGGATACTAGGTAGCAACATGTTCCCAATGGAGACCCGAAGAGGAAGAGTCAAGGTGGAGGGACCAAACGCATTATCATACGTGGCAAAGTCAAGGGAAGTCGCAACATACATGATTGACGAAGGTGGTGCGGAGATAACATTGAGGAACGTGACGTACAAAATCCCGTTCAAACCCTGGATGACACGTGCAGAGTTCAGATACCTTCGAAGAGCGGAGGATGAAAGAACCTTCTGGGTCATAGCAGTGCAGGTTCCTCTTGACGACATGCCTTTCATCTACTCACAAGTAGAGAGAGCGATCGACACCATTCTGTATGCCCACCCACTGGATGCGGACCCAGAGAGGCCAGCGCTAGTGAACGCAAGGTTCGACCTGGATCCAGACGCAAGAGGTAACATGAAGGACAAACTATGGATCAACACGTCGACAGGCGACCGACTGGAGGTGAGATTAGCCATGGCGACTACGCTCAAGTGTCGAAGATGCAGGTTCCACGAAGAAGCAGATTGCAGACGAGGAAATAGGCACGCAGAAGCGAGAGGGGGAGATAATCTTTTCCAGGCAGATCCAGCAGCTTCGACAACAAATCAAAACTCACGAGGTGGAAGGACACAAAGCAGGCAACCGTATCAAGGGACCTCTCGTCCAGACCATCCATGATTCTCCCAACAGGGAATGGTGGCGCGCAGGGCTTCTCAGCGGCCTTCAACCCCACACTTGCACCAGGAGGAGCAGCCTTCGGGGCAGGGACGATACCAACATACAAGGAACCAACATTTCCCTATTTTGGAATGTCGTTCCAAGGTGGTATAGACCCCTAAGGAATGGGTTGGGGCAACATCCCCTGCCCAGGCGGGATGGGGCAAGTTGGAGGTCGGCTGTCAAGAGGAGTGGGGACTTACTGACACTCGGCCTTCCAGCTGTTCGCACCAGAAAGTAAATCAAGGTCTGCAGACACCGAGGATATCCCCAAGGAGAGACGGGGCAACTTATGGATGGACAGGCCACGAAGATACGGAAGGACAAGGAGAGGTTGCAGCAACACCGATATCATCGAAGGAAGGAATAAGTGATCAAAGAAGGAGTCGACCGGCAGGGAAACAACGTCGATTGAGTATGAGTTCAGTCAAGGAAGTCCGCGCAGAAGCTTCAGAAGAATCCTCGGCACAGTCACCAAGTCAAGACCAGGTGGTGACGCCAAGAGCCAAGACAACAAGAAGTAGACGACTAGTGACGATGGCCCGAGGTCAAGGCTCAGGAGTGGAACAAATTTTAGTCCCTCTCCTGTGCATCGCGGTAAGAAACGGATATTGGGTACTTACCTGGCAGACAGCTAATGGCCATTTTACCCTCTTCTCCCAACCAGTTACAGACATTCCACCGCCTCGACTCATCCTTCAGACAGTGGATTATTTCCCCACTAGGGTTATCCCAGATGTCTCAACGGCCCGTATTATCACTTACGCCGCCGGGAGTAAGATTAAGTTTTATGTGTCACTATTAGATGCAAGGGTTAATGATTCGAACGTAGGTGATCTGGAGAGGCTCGGGCTTTGGTTGCTTCCCATTGCCTGGTTTGCGGAAGGAAGGAAATATGAATTAAGCAGGATCATTCTGGCACCTGGCCTGACAAGAGATCAAGATCAGATTTCCGAAGGAAAAAAGGCTTGATTCGTAGTTCGTGAGAAACGCTCTGACATCACAATGGTCGGTTGGATCGTCCTCAAGAGCAGCCTCCGGCCTAGGAGCATCCACGTCCCATATCCAATCTCATACTGGCGGTGTAAGGCTATATGGTTAAGTTATCGATAGCAACATGGAATGCCCGGGGATT
Source organism: Chara braunii (assembly GCA_003427395.1). Classification (NCBI taxonomy): domain Eukaryota; kingdom Viridiplantae; phylum Streptophyta; class Charophyceae; order Charales; family Characeae; genus Chara; species Chara braunii. The sequence continues at coordinate 604,653 of BFEA01000097.1, forward strand.
AGGGGGTTCGTCAGAAAAATGTAAGAAAACACGACTGAAATAGTGGATGCATGAGAAACACGTTAACCTGATTTGCCTTCAAGAAACTAAACTGTGCGAAGAGAAAATAGGCAAACTTGGGAATTGGTGGGACGACCCTCAGCTATGGTCACCTGCCCAGGGATCTAGGGGAGGAGTGACAATTCTCCTCCATAGAGACCTAGAAGCGGAAATCATTGACTATTTTTACGACACATGGGGCAGGTGGGCTTGGATAAAATTGGGAATAGGCCAGCAGGAATGGGCGGTGGCCACGGTCTACGCACCATCGACCAAAAAAGAAGGTGAATGCTTCCTGCGAGAGCTACCCTATTATCTCCCAGACGTTAACAACCTAATTATCTCAGGGGACTGGAATCAGTCCTTCGATTACACCGAGAATGATAGGAAAGCCATCAGAGCGGTCCTACCAATGACAAAATTCATGTCGGAGTTCAGTCTGCATAATCCTTTTCGACTAACCTATCCGTTGGACTCAGGGTTCACTTGGCACTCTCATCAGGGTAAGGGGAAGCGTTTAGATTACTTTCTGGTTTCTGATGAGGCTCTGGAAGCATTGGGAAAGGTGAGGGTAATGAAGCACCCGATGTCAGACCATGATCCGGTAGCGTAAGGGTTCCAATTGGGGGAAGAGCTTCAGAGAGGTAAGGGGTACTTTCGGTTAAACACAGACAACTTAAGGGATCAGGACCTGAGGGACTGGGTCACCAACTTTTGGGGGAGATGGAAAGAAAGGAAAGCCCAATTTGACTCGCTAGCAGATTGGTGGGAGGTGGGTTCGAAAATTTTGTCCAACTTACTAAATGTATTCTCAAGAATCCTGGCACTTGAAAGGCACAAAGAAGAGAGAAGATGTCTGAAACGGGTGAAGTACGCAGAACGGAGAATGAGGGAACATCCAATTTCAGAACTAACATGGGGAAAGGAGAGGATGCGTAGGATGGAGGAGTGGGAGAAATTGCAACAGGAGAGATCAGACCAGTGGGCGGAGAGGCTGAGAATCAAGGGATTAACAGTGTATGACAGAATGACGAAAGAGTCATTCCTGAGACTACTTCCCAGAAGACAGAATCACATGATGAAAGAGTTGTCACATCCGTTCTGTGACTCAGAGCCGACAACTAGTACACGGCCCACAAAACTGTGTAAATACGCGGCATGCTACTACAAGGACATCCTAACATCCAGAAGATCAGAGAAAGGAGAGGAGTGCAATCTAGCACAACACTCGACACATTTGGAATAATATGAAGGCACGCCTCCCACCCCACGGGAGATGATTGGATCTGGATCGACCAGTTACGGATGCAGAGGCCAAGTGTACGCTAGCTACCATGGCAAAAGGTAAGGTACCAGGTGACGATGGGCTGCCAGTGGAGTTTTACCAAACCTTCTGGCAAGTCCTTGGTACAGATCTGGTTGAGATCTATAACCAAACGCTGGTAGGGGGACTTCTCCCGCGAAATGCATGTAATTGGATCATTTCAATCTTATTTAAGAAAAGGGATAAGAATGAGATTCGCAATTGGAGGCCGATATCATTGCTAAACGTAGCCTATAAGATCGTAGCGAAGGTTTTGGCTCATAGATTAGCACGATATCTACTGGACCTAGTGATTGACGATCAAGCAACATTTGTGAGAGGTCGGTCGATATTCAACAACATGGTTACGACAATAGAAATATTGGAACTCATCGAGAATGGGAGTCTAAATGTAGCAGTTCTGTTATTGGATATGGAAAACGTGAAGGTGTACGACCGGGTAAACTGGTTATACGTTTTAACCTCCCTTAGAATCCTAGGTTTCGGGGATTGTTTCTGTCGATGGGTGGTTGTGATGTACTCATTCTCTACCGCTTCCGTTATGGTGAACGGTCATTTTTCCTCAACCTTCCGCCTTTCAAGATCGCTGCGACAGGGGTGCCCGTTGGCCCCCCTGGTGTTTGTGCTCCAGCTGAAAACTGTTCTTTGTAATATCCGCAGTAACCAGGAGATCACAGGCATTCGGTGCAGAATTAGGGAACGTAGGACCAAAGCTTTGGCCGACGACCTCTTCGTAGTCTCAGAGAACTCATAAAGTTTATTGTCAGCCGTTAAAAGATATCTAAAAGAATACGAAGATCTATCGAAAGCGGCTATCAATTAGACAAAATTTGTCTATCCCCTACCAAGTTCATGTACTCTGAAGGTTCAATGGGGTATGCGGAGAGTCGATGTCGACAAGTCGGAGCGCTTCTTAGGGGTACAAGTAGCGTTGTTGTCATGTAAAGCAGAACATGATGAACTACTGCAACGACTAGTACTCAATCGACTGTCGGTATGGGGCAAGGCCCCGCATTTATCTCTGATAGGAAGAGCCTTGGTCATCAATGTGGCGTCGTTCATCTTACTGTAGTACGTGGGGAAAGTGAGACCGCTTGGCCAGAAAACGAAAACGGTGACTAGATGCAGAGCTGCAAGGTTTATGTGGAAACCGTATGGTACTGACAATTCTGGTTTCATCTCGAAGGTCGCTTGGAGCACCATCTGTTGCCCAAGAGAGGAAGGAGGCTTAACTCTGACTGACCCAGGCAGGCAGAACATGTCAATGATGGCCGCATGGGTCTTGAAAGCGATCAACTCGAATATGGATGAACACTGGATAGTGCTGGCATAACAGATCCTGCAGAAAGAATGGAGCCTTTCAAGATGTTACGACGTCTGGGACTGTACCTGGATTAATTCTTATCTAAGACGACACATCAATTCTGAGTTTTGGACTGGGATCCTTAAAGCCTGGCGGCAGGTGAAACCATACAAGTGGAAGGAACCAAACACGAAGCATGAGATCCTGCTGCAGATACTATTAAAAAAAAAACACATATCAGGAACGACGATGAAAAGCCTTTTATGGCCAATAGAGACACAAGAAGTTTCGGGCGCTCCTGGATAGAGAGGGGACTTGTGCGAGTGAAAGACATTTGGGACGACTTGAAGGGGGACTGGATCCACCCGGCGAATCTGAAACAAAGATTAGGTAATTTGAGAGAGGTGGAGGAGAAACTCGTAGGGTTGATTTGTGTGATCCTAGAACAGTGGTACTCAATCCTGAGGCATGGAGGGGTAAACCCGCCAGGCCCTGGTACACTGATGGCCTCAGAGGTAATTCCCAGGATAGTCGCCACGGACAGATGGGTCAAACTTATGCAAATGGAACCGGAGACAGTGGCAAAAACTCTCTCACGCTGCTGGCAACAGTTGGATAAGGTACCTTCACAGACAATGACGACAGTTCTATGGTTAGTCTCACTAGTAGCAACCCCCTCGGCAGTATGGCTGTCAGAGAGGGGTGTGTCAGTAGATAAGATATGTAAAAAATGCCAATGGGCATATATATCTATAATCCACTTATGGTGGGACTGTCCTGCTTCGGCTCGAGTCTGGAAGTGGTTCGCGAAGCACTGAGACACGGTTTCTGACAAGGCGATGAGCTGGGAGGAGTCCCGGAAAACCTGAGATTGGATGTCGATTGGGGCTACGTTGCACAGACAATCAGGGCAATAGGATTTTGGATAATCTGGCAAGGGAGAAACAAGAAGGTATTCAAAGAAGAGGAGATGTCAGACAAAGAGTTGGTCAGATCTGTTAAGGCTTATATTCGTATGGCAATCCAGGCAGAGTGGAGGAGAAAAGTGGAAAAATCAGAAGACAGAGAGAAGGGGCTCCGCTGGTTTATGGAGACATGGGTCAAAGGAGAAACATTGGTGACTGTGGAAGAAGGAAAACATCTGAGTTTCTCATCCTGGTTGCATAACTGAGAAAGCCTTACCCCTCAGTACTAGGGCAGAGAGGTCAAGTAGGTACAGGGGAGACAAACTCGCAGAAGGCTAGGAAGATTGGTTAACATGATAGAGTAGAACCAACCAGGCGCACTCGGTTATTTAGTTCCGCAGTAGGAAGAAAGTGGGATTGGAGGCTTGGAGGGTGTCCAGGTGTAGGCGGACTAAGATCCACCTTGACATATTAACCAAGGCTCAGAGGGGGTTTTACCCCGAATAAGAATAAGTTAGTATGGATTCGCTTTGTTTATGTTTCCTCCTTTTTTAATTTCCCCTTTATTTGGTTTCCTTATTTTTGGTATACCTGTCTATGATTTAAGTATGTTTTCTTCAGGTTGATCTCCGGTTGAGGCTTCGGCCCGCCGGACCCTTCGTTTTATAAGGCTCCGCCAAGTGTTGTTGGGTTCAAAACCCACAAACAATACTGGGCAACGGTCCCAGATGCAATGTGTTCATTCCGAGTTGTTTGTGAGGAAGTCCCGACCTCATGCTTCATGATAATGGGTTCCTTACTTTCCCCCCCCCCCCCAAAAAAAAAAAGGAAAATTGGATTTGTACTCCAGTTAAAGATGGGAATACTGGCTATACCCAGTCCCAGTGCCAACGTGTGTCTATACCAAAAAAACGGCTGGCGGAATTGTTCGCATGCCCATGGCCCATGTGAACCAAGGTTGGTACCTCAATTTTGTGCTTGTAACCAACTACCGGAATGCACAAATCGTGGACATACCTAGGCAAAATTATGGGCATATTCGGGACCCGAGGAGGAGAGGCCAAATTGTTCATATACGCCGCTACTCGGATGGCATGAAATTATGCTCATACCCAGCAGCTGTTGGGCCACAACAGTGTACTTCGTGGGCATGAGCATAATTTCGTGCTTTGAATCCAGGGCCTGCGGGATTGGGTACACCTTCAATTTCGCACAGGGGAAAAGTTGGGTACTATGCAAAGTTGAACGCCCTCCGGGTATAGATGCAAGTTCGTGCTGGGACCAGGTATAGCGATATTCCCATATTTAAGTGGGGTACAGATGCAATTTTCCCTAACACATTGTGACAGTGTTTCTCTCCATGTTCTAGTCGAGATTCTCATTTTGCATATTTGGTGAGTAGTGGAGTCAGAAGAAAAGAGGGCTCAAATGATGGAGGCCTACTACTGGGTCGAATTTAGGCATATCCCCATAGAAGTTCAGGCGGCTTTCGTTCATGACCTGGGGGATAAATTCGACATAGTAGACTTCATCGACCCTCTCCCTCCTCACGTCGCCAAACGAGACGACTATCTGATGCTTGCACTCGATTTTCACCCTCTTAACCGTTCACAATGGACGACATTATCCTGTACAGAGTGGGGGGAAAGGAGTATCGGATAGATACAGCCCACAAGCTTAGGCCGTGGTGCTTCCGCTGTAAGGCGTACGATCATCTATGTACAGACTCGGACTGCCCCAACCACCTACGCAAGCAAAATAGAGTCACGGGCCGCCTCCTACGGGATCCGGTTCGGGGCAACTTGTGGAGGACTGTCGACCCGGGACACGAAGGTTGGGTCTTCGAGGAAGGGAAAGGGAAAGATGGCAAGCCAAAAGGTTGAAAGTGGAAGAAACCCGGGGATCCCAATTGGGGTACTATACCCCCAGACACATGGACCCCGCTTGAGTTAGAAGGCCCCAAATCCAGTCCTCAGACGACAGGGACAAGCAAGGGACCCCACGCAGGCTCAAGCCATCAGCAACCACAAACCCTCCAGGAAACAGAGGCCTCAAGGACAACAAAAGGTTTCGGAAACGGATAGGGGCACATCCTCCCAGGCCATCGGGAATGGAGAGTCAAACCTCCCTAGGAACCACTGGGTCTAGTGGGAGGTTCAACCTTGCCCGGGCCAGCACCGCAAGCCTATTTGCAGAACGACCAGAATACGCTAGCTCAAGAAAAGGAAAGAGGGGGGGGCATGGGGACACAACAGTTGTTGAGGATAAAGGAGGACATGGGGATCAGTGAAGAGGAAAAAGGGGGGAAAGAGGAGAAACTGGAGGAAGAAAGGAAAGAGGAAAGGGGGGATGGGGGGGATCGGACAAGAAAAGGAAACATATTGACGACAAGTCCAAATAACGGGGATCCACGACAAAACCAAACAAGGGAGAAGGAGGAGGAGGGAGAAAAGGTAAGGAACAAGGATGGGGAGGTCAGTGCGCCGGATCCTGACCCCTTCAAAGATGCCTTTGGCCCCACCCCGATGGAGGTAGGACCATTTCCCCTTCCCTCTACACTGCCCCCTGATATAATAATGGAGGAGTTTCAGAAGCCGGCTACTGAGGAAACATGCCAAGAGCAACAGATTTCAGTAGAGCAAAAACTCATTTAACTGGCAAACTGGCTCCTAAACAGCCTGAAGGGTAGATATGAACCGACATCGGATGAGTTCTGGGACAGAACATATTTGAACATATTCCCCATCTTAGATGGCAGCCTCAGTCTCAAAAAGGTGATGGCGGAAGGGCTGCCTCGGCGACTGACTTGGTCCGATGTTGGCTTCCGATTATTACATACGGTGGCAGAGTTGCTACCCCCACCGCCCCTTAAGGAGGCCAGACACAACTCATCAGGGACCCTGGTGTTGGAGTTGGAAGAAAACCCGGTTGGGAGAGGTAATCGAGACATGCAAGGGGAAGATGATCAAAGAACATTAGGCGTCAGCAAAGGGATCAGTAAATTAGAACGCCAACAGCAGAGCCCAACCGTAACCACCCCTCAAAATCCCAATCCTGAGACAGGACTTCTGCAGGAAAATGTGCCCGTGAAGAGGTGTAGGCAGAGACAGTGTCTAGAACAGGGTAGCGGGTCCCAGAAAATGTCCACTACAGGAGTCCCGCTGATCCCAATACGAAAGAGGAAAGGATCATGGGAGGTGGGCCTCTGTCCGGGGAAGGAAGGCGCAACACTGAAAGGGTGGTCCTCTTTCTGGGATTATGACATTGAGGGAGAGAAGGTATTCCAACGGGATCTGGATAAGTTTGTTAAGTCTCAATACGAGCCGGGGGCAGAGGCTAAATGGGTGGCAAACGAAGGTGAAGCGCACATGGCGCAAAGGGTCGCCTTCACCCGATTTAGCGAATTCAAGGATGCTGGTTTGATTTGGCTCACCCACGCAGAGCTCCAGGAAGTGCAACAAACAAGGATTAGAGACAGTCCCGATTGGAGTGCCCCGGAGGTTATCCACTACTTGTGCTCACTCCTTAGGCACAATACCCTTCAAGATCCCTCTGCTCTAGACAATGCAGACTGGACACCCATGTTGATAAATGAACCGGTCCGAAATCAGTGAACAACAACGATACTCAAAGGATAGGCAACCCGCTCTGGGAACAGACGAGCTACAGATCCACTATGGAAAAGATAAGGCCTGGACCCGGGCAACTCAGATGGCGGATTTGGACATACGTTCACTCAACATGAATGGGTTGGCAGCAGCAAGCCCCTTGAAACAAAAGGCGTTACCAAAACAAATAAGGGGGGTGGGGGGGAGGCGTTGGCCGGATGTAATCTGTATCCAGGAAACCCACCTCACAAACTCACCATAGCATAATAGGACACACAATCTGGCTTGGTCTTTCCAAAAAATTGTAGCACACACACCGAGACCGGGGTCGGCAGAAGTAGCGATTTGGATTCCCCCTGACTCCCGGGCGGAAGTTATCCACGCCGCTATAGATACGAGGGAGGGGAGATGCCGGAAGCTTTGCGAAGAGGAGCACCTCTATGATTCCTTCAGGCGTCTACATCCACAAAAGAGACTGTTCACATGCATTCGTAATAGCAATACACTCCTGGCGGAGGATCTGGACATGGCACTGCAGGCGGCCACCATCTTCCCTTTAAGCCCATGGCCGGGAGCGGACCACAAGATGTGTGCGATATTACTCAATTCCGTAAAAAAACAGATCAGGATCCTGGCTTCTACAAGCTTAACACATTTATCCTGAAGCTATAACAATTCCGTGCCTTTCTTAAAGACGTATGGGAATATTGGCAGACAACATGAGACCGGCATGAGTCATATATCGCGTGGTTTAATAACGGTTTGGCCTTTATGGCTAGAAAATGCAATGAATTTTCAAAATTAAGATCCAAAGAAAAATATGCTCAGGAAATTAACATCCAGGAGAAAATTCGTAGCCTTGAACAGGAAAGCAGTGAGTCACTGCACATCCCTTCTCAAATTGAATCCGCTGAATTGCAACTACTCGAGGATCAACTTCTCGAGTTCGCCCAGCAAAGGTGGCAGGGCTCCATCATCAGAGGCAAGCTATCTAGGCACATCTCCGAACGAAAAATGGACACATCCTTCTTTGCACTGGCACAAACGACAATCCTCCATAGAGGGACTTTATGACCCGATAAAAACCTGCGAAGTTACCTCGTATTCCTCAGCCGATGGCTTGAAAGTGGTCAGAGATTTCTACAAAGAAATTTTTTCCTCCTCCTTGATCAACAAGCCAGAGAAGGTAAAGGAAGATAAAATCACATAATTCCTACTCCCCCTCACAACACATTTATCTAGTGAGCAGAGGGAGGCTCTGGACAAGCCGTTGCGGAAGAAGGAAATATGGAATGCCGTCCTGCAAATGGAGGAAGACAAAACCCCGGGGGTGGACGGACTCCCTAAAGAATTATGGGAGGAAATGTGGTCTTCGATGTCAGAAGAGCTGATGGAATACTACGACAGAGTGAACATCTCAGGAGACATGGGAGAGTTAGTAAGTCAGGGGATACTCACCCTCTTGTATAAAAAAGGGGACAAAATAAACATAAATAACAACCGACCAATCACACTCCTTACTGTGGTTTACAAGTTGGTTGCCAAAGCATTGGCCAACAGGATGATTCCTACCCTGGAGGAGTTAATCCACCCCGCAAAAACAGGGTTCATGCGCAACAGAAACATTCAGGACAGTGTGTTGTTGGTTAACGAATTAATCAAGCTATCAAGACAGTCCCGACAAAATGCAGCCATAGTGTTCATCGATTTCGAAAAAACATACGATAACGTAGACTGTAAATTCTTGGACAAATGCCTGCTAAAAATGAATTTCGGTTTGGAATTCCGTAACTGGATTATGATTCTCCATAATAATACGACCACTCAGGTACAGGTGAACGACTTGTTGGCTCCAGAATTTAAGTTACAACGCTCCATGCGGCAAGGCGACCCGCTAGCCCCGTTCCTGTTCTTGGTAGTAATGGAAACACTGGTCGTCAACCTGAGAACAAATAAAAAAATCTTCAGACTTCGGTTGGCAGGCATCCCGGACGAAGCCATTCCGATTTACTCGATGTTTGTGGATGACCTTACAATAGTGGCTGAGGCTAACCACAGTTACATGGACGAACTTCGAGCCATTATGGACCGATTCATCGCGGTTTCTGACATGTCAGTCAATTGGGGGAGCAAAACGCAAGGCTGGTGGATCCACTTTCACGGAGTTCGGCCACCTGAACAACCTAAGGTTGACAGAAGACCCCTCGACGAACCAATCAAGGTCTTGGTAGTGATGCTCTCAGCTCATGGACCGCCGGTAAAAAACGATGAATGGATCACTAGGCCGGCACTGACAAAAATGCAGAATTGGGGCGACAAAAACACTTCCCTCTTCGGGAGGGCGCTAATCATAAACAACGTGGTGCTTGCATCCATCTGGTATAAATAGGCCCTCTGGCAACTTGAAAAAGATAGCACCAAGGACCTCAAAAAGCATCTGGTTGCCTTCCCCTGGCGGGGGAGTCATGAGCAACAAAATGTAATCCACAGGGTGGCGTGGGACAAGCTAATCCAGCCTAAAACTAAAGGGCGTTAAGGCGTATTGGACCCAACTCTTCAAGCTACTGCTCTATCAATCCAATGGATTAAAAGGTTAATAGTTGGAATAAATCCTCTGTGGAGGGTTCTGGCTTTGGAACAAATCCGTCGTTTCGCACCACGAACCGCCAACACTGTTAACCCCCTCACATGGTTGGAGGACCGGTATTGGTTTATACCTCGCCCCCGCCTTAACTCTCAAGATGAGGGGGACAGAGGAGCGGCCAAACAAGATTTGGTAAAAGATAAATTTCAGATTGATCTTATTAAAATCTGGAGGAGGCTGTCAATCCCCGACAGACCGACCCCGAAACGCGCAGAGGAGATCCTGCGTCAACCCCTTTTTAAGAATACGGCAATTACGAACAGACAAGGAAGAGTTTTTCCAGCTCGGACCCCCGCTGGGCCTCATGGGTTAGGCAAGGGATGCTTAGAGTGGGGGATATCTGGGATGAAGCAACCAAAGACTGGAAAACAACTCAACAATTACGGCCCAGTCTACGCCACACTCGAAACTTGGCAGAGGCCCTGGAACAATTGATATTTTCAATGCCCCTTGCCTGGGTAAGGACCCTAAGAAAGGGCACCACACTACAAGAGCAAGACTGGGTAGTAGTAAGGGCAGTCAACTTCCCCCTACAAATTGGCACAATAGTTGAAGCTAGACCGGAAGGGGCCATGGTAAACCTTTTCAAGAGAAGAGGGGACGATTCCCTGGTACGCTATCACTCAAACTCGGTCCAATGGCATAAGAGGACCAACCTCTACCGGATCCGAGTCCTGCAAAGCCATAAGGAAGGGAGGACTCAATTGGGGTTTTTTGACGAGAAGTCCCCCTGTCCGCTTTAACCCTGGACCCTCTAGAATGGCAATGGGCCAGGGGACGGAACGGAGAAACCGTATACCTCCCCGAGCTGTCTGTAAAAGCCACGTACAAAATGATTAAACCTCGGGCTGGCATTTGGGCAGAGATAGAGGAACGTTGGCAGAAACACTTAGGCCTACATAGGGGACAAGTGAGAGGGTTGCGGTGGTTTAAAGAGGTAAAAGAGAGACCAACAAAGTTTGTCTCCCTACAATGACAAATCTATCACAGATGCCTCCTCATCAATGATTGGATCATAGGCAGGACGAATCTGGAGCAAAGAGGGATCACACTCCCGTGGTGTAAGTCCTGTAAAGCAGGATTTCCGTCCCGAAGAATACGTGAGACAATTGGACACATCTTTCTCCAGTGTCCGGGAGCCATCCTGACGTGGCGTTGGTGGGATCGCTTTTGGTCTCAACTGGACACTAACGAGGAATGACCATGAAAATGGGAAGCGCTTCTGCTAGGTCATTGGGACAGGCCACACGCATCCTGCTTCGCCAACAACCTCTTTACGATATCTAGGAAGGCTGTAATTTGGGCCTTATGGGCAAGGAGGTGCATCTTTGACCAGGAAGGGGCCATAATGGAGGAAGGGGAAGTGGCGTCTATAGTCAAACAATTTGTGGAGACAGAAATAAGAGCACAATGACAACGTGTTCATAATAAAATGACAGTTCTCACACAAAAATCGGACATCATCAAAGAAATCCACAACTTCTGCGCATAATGGCTGGGAGGGGAAAGGGGAAGCAGGATGGCTCAGACAGACTGGCCCGGGGAAAAGAGAGAGGAGGGAGGAAACAGTGACGTTGCCAAGGACTACAAAGACTACAAGCTCAGATTCCACGACTGGTTGCAAGTCGATTCCAGCATCCCAATGAAAACCCCCAAGGACTTCCCAGACATGTTCCCGCTGTCAGACACAACCATAGTAGAGAGGCAATGGTTTGGTCAAGCATGATTGTGTTAGAAAATGGAAGAATATATCACTGCATAAGGACGCAAAACCAATTTTTCAACCGACACATTTACTCTATTCAACAGATACATTCAAAAGATAAGGGGAGGAAGGAACATGTGTGTAGCAGTAGGTATTTGGCGCCGGGTTTAGGGCGAAGAGGTTCCTCCCCCCTTTTTTTTCGAATGACCTGCTCAGTCAATCCCCTGGATTCCAGGGTAATCAATGCTGGCAGGAACCTCCTACATTGTTTCTCTGATGTACTCTAATTTCAGTATGTATACGGGACGTTGGACCCGTTTTCCAGCAGGTGACGTTCCCCACCAATAGATGGAGCCTCTCCCCAGGTGCTAGTGATGTCTGCTCTTATTAGCACCACTAACACTGATGGGGGTGTTAAAAAAAAAAAAAAAAAAAAAAAAAAAAAAAGGAGTCAGGCCCAAAAAACAAAAAAAAAAAAAAAGAGAGAGAGAGAGAGAGAGAGAGAGAGAGAGAGAGAGAGAGAGAGAGAGAGAGAGAGAGAGAGAGAGAGGGATGTGTGTGCTATCATATTCCTTTGCAAATCTTGATTCGTTCACTAGGGAGTCTGGGTAAGTTTGGGGGACAGGAAGGGTCCACCTGTGGGACTTGTAGGAAGAACACCTACACCTGGCACTTCCGACTATGCTTCAATCATGGCTGAGCAGGGGTTCCTGCTCAGCCCTGGTGCCTACAATCACTGTCTGGGCAGGTCACCCCCACTAAGATGGTAGAAGGGTGATAGTCCTGAGTGGTAAACACTGAGGTAGGACTGTGGGAGTAGGGTGTCGGGAGGGAGTCTCATGAGGAATAGGAACCCTCCCCAGCCAAAACTCGTCTACGTATGATTATAACATCTGCTGATGTACTTCCTCTAGGGTAGAGATTTGACATGAACTTTCAGAGATGCTTTTCAAAGCTTCCAGCCTCAGTGCGCAATTGAGCATAAGACCCAGCTGTCGTCCACACGCATACTTAAACCACCAGCACTTTTCTCAACCAAATTTCTTCGACAGTACCACCACATGCTGCGTCCATCGGGATGTATCGGCCTGCCAAACGGCACTGTTCATCCAGGCAAAGTGGGGCTGTGCAGGCAATGGCTTTGCTTGGATACACTCTGAAGGACGTGGCGCGTGCATGGCCGTGTCTCAGAAATTAGCCCCGGAAAAATAAGTACACGCCTCACATCGCCCGCGGGGGCATGTCAGAGGGCTGAAAAGCGACACCGGTCGTCGATTTCTTTTATCAAGGGCGCGCCGGCGCCGACTTTTCCGGAGAGGCGACAAGGACTGGGGCCGTGTTGATATGGGGTACCAGAAAAGACAAACAAGGTCACAAGGGGTTAATAACAGACTTTCATCAGACTCTCACCGACTCATCAGCACGCTGCACCCCTCCACAGTCTGCAAAATCCCCATATCGATGCTTTAAGTCATAGTCCACTTCAGCCCCTGTTGCAATTGCACAGCCAGGCAGGTGACAATGCAAGCAGCAAGGCAACCGAGGCAGCAGTAGAACAGAGAGCACAGGCGGGAAGGCGCATGGGCGGGTACAGAGGCAAACAACAAAAGCAGGAAGCCAAGTAGCTCCCAGGGACATGATTCAGCAATCAGGCACGCGTGCAGCCACCGAGACAGCAAGGTTAACCAAGTAAGCTAGCATATAAAGACAAGAGCGCGAGCAGCACAGCAAGCAGATCGGCAAGGCAAAGCAGACAGCAGTAAAGAAAAAGACCGGTTGATGGGAGAGCTGGCAAAAACGGAGGAACAGAAGCAAGTGGGCAAGCAGCACAGCAACACAACACAAGCTGATGTGCAGCCAGGAAGCGCACCAGCATCAAGGAGGCAGTCCCCACACCTACAGCACGGACCAAAGCAGATCATCGCCTCCTCACATCACAAGTAGACCTCGACAGACTGTAGGTTCACACCACCATCAGAGTCAGGGAGTCACTTAGATGAACGTCTGTCAAAAACAACCCGGCCTCCTCGGTTCCCACATGGATACGATTCCTACATGTCAATCCGGCGTTATTCCAGCTACTCTCACCCCCAAGCGTCATCCATTCCTCATCCCAACAGTTTCATTGGGCTGTCACTGATTCTGTGTGCGCATGTGTCCAAATGGAAGAATAAAAAGAAGAAAAATATTGTGTGCGGATATGCCACACATGTGCACGTGTACGCATGAAGCATAAGAAAGAAAACAACGAATTTCTGAGGAAAAAAAAAATATGTATAGGGGAAGTAGCCCTCGCACACTAGCAGACCAAGGTATTTCTCTCTTCTGAACTGCTATCTGAGAAGACTGATGTCCCCTTCTCCCTTTGGCTTTCCTTTTTTTTCTCGCCCACTCTGCCAATGGACTCCGCGATTCCCAGAGCTTCCCCAGCAAGGAAGTTGCAACACAATGATCACCACTACATACACATGTTTGCTCTCTCTCTCTCTCTCTCTCTCTCTCTCTCTCTCTCTCTCTCTCTCTCTCTCTCTCTCTCTCTCTCNAAAAAAAAAAAAAAAAAAAAAAAAAAGGAGTCAGGCCCAAAGTCCCACTAGCTGAAGGGCTTAGTTGCACAAAGTCCATTCAGATGTGACCCACTATGGCCAAAGATGGCTACACAATTTGGCGGTGGATTTTTTTGAAGAAAACATGGCAACCAATGGGCCTGGCTCAGTTGGTACACCCACCAACTGCTGAAGTACAGACCACATTTCGAATTCAGATACAATCGGGTGAAATCAAATCATTCTCATTCTGCATTACCCGGGGCCGTACCAAAGTTCGAATTCAGTTACAATCAGATGATCTGAATAAAATCATTCTCATTCAAAATTACCCCGGGCCGTTCAATGATGATGTCTCAAGGCCATCGCTCTTTTTCTGAAAGGGGAAATTGTTGAAATACCCCTAAAAGTTGGGGTATTTTGTCAGATATCCCCTATAACACAGGGGTACTCCAAAATGCCTCGAACTTCTACATTTGCCCATGTCCCGGTCATCACAAACTTCACCATATGCCCTGCCCCTCGACTGCAGGGGCCAACGCATGTCTTTTGCCAACTGAAGGGTCCAACAGCCAGAAACATCGGAGCATATAGACAAGTTGCATAGGGCCCAATAGTGGTATATGCAAAAGGTGATAGGTCCAATTGGCGAGTGGGGCATTTTGCAAAGTTTCGCACCTGTCATAGGGACATTTCGCCATACCCTTACCTTTTAGGGGTATCTAACGGAATACCCCAACTTTCAGAGGCATTTCAACAATTTTCCCTTTCTGAAAGAAACAGGAAAAACAAAGGGGGTTGACTTCGGCGCAGTCACGAAAACAGTTTGAAAATGCACTACAGGCAATCCCGCGAACACAACACACCCCCATGTGACCCCACCGGACCCGAAACCTAGGTTATATACATTCACCATGACCGCCCATTTTGCCTCAAGTGCATTTTCAAACTCAAACCCTGACTGCACCGTAGTTTTCTCAACAACAAAAAAAAGAACATAACACTGATTATAAGTGGGCGCCAATTGGCTGACGGGAGAAAAAAAAAAAAGGGTGGGCATTTGGTGTGAGGGTGTAGATTCTGAACCATGAGGGAGGTGATTACAATCTCGTCATTTCTTTTTTCTTTTTTGTTTTTTCTAAAGACTGTCTCGTAAAAAAAAAAAGCAAAATTTTATGTCCCTTGGTAGTGTCTATAAGTTGGAGGTTGTTCATTGTATTCCACCTGCGACTTCTTCACTCATTGTAGACTGGAGCTTGATATCGTAGATTTTTATGCAGACCCGTGAGGAAGATGGGCAGTTGGGCCCCGTTCCCAGCACATGTAGCTTCCCACGAATAAATTGGAGCATTGTCTTCCCCTAAAAGAGGCATGGGGCAAATTCTTTATTGGGAATTTAATTTAAAATAGGTTATTGCTTCTGTATATGCCCTTATTGACAGGTGTGAACGTTTGTCTTTTTTCAATGAACTATTAGACATTATTTCGAAGGCTGAGAATGTGGTTATTGTTGGGGATTGGAACACTACGTTAGATGTTTCCACCTCGGCCCTATGCCAAAACTGCTCGAAGGACAAGTTGTCCTTACTTACCCTGATGGATCAAATGAATCTGATTGACTCATACAGACTAGCTAACATATACAAAAACGGTTATACATGGTACTCAAATACAGAGACAGGACGAATATTACCAAACGCATACTTGATTTTTCCCTTTCATTGGTGAATCTGTGGGATCAAGTAGCTTTAGTCAGGGAGGAGCTCCATCTTCTCTCATACCACAAACCGATTTGTGTTTCATTCCACCTTTGGACCCTCCTACATAAAAGATGTACCCCCACACCTCAAGACCTATCTTGTTTTTCATGTGTCTAAACTACTGCCATCTGTAGAAGGACATGATTTTCCCAACAAGCCATCTATGTTTCCTCCTTCAATGGACGGTGGTTATGAAGTTGAGAAGATACTTGAACATGGATACTTTTCTACAGGTGGCAGAGGAAGACCACAAAAGCAGTTCAAGGTAAAGTTTAAGTCTCAAACTCCGTCTGAAGCTAGAGGGTTCATCAAGAAAGAACTTTTGCCTACAGCTCCTAATATTGTATATGCATATAAGTGTGGATTAAGTGAAAATTGTATTTATGCGATGAAACTCGAAAATTGGGCCGGCACGAATGCAATGACCCGCTCAAATATACCCATGTCATCAGCCAAAATGGCCACCTGCAGGCCACATGTCGGCCCTCAGGCCCTGCGTCCGACCAAGGGGCACATAACCTCTAAAACGTGGATTTAGAGGCCCTGCGTCTGACAGTTGACCAAAGTCAACTGTCTGTCGGAATATTAAGGCTCGCGAGGTTAAAGTCTTCACAGACCCAGTCCATGCCACCGATCAAACACATGCACTTGGTTGTACGCAGGTATCCAGACAACATTCGGTCCAAGTGGAAGTCTGTAACTGTACGAGATCCAGGTTGTCGGCTGTGAGTCAATCCGAGCCTCCGTGGGTGAGAGACTAGAGGCTGGTCAATGTCGTCAACACTACTTGTTGACCCATCCCCTGTGAGTCAACATTCGGTCTTGCCTTGCTAACTTTATGCTGACACGACGCTGGCTTGACGCTGGTTGGACGCTGGCTCTACGCTAACATTGTGCGACGACAACGCGAGACTGCTGCTTTGTGTGCTTGCGCCTCTTTGCTTTTGGCGCCAACTGTCTTCTTGTATGCTGACGTGACACTTGCCATGTTGTCTTCGACATTGCTAATGTGGCGCATGTCACACTGTCTTCATTACTAATTGGGATTCAACAAGGAGGGAGATTGGGATCTGTAGGATTGGTCGAGTGAAAGAGAGGGGACTTACCTATTATGCTATTGACATTGTGCGCTACAAAGACGTTTTCACGGGAGGACTGTGCCTACGTGGCACTTTGTTGTGATCAGATCTTGTCAAGCTCGTTTCTGGAACACTGTTTGCTGATGTGGAGGAGAGGAGATGTCCGAAGAAGAAGTGGGGATTGAGGGTTTTCTATATACGTAGACTTTGATGGATACTTTCTCTTCCACCTTCTAAATCTATCCTCCCCCTCTCCTCCTTCGTCCTTTGATTATGAGACATTGTATTACATATCACATTTCACGATTATTGGGGACAATTATCAACGCTGAGTTATCTTGTATTTCGACACCTGACGAGTTTCTTCCAGACTGGTTTCATTACAATTAATCGATGACAATTTTTCTTACTTTCTTTCGGAAAACTACGAGTGATTGGTCGCGATTTACTGTCTTTTGAAAGTGTAAGCTTGCTTTTATGACCTTTATTCAAAAAATTCTTACAATGATTAATTGCTCTCTAATTTTGAATTGTTGATTCTTTATATTACTATTGTTGCTGAGAGTTCACTTCTCAACTACCTCCATGATCCGGTGCTGGAAGCACGGGTGCTTGGGGCTAAGGACGTAAAATTTCGATCAATGAAGAGCCAGATTGGCGGTAATTCAGTTTTCTGAAAAAATTGAGTTCATTAACATGAGCCTCATTTTTCCCGGAAAAACCATTGGATAATTCGTCGCTCTCTACTCTTAAGATCTTCGTATTACTATTATGGACGAGCAACTGCCCGCCTACCTTCATGACTCGGTGCTGGATTTTGATGCACATACTCATGGAGTTGGAGGCAATTGGTTCAATCAATAGGGTTAGGAATGACATGTGTAGAGTACTCCTGCATTTTAAAAAAAAAGGGAAAGTTGTTCAAGGGTGCCTAGTCTGCTTTCTGATTTGATAATCTCTACAAGCCATGAATAATCTCTTCCCACAGATTCCCTCTTTCCATTTTTTTTTTCCCCACCCTTTCTTTTCCCTTTTTCTTCCCTTTGTCTTCCTCTTCCCCCTCCCCCTTGTTTTTCTTCCCTTCTCGAAAATGCCAATCTTTACGATCACACGAGCGACGAACCCCCCTCGGTTGATTGAAAGGGCGAAAATATTGATTAGACATGTTTAGACATGTATGGATTATAAACTTCCTCTCAGGAACTATGTTTTGATCTCGCTTGGAGCCCCCATATTTTTCGAAGAAAAACGCATAAATATCCTTGCCTCAGTAAGGGCCGTACCTGCCACGGCAGAGAAGCATACCATACCTGCACAACTACAAGGTGTTAAGATGCGCTGATGACGCCGGAGAAGATAAATGGCAGTGGAATTTCACGTCATTTCATCGCATACATATCATTAAAACACACACACACACACACACAAGAGCGTCAAAGAGGTGATTGGGCGCATTATGGATGCCATGTAGAGAAAATTATGGCTGACACAAGAGCGTCAAAGAGGTGATTAGGCGCATTATGGATGCCATGTAGAGAAAATTATGGCTGACACAAGAGCGTCAAAGAGGTGATTAGGCGCATTATGGATGCCATGTAGTCAAACGGCCATCTCTCTCTCTCTCTCTCTCTCTCTCTCTCTCTCTCTCTCTCTCTCTCTCTCACACACACACACACACACACACACACA
>BFEA01000097.1:623336-645507 GCA_003427395.1 Chara braunii
TCTCTCTCTCTCTCTCTCTCTCTCTCTCTCTCTCTCTCTCTCTCTCTCATGCTCCTGACCTCCTCATCTCAACCTCATCCATGCCTGCATATGTTTAATATTTAGGTATATTGTGTACTCCAGCTCGTCAAGCTTCACACCAAACATGGTTTTCCCCAGGGAACAGACTCAACATGAACTCCCTGAGATGCGTTCCAATGCTTCACAGCCAAGCGCACCCACAAGCATAAGATACCAAGTGTCCACAACGTCACGGTAGATACTCAACCAACACCATATATATAATAGGTAAATGTCCCAAAGTAGAAGAAAAAAAACAAAGACGCACAGGCAGGGAAAAGAAGACAATCACACAAGGCAGGGACAACGACAACAACGGCACGGAAGAAACAATCAGGCAAAACGCATAAAGGCTAAAGCAGTGAGGCAACACACATGCTGAACGACACTGTGTAACCGCGCGTTCATTGAACGCTTGGCATCAATGGCAATGGGGGGTGTTGTGGGGGTTCCGGAATGGGCGCGGATACCTGTTGTTTTTTTCGAAGAAAAAAGAAAACGAAAAGAAAAACAAACAAAAGGTAAAAAAAAACAGAAAAAAAACCCTTACCTCCACGTGTGTGTGGCTGCGCGTGTCTGTGTGTGTGTAAAGCATGTGTGTGCGTGCGCACACACACACACTCAGTTTATTCTTGTATGTTTGTCTTCCTTTTGTTGTCTATCTTTCCTCAGAAGTTTTCTAAGCACTTTTTATGTGTCCAACCGAGCACCTTCAGGTAGTGACAACCAGTCGGTCATTCCTCGTTTGGAGACTGGAGTGCCTAAAACAGTCTTAGGGAGGGCCGCTCGGTTCGGGATCTTTGTGTTGCCCGTGGGTGAGGATGGATGCTTGTCGCAGTGGCTCCCTGGCTCAGTGGGTGGTGGGAACCAACAGTCTGCGGTGTTCAATCCTGATGTGAGTTAGGTGATGTGCCACTTTGCTCCGTGTTGGATGTGTGGACTGCCCCGTTTGTGCTCCACCGATGCCTTGCTGCCTGTCCCGCTTGCTTCGAATGTGGTTCTCTGCAAGTTGTTGTGTTCGATGTGTGGTGTCGCCTTGTTGTTGGTGTTGCCTTGCACTTCACTGCTCCACTGCCTTGCCGCCCATCCGCTGGTCGTGCCTTCCGTGTTTGTTGCTTGTGGGCCTTGTTGGATGGTTGCCTTGTTGCTGATGCCTTGTGCTTCGCTCCACAGTTGCCAAGCTGCTGGTCCACTTGCCCTGTCGTCCCTTGCAGTGTGGTTGCCTTGCTTGTGTGGCCTTGTGCTTCACTACACAGTTGGCCCGCTGCAAGTCCTGCGTGCCATGTCGTTCCTTGCAG
Organism: Chara braunii; assembly: GCA_003427395.1. Lineage (NCBI taxonomy): Eukaryota > Viridiplantae > Streptophyta > Charophyceae > Charales > Characeae > Chara > Chara braunii. The sequence continues at coordinate 624,695 of BFEA01000097.1, forward strand.
TCGTTTTTGGCGTTGTGCAGCCGTGTTGCCTCAACTGTGTTGCCTGGTGCTCCACAGGGTTGCTGCCCACTCCTATGTTCCACTTGGGGACAGTCAGCCTTCAACAAGGGTCAAAGGGTTCATGACCCAAACCATCAAATACGGAGATTCCGCAGATTGTCGAGGCTTCAGCCTCCTGATGAGTCGGTGCAACTGCAACGAAACAATCTTCATCATCAGTTTTCATTTTTTTCAGTTTTCTTGGTTTTGGTACTTGCCTGGTCCAGCGGTTGTTGTCGTTTCCCTGCCTCATGTGCTCAGTGGTGTGTTGTCTGCCCTCCCACCTCCCCCGTGCTCTCCAACCTATGTGTTGTCTTAATTGTTTTTGGTACTTGCCTTTTCCGCTGGTTGTTGTCGTTCCCCTGCCTTATGCGCTGGTGTGTTGTCTGCCCTCTCGCCTCCCCCGTGCTCTCCAACCTACGTGTTGTCGCAAGTTCCTTGCTTCCCCCGTGTGCCCTCCAGTCTATGTGCCCTGCTGTGCCTCGTCATCCAACTGTACATTGTCTCCCTGCCCCTTGGCTTTGTTGTCGTACCTTTGCCCCTTCTTGTGTTTGTTTGTGATGTACTGTTGTGTGTGTACTGGGTCATACCGCAGCTGTATTTGAGGCAATCATGCTCCGGCATAGTTTTTCCCACCTTCCGCAGATAGATGCGTCTGTCCCACACCCACAAGTAACCACTATCCATACTAGACGTTTTGGCCATGCCCTGTCGAGTTTGCAAGAGTTGCGTCGTTGGTAGGGTACACTACGCCTGCAGAGAGAGTGACCATGGTGTGCCGACGTTTTTCAATGTTGGAGCTTGTCTAGCATAGCATTTGTGCCATGAGGTGCCTGCATGCACACACACACACACACACACACACACACACACACACACACACACACACACACAAAATCAAAATAATAATCATATATATATCGTCACAAATAGAACTGCCCGGTAAACCATAGGCAGAGAGAGAGAAGAGGACAACAAACGAGGGGCTGTGACAAACTGTTATATATATATATATATACCAAGGGACTAATTTCAAAAAGAACCCCCCCTTTATTTAGTCTTCTTTTTTAAGCCTTTTTGGTTGACCCAAGCTTCGTACCATTTCGTCTTTTTTGGCCTGGATAGGGCCAGCCCTCGGACTGATGTTCCCCACGGGTCAGAGCACTGGCCGAAGAATCGTTGCAGGGCCACCCAGGGGTTTGAACGGTGGGATGTAGTGGGTCTTGTAGCAGGGTCTCCCTTCCAAGAGTTTTTCTGAGGCCAAATGGGGCACAGGTACCTGCCCGGGAGCGTATCATCTTGGGGTCTGACTTTTTTTGAGGGTCGAGCCACCACTGGCACATTACTCCAGTCGGATCGGACGGAGCGATCTACGGCAGTTAGCGAATTCTGCCCTCCGAATTGCGCGCCTCGCGAGTATACGATTAACGGTTGGCGAATTCATTCGCCCTCATTCTCTTGCGCTCCGGAAGCAGCGGCTGCGCAAAGGTGTCTTCATTACGGCCACTCGAAGCTCGGCAGTTTTCCTGTTCACATGCAGCGCCATGGAGAACATTGAGTTGCCTTTTGGCATGGAGGGATTGCCGGAACCGGACAATGGAGTGGTGTTGTTCCTTCCCCCCGTTTCTCTCTGTGGCATCGGCTGTGTGTGTGGCTTGTTTGTCGTTTGTGCAGGACCCTCTGATGATCTAATGTGTGGCGCAGTAGTGAAAAGCGCTTAAGGGAGCCGCCACCTCGATTTTTGTTGCACACCCCTGGTCGTACGAGAGTGCCAGCTGATGGCGGAGAGACCAGTGGGACTTCGAGTGTCCATGTGACTTCACCTTCGCCAAGCTCTTCACGCAGTCGCCCTTTTCTTCTTTTTCGAAGTGCCCCTATTTCGCTCATTCCCCTGATTCCGGATGCCCCTCGGCGGGTAGCACGTGTTGGCCGAAGTGATGCGCACAGCGCTGCTATCAGGGAGTGTCCCCATGACTTCTTAAGGATTGGCGGGAGCTGATGGACAGAATGCACCCTGGATTGTTGGTAGGGGGAACATGGGTTTTAGTTTGCTTGGAAGATTGGTAGTCGGATATGAATGGAGGAGTACCTATTGGCGGGGTAATTGTTGATGGATGATGTGCAGATGGAGCCATTGATTCTTTTGATATTCCCTTGAAGATTTGAGAAGGGGTGCCTTGAGTCTGGTGGTCGGGATCAGGGACAGTGTGTTTGCGAATCAGGGGGACCTGACTGGGGATGTTTTTTTTTTTTTTTTTTAAGCAGCCCGATGTGATGCTAGAGGTGCTGATAAGAGCAGACACCACTAACACACTTGGGGAGGCTCCATCTATTGGTGGGGAGCAGCACCTGGCTGGAAACCGGGTCCAGCATCCCTAAACATCATACTTGGTTGTTTGTACAGAAATCAGATTATTGCATCTGGCCGCAGCAGGGGGACCTGACTGGGGATGTTCTAAAATTAATCAGGCGGTTAATTGAGAAAGTGGCAGAGAGAGAGAGAGAGAGAGAGAGAGAGAGAGAGAGAGAGAGAGAGAGAGAGAGAGAGAGAGGAAAAAAGAGGGGGAGAAGGGGGATTCGGCTGACTTCCATGAAGTGTGGCTTTCTGCTCGGCTTCCGTGGCTTCGGTAGCAGCTGAGGATCCTGTGGGTCGACAGGATTGCAGTGGTTAGGAGTGGAATTGAGCCACGTACGCTGGTCCCACCATGATCGGGTTTCGTGTCTGTTGATAGCCGGTCAGCCTCGGGCATGCCGATGACGTGCCGGACACTGTATTTGGGACAATGTTGTGATTCTAATAATCGGGTTTTTCTCCTTCAGAATGACGTTTTCAGACTACGTTCATTTTTGGTGTGTGATCTTTATTCCTTTTCCCCTTCTCATTTTTTGTGCTCTGTGAATGCGCTGTCATTATACCAGGACAATCGACACTTTTTAAGGAAAGAAATGAAAAAGCAAAAGACTCTTTCTGCTCAGTAAAATTCTTGGGAATTCCAATGTGTATTTTGTAAAGTGCCTATGCTTGAGCTTGCAGGGGAGTTTGATTGTTGCTTTTTGGATTGCAGTGAAGATACTAAGGGCTGGGCCGTTTGTTTCGAACGGAGCCATAGCATGGTATGCTATGCGTACATTATGATACAGACACACACACACACACACACACACACACACACACACACACACACACACACACACAAAGGAGAACAAGAAACGGTCACATACAGATTCAAAATGGACGTGGCCCGTATCTGGGCCACATTCAGAATGTATTTGGACAAACATTTTCGTCCAGATATATTCACAAGTCACTGTAGATCTCTCTCTCTCTCTCTCTCTCTCTCTCTCTCTCTCTCTCTCTCTCTCNTCTCTCTCTCTCTCTCTCTCTCTCTCTCTCTCTCTCTCTCTCTCTCTCTCTCACACACACACACACACACACACACACACACACACACGCGCGCAGCGCCGCAGGCAGGCACGCACGCCTGCTCACACACACAAGCACACCAGATTTTTGTTTTTTAACTCCGCACTCCCCCCGGTGGCTTACTGCGTGCACGCGCCGGCCGGGGGCACGAGTTCAATTTGAACGTACACGCGCGTTCAGCGCGTTCAGACAGCTACATAGGGAGGGCAGGGGGGAGGTGGGAGGGAAGACAATACACAAGCACACAAAGCAGAGACGAGACAACAACCAGCAACCAAGAAAAAATACAAATCCCGACAGATCAAAGACCGAAAAAAAATAAAAATGATGATGATAGGGCCAGCAGCCTAGTTGAGTTGGTTTCGCATGCAAGTGGCATTCACAAGGTCGTGGGTTCAGTTCCCCACGGCCGCCTGCAGCGTGCTTGGTGTTCACCAGCTGAGATAGTTTGCTTGCGCCCCCTGGTTGGTCTCCGTAGGCCCTGCCATCCGTTTCTGCGGGTTAGATGGATGCTTGCGCTGCTGGTTCATTCTCTGCAGGGTTAGTCATGTAGTTAGGCAGTGTGAACACTGAACACTGTGAAGTATATTTGAGAGAAGAATATAGTTTAAAGTTTAAACCAATTTAGTACCTTTCAGAGAGGAAGGCTAAGTGGCAAAAATAACCTATACCGCATTCTTTGGAGGCCAAGCGCCTTCGGACCAAAATGGCTGGCGGCAGCAGCGAAAACAAGTGAAAAAAGGTTTCGCTGGTGGTCCAGCTTTTGCAAAGCTTGGCAAGGAGTTCTACTCTGCCTTGGCAAAAGGAGGCTCGGGCGTAGTGATGGATTTAAAAAAAAATAAATAAAAAAAATTGATGATGACAGATTGTTTCGTCGGACTTGCACCGACTCATCAGGAGGCTGAACCCTCGACAATCTGCGGAATGCCCGTACTGATGCTTTGGGTCATGAACGGTTTGCCCCTTGTTAACGGTAGACCACCGACAGGCAACATCACAAGCGGAACACAGCAGCAGGCAACGACTCGGCGAAGCATCAGGCAACGACTCAGCGAAGCATCAGGCAACACTGCCAGAGCATTCCAACCGCACAACACCGAAGCTAAGTCCACGGAATGACAGTGCAAGCGGACGGGTAGCGAGGCAACAAGTCAGAGAAGCACAAAGCAGCGCTGCAAAGCGGCCAAACTACATGGCACAAAAGTGAAGTGGAAGGGAACACAAGGCATGCGGATGGGCAGAAAGGCAACAGCGCAGTGAAGCACACGGCAGGGAAGCAAGTGGGATGGGCAGCAAGGCAGCGGTGGAGCATGGACAAGGTCTTCCATACATCCAACACCAACCAAAGCAGTATATCACCTACTCACACCACAACAGAACTCCTCAGACTGTTGGTTCCCACACCGGCCATCGAGTTGGGGAGTCGCTCCGACTAACATCCGTCATCACCCGCAGGAAACAGAGACATCCTGAGCTGCACCGTCGGCGGTAGGTGCCGATACTCCTTAACCACAATACTCTTTCTGGACGACTTAACAGTGTTAATCAGGGCATCAGAATCATCCTTTGAAGCGCTGACCAGAGCAATGCACGCCTTTCAACTGGCAAATCAGAGATGAGGATCAATTGGCCAAATACAGTAGGATGGTGGCTGGCGGAGGATGAGGTAGAAGGCCCAGGAGCACCAGCAGGTACGGAAGGATTGCAGTGGTTGGACCCGACTGAGCCATCGAGATACCTTGGGGTCAAAATGACAGAGACGGGCCCACATCATCGATGGCGCCCGAACTACTAGCAAAGATGCTAGCCAAATTGGGCTCCTGGTCGGCAATCTATACTTCACTATACGGCAGGGCACTGGTACTCAACGCCTCAATCTTCTCCATGCTCTGGTATACAGGAGCGATATGGAGCCCCATACCGAGCGCAGGTTCGACACTGAGAAGAAAGGCAGCAACTTACCTGTGGGCAGCTAATCCTTCCAATCAACGGGTCATCTCAAAGGTAGCATGGAAGCATGTAATGAAGAGCAAGGGGAAGGGGGGCTTAGGTATAATGGACCCAGAAAGGCAAATTCAGCACTACGGACCAAATGCGTGATCAAACTGATCACAAATCACAGATTACCTTGGACGTCCTTGGCCCTAGCAAGTATAAGTAGAATAGCTAAGTACAGAACTCCACACAATATGACAGGACTCTTCTGGTTCACCTGTAAAGGTTGGGCGAAGACAGGGAAAGGAGGTAATAGGAGAGACCAGAATGCCGAGGGAGAGGGAGGGGGAAACTTCTGGCGCCACTTGTTCGAGTTATGGAGTGACATTTTTCCAGCTAAGGTCCACGAGCCAAGAACAAGAGAAGAAGTCCTATGCCAGCCACTGTTTGGAAACCAATGACTGAAGGATGTGCGAGGGAGACCAAGAACTTTATCAGCCCAAGACTCGAGACGGGGGACATGGTTGGAGCCACGGAGTGTGGCAGATAAAAAGCACTTATGGTCAGAAGAGGGAAACAGTGGAAAACCGCAAGGGAGCTAAGGAAGGACCTCAAAAGCAGTCACAAGCTATTGGCGAACCTCAACGACTTACCGATATGAATCCCCTAGGAATCGAGGAGATTGCCGGAGAAGGGGCCCCAATGGGAGTATGGGGACTGGGGGACTTGGCAACAAGATGACGAACCCAAGGTAGAGTCCACGGTAGGGAGGGTGGTCAACAAGACTGGTTGAATACCGACATGTACCAGATGGAAGAACCAGGAGCCACAACGAGCAGACTCAACAAGGACTCAAAAACTCCTTCAATCCAATATATTATGATGGAAGTTAGACCGAGGATTTCAAGATCGACTGCCCCACAACCAGGTTGGAAGACCCGGAGCTAGATCCAGCGGAATGGGCGTGGAACCTGAGACGAGGAAGAGTAAATGTAGCAGCACTCAGAACGAACATACTCCACTACAAAACAAAGTTGGGATACAAGCGTAGAACACAAGCCCACCCACTAGAGGGCTCAGTAATAAAAAGCGCTGGGAGGATAAAGTTGGGATACCACTGGCACGACTCAACCCCCTCCCCTGGTCAGGGCTGAATAGCATCAGGCTTCGGAGGGTGAGCAAGCATGCAGTGGCTAATCATCCACCTGGCACTCCCGACCAACTACCTTCTTCCCCCCCCCGAATACAACGTACGGTCATTAATTATAGCTGTGTTTCGACTGAAAGATGCCCCAAATTCACCTATAATGACCGTACGTTCTATTCGGGGGAAGACTGTAGCGACTAAACAAAAGAAGGAATAAAGAAAACAGAAGTCCCCAAAATGAAATGTGTGTGCCATGCCAGGAGGAACAGAAGGAGTCGGTAAAGCATTGCTTGCTGGCCTGTGGACTGCGTTAATGCCCAGCGAATATGGAGGATCGCAAAGGAGTGTGGGCCAAAATCACGGACCTCACCTTTCCGGAGGATACGGCGACCTTACTCCTGGGAATCGACACGCCAAGGAACTGGGAAGGGGGTATGAAAGGACTTTTAACCTGCTGAGACAGTACAGACGTGGACAATACGGAAGAGGAGATGCCAGCGAACCATAGAAAGGAGACAAATGCACATACAGGAGGCACGCAAAATCCGAATTAACTTGATGGAAACTGACATTCAAGCTCAACGGAAAAAGACAAGGAAGAAGATGGCCAGGCAACCCCATGGGAGCAAAAGAAATAAAAGTCAGGTCTGAACAAGGAACCTTGTGGACCCAGACCGCCAGCAGGCAACATCACAAGCTGAACACAGCAGTAGGCAAGGACCCAGGCAATGCTGCCGGGGCAACCCAACTGCACAATATGAAAGCTAACCACGTGGAACGACATCGCAAGCGGACGGCCAGCGAGGCAACAAGACAGCGAAGCACAAAGCAGTGCTGCAAAGCAGCCAAACTACATGGCACAAAAGTGAAGTGGAAGAGAACACAAGGCACGTGGATGCGCAGTGAAGCACACAGCAGGGAAGGAAGCGGGATGGGCAGGAAGGCAGCGGTGAAGCATAGACAAGGCCTTCCATACATCCAACACCAACCAAAGCAGTACATCACCTACTCACACCACAACTGAACCCCGCAGACTGTTGGTTCCCACACCGACCATTGAGCCGGGGAGTCACTCCGATTAACATCCATCATCAGCTGCAGGAAACACAGACATCCCGAGCTGAGCAGTCCCCCTAATAGTGCTGCAGGCACTCCAAATGAGGACTGGCCGACTTTTTGGCACTGCTTAGCGGTCATCAATGAGAGAAACACAAACTACTTAGCGATAAAGACATACAGTGAAAGTCGAAAGAAAGGCGTGTGTGTGTGTGTGTGTGTGTGTGTGTGTGTGTGTGTGTGTGTGTGTGTGTGTGTGTGTGTGTGTGTGTGCGTGTGTGTGTGTTTCTTGAATCTACACCGCAACAGCCCCAATTCCACTCAGATGAACAGAGTGTGTGCATCTGGTGTGGGCATGTGGTGTGGGTACGCACTATGTTGGCGGTCCACGCGCTGTGTTTGTATGTCGGTGGCCACACGGGTAGACGTTTTGCCTCCACCGGGCAGCGTGAAGAAAAGAAAACTGACGTGACCTCCTCCACCCACTGTCGCTGCCACCGTGAGGTGTTAAAGAAAACATTGTGACTGGAACAGTCCCGAAAAAAGACCTGCAAAGGCTGCAATACACTTAGAACGACAGAACAACTGATATATAGCTGCACTACGTGGGTTCCCCAGGAGGGCTTCACTGCTTAAACCTTGGCTTAGGGGGGGGCATTAGAAACTGTCCGTGAAATCTAGAGTATGTACACTTAGCAACGGAAAAACTTGGGAACCTGGGGCTGGTGTGGGGGACAACTGTGTGGTCTACCTATAGGGCCTGTGGTATTAACTTGTCTACACCTAGCATCTGAAGTACCCGTTCGATGTGGCTTGTCCGACTATGCTTCCACCATGGGCTGAGTGGGGTTCCTGCTTAGCCCTGGTGCCTACAGCTACGGTCTCACCCCGCTACCGCAAGCGGCTAAGGAGCTGGGTGGTTGGCTGACGGTCCTTGCATTGATGCAGGACTTGGAGCAAGGGGTGCGCCGGGGAGAATTGTCGAGAGGAAAGGGAGGGTGGTGGTCTCATACGGTGGACCCCCCCCCCCCCCCCCTCCCAAAAAAATTGTGACTGGAGCACCGCCGCTTTCAGCCTGGCAGGGCCATGTGGCGGCATGAGGTAAGAAACACATGCAACCCACGATGCCGCCACCGCACAAGGAGGTACCCACAAAGAGGCCGATGGCATACTGACTGGTCCCAGGTAAGGATTAAACTCAGCTCTACGCTTCAACAGTTCATCATTGTACCAACTGAGATGGCCCGTTGGTGACTGACACCATTTTGGTGTGTAACTTCTTCCGGCTTTTTCTTTTTTGTTCAAAGAAAGGGTCACGACCCTCGACATATCATCGTCTCCCGAAAAAGAGATATCATCGGACTGGCAGGTCTTCACAGAAAGTGGACTCAAACCGTGCCACGTTTACTTTTCAAGAGTTCATGGGTATGCACGGTGATGATTCTTTTTTTAATGTGTTTTCACCTGCTGTGTTAACTTTTCTGCTTCGTATTTCCGCCAGAGAATAAGGCCACGCTTGCTCGGTAGCAAAACTCAACCGCAGACGTCCAGATCGCCCACAAAGAAAGGAGAAGAAAAAACGAGTACATGGCGCTTACGCGAGCACTAGCATTCAGTTAAAAAGGAGCTCTGCCGCGTTCTGGACCGTCCAGATGTACATCGAAAGGCCAAGAAACCGAGTTAACCAAGAAATCGGCACGGAGCATACCCCCGCGGCCCACTTAGGTATAGTGTTGATATCACAATCTCCATGTATTCACAGTTTCCTCTCTATAATTAACTACCTCCTCCTCCTCCTCTCTAGACAGCATCCTTCTCGACTTGCCCTTGGCAGGGATGACAGCAACCTTCTTCGGCCTGAAAGGTTTTGCCACTCCATTCCGTCTAACTGCCGCTCTCTGGTCCAGAAAGTTCTGCTGGCACCCGAGCCATCTCTCTGTTATAGGCATGTTCACGGAACTTAGCCAATTCTTCATGGAGGATGCGCCGGCCACCAACACACTGTCATCTTCTCTAGACTGACTGAACGGCGAGTTCAAGGCCGTCAAGACTTCCATCACCGACTTCCTCACAGCCCCCTTTCCTAACCCCCCCCTTCCATTTGACAGCGGGAAGCAGGGCCTTTGCTGATTCCAACCCTGCTGCTGCTGCTCGGGGATCTCCATATGATTAATCCTCGCAGGTGATCCCCCCTTCGTGCTAATCTCCTCCTTCCCCCCCTCTCCTGCGAGAATGCTCACTCCCGACCAAGACGGCACATTTCCCACTTTAGGAAATTTCTGTTCCCGCCTCTCTACGCCCGTCAAGGAGGACGGTGAAGATACCCTGCCGCTTCCTTCCAGGCCAACCCAAACACTACCTCCCTCACGAGCACCACCGTCTCCATCGTCATCATCACCCTGCTTCCCCACCGGATGGCCGACGATTACTTTTACATCAAGGGGAAGGAGACAAGAACGACCTCGCTCTCCTCCCTCCCGGTCCAACTGCAGTGCTGAATGACTCGTTCGTATGGCAAGCTCTTCCAGCCAATCGAGAAGCACCAGTCGCGCTGCTCCGGCTGACAGTCCCCTGCAATCCAGTGACCAGTTGGCTGCACGCGTGCCCCATTTAATTTTTCCATACGATGGCCATGTCTTCCTTGCTGCCTTGATCACCTCTTGAGCTCTCCCTACCATTCCCCTGTACAATAATGCGTCTACCAACGTGTTGCAAAAAGACGCATTCTCAGTATACGACTCTTCGCGCGCCTGCTTTGCAAACACTCTACCTAACCTGGACCACACATAATCGCTGTCATCACCACCTCCTTCTTCTTTTTCTTCCTTGTCTTCTCCATCTGTGAAGCCGTCCTCGAAATCCCGTTGCTCCAGGCCCTGCGCAGCTCTCCGTTGTTTGCCATCAACATAACCGTCTATTCCGCTACTCCTCATAGGGACACGCAGAGCTAGGCCACCATCTCTTCCCTTCAGACCAGGCACACCCGCTGCCACCATGTGCCCCTCTTCTTCCCTCTCCACATATTTTTCACTCGTCGTGACTGTAAAAGGGAAATGCTCTTCCTCGAGTTCCGGCCAATGATCCGTAGCCTGTGGCATTTGCTGTGCTCGTGAGACGTGGCCCAAGTTCTCTCTGGCCCCCATGACGTTGTCTTCTTTCTCCCGTTTTCTGACCGCCGATCCGTTAGATTGTAAACTGCGTGCTTGTCGTGAGGGGAAGAGTAACATGCAAGCAATGCGGCATTTCTCCCAGCTACTCCTGCGAAGCAGGCGGACCAACCTCCCCACCCATTGCCCACGCCCCTCAGCACATGCGCGAACCAGCGTGTTTGTGAGCGCACAGGTGGGTGGCACACCCTTCTTCTTCATCTGCTGAACCGTTTGGACAACATCTGCATACCTTCCCCCTGCAATGTATAAGTCGATCAATGCAGCATAAGCAGAGGGGGAGAATTCCATTTCCACCTCTCCCCATTCTCCTCCCCTCCCCTCTCCCTTGACCTGCATTGCCACCCACTTCATTTCCTTCAGCATGTCGATGCCTGTCTCTGTCCAGCCCATTGCCGCGCAAGCGCGAGCTGATGCCTCATAGCCGCTGGGCAACACACCGCCAAAGGAGAGCCTCCCTCCTCCTCCTCCTCCTCCCCTGCGGTGTGTATCTCTGTCGAACACCTTCCACGCCTTTCTCGCGTTTCCATTCCTTGTCAAAGCCTGCAGACCATTGCTGTAAGCCGCGGCAACGACCCTCGCCTGCCTCTCCTCCCTGACACTGGATGACGATGATTCACTCTCTCTCACACTACCACCCTTTGTCTCTCTCCTTTGGTTGTTGTCATTCAGCATAATACTCCTCATCTCCCAAAACAACCTCTCTGCCTCACTCTCGTACCCTACCCGCTTTCCGCATGCTTTGATAAGCATTCCATACGCTCTGGCATCCAAGCTGCCTACTACCTCCTTGCCCTCTCGGAAGACACTGAGCCCTTGCTCGACCCTCCCCGCTGCACAATACCCCACGATCATACTCTCATACAACCCCCTCCTCATTCCCAGTGAGCAGCAGTTCTCCATCCCTCTTGCAAACACTGTCTCCATGTCGCCGAGGCGTCCTACAGTGCCATAACCCTCGATCACCGCCTTGTAGCAGCCAACAGGCACGGAACCGAGGAACAGATCTTCCATTCCGTTGAGGACAGCGCATGCATCCTCCACCAGCTTTCGGCGGCAGCAGCTCAGCAGCAGACAACGCAAGTCGGCCAGACTGACACAGGATTCTGACAGACCTCCTGACCTTTGCAGCCGCCGAAAAACCCTAGCAAGTTGCTTGGGATCCCATGAGCTGGGGTCGACATTTGCGAGTCCAGATAAACAACCAGGGCGATTGGGATTGGGATGGTGCTGGCGGCGGGTCAAAGGCACAACTGTTGTCTCCTCGTCCTCGTCTGTCTTTGTCATGGCTGCGACGTCAGCAGCCTGTGCCAATGTGTCAGCCATGGCCGCGGCCTCAGTCACCGCGACATTAGACCAAGGAGCCGGTATCCCATTCAAAGTGCCAACCTGGAAGGAAAACAGTGGCCGCAGAGAGGATAGCAATGGCGATTGCAATCGCGATCGGGACGGTTGTCCCTTGGAAACACCTATGGCCCGCCCATCACACAGACGAACCAGAGAGCCATACTCCTCCAGTCCTTTGATGGTGAGAGAGAGACCTGCTGAAGCAACGTCTGTTGCCCTCTTGCCCGTCACACCCCTCCTCCCCTTTCTCTTCCTCTCCATCCAACTACTACCCCCATGTCGCTCGCTAGCAAACCAAAGTTCCGACCTCTGCTTATCGGTCGATTTCCAAAACGTTGGCAATCCCGTTGCCGAAGGCAAGAGGCTGTTGCCCCGATCTCGCCCACTCCCTCTCAACCGACGATGTAGGAACACATCTCTACTACCATCTTGGGCCTTCGGGCCATAGCACACTCCAGGAAAATGTCCTCCTCTGGCACTCCAGGAGGCGTGAAGAAACCGAAAAATCACCGATTCTCTGAGACAACAGGATGGCAACAGCAAAGCTCGCAAACTTGATCGGTCTTTTCTTCTGGACAGGATCGATGTTGTACCCAACTCTTGGATCAAAGAAGAAGCAGACATCTCTCTCTCTCTCTCTCTCTCTCTCTCTCTCTCTCTCTCTCTCTCTCTCTCTCTCTCTCTCTCTATGAACCTACCTACCTGTTTGTCTCTCTCTTGCTCTCATTGTATGTCTGCGTGCACCTCCACTGGGTGTATACGTAGTTTCGTCCTCATTAAGGAAACAAATGACAACATATAGACGAGGACACATTCTTGATGAAGCGAAAAGTGAAAAGGATGTCCCTGCTCGATCGTATTCACAAGGTAAGATGACGGGTGCTCAAAGCCTTGCACTGCTGGATACTGTCATTTTCGTCATAATCAAGTGTCATGCCCACCCAAGAACTTCTCTCTCTCTCTCTCTCTCTCTCTCTCTCTCTCTCTCTCTCTCTCTCTCTCTCTCTCTCNCTCTCTCTCTCTCTCTCTCTCTCTCTCTCTCTCTCTCTCTCTCTCTCTCTCTCTCTCTCTCTCTCTCTCTCGCTCGCTCGCTCGCTTGCTCGCTCACATGTCTTCCCCTCTTTAGCTTTCCCACCTTCTCTCTTTTCTCACCTCCTCTCTCTCCTCCCTGCGTCTCGTTCTCTTCTCTCTCCGCCTCCTCCTCTCTCTTTTCTCTCCCCCTAAACAACCGCCATCATAACTCCCCTCCACGCACACGACTACTACCACCAAAAAACATCCCACGCACGCAAGCACTCCCGCATGTGAATATAGGTGCACTGGTACCACAACATTCCCTTCTACCCAAGGAACCCAAATCCTGGTATGATAAACCGTGCAGTCACATAGCACTCCTCATATATGGCGAACCATTCACCAACACCATAGCCTGGAGGTTACGCATGGCGCCCCTCTGCGGAAGTCTTCTGGCTTGGCACCTGAGTAACTGTCCATACCCCCACTCACTTGGAATCAAACTTCCTCCTTGCTCAAAGAGAACCTGCGCACAGAATTACAATTACAAACCACATAGGAGCAACATGTGCTCCATCAGCATCTTGTTTCTTCATAGCTGTTTTTCTCCTCGATACACTGGTCGCGGGATCATGCACACCCTCGCCATGCAGCGGTTTGGGCCCTGGCACCCAGAGTCCAACCAGCCAATCACCCTGCAGCGGCCTAAAAAAACGGCTGCACATAAATTCTTTACAGGTAGGCTGATAGATAAATAAGAGTAACGATTTGAGAAAGGGGGGCTATCCATACCCTCTTTTGATTTTTACAAAGTCCGCGGACTATACATCATAAACCTCAAACCACCAGCACTTTTCTAGCCATTCTTCTTCCATACAGCCATGCACGCACTGTGACTTTCAGGGGTCCGCCTACCAAAGTGAAATGGCTGGCATTGCCAGCCCTTGTTCCTTTTTTTCTGGGCACGCAGAGGGAGATCCTCCAAGTACTCGCCGTGGTTAAACTGAGGTGTTCAGTCTGAAAACAAGTGAACTTCAATCAAAAGTGGGCTACTGGGATGCCCAGCAGGGCAGGGGGGGGGGGGGGGGGAAGGGGGTTCCGTGTGGGAGACCCAGGCGTGTTGAGATCTTGCCAAGTGGATTCCAGTAAGTTGAACGGTGGAGATGTGAAGGGCAGGAAAATCATCTATCTAAGATTGATGGGCAGGTGGCGGTCATGCTGTGGAACAATCCACCACAAATCAAAATTTTCTTGTTTGAAATAATCGAAACACATCAAAATGGTTCTGGCAGTACCAAACAATAGAAATATTTTACAAAAACAGGTCAAATTATCTATGAATTAGATTATTATAAAAAAACAGATTAGAAGTGGTTGGCGACGAAAAGAAAAGGCTCCGTCCAGGGTTGGCAAAACCCCTCTCCTCTCCTCCGTCTCAGTATCGATCCAGTAGCCTGGAGCTGGGAATCGGAGTTGGGCCCAGAAAGCAGACTAGACTGCATGTAGCTCGAGGAGTGGAGCTGGAGCTGGCTTCAAGAGAGACAAACGTAGTCAAGCCTCAGTGGCAGATGCGAGATGGGAGGCAATATCAAACGAAGATCTGTCTTCAAAGGAAGAGCAATTCAAAGCTCTGTGGAAAACTCTGTCGTCTCTTCTAAATGGGAAGCAGGTCAGTTTGGTGTGCTTATTCTCTTTAGTTAGCAGTAACTCCGTCAGCTGTCTGGTTACTCAGCAGGGGGATGGAGGTTAATCTGGGATGTGTTTCAGATGCAACAGGCCCTTTGAATCCACTTGCCACCTGTGGTGGGAGTGCCCGCCCAGCATCAAAAAGACTATGGAAATCGCGGCAGCTCCATTGGTTTCAGTTTGCTGATTCAAGATTGAATTAGGAGGAAAGGAAAGGTGGGTGTTGTTGGGCCCGTCAGCTGTCTGGTTACTCAGCAGGGGGACGGAGGTTAATCTGGGATGTGTTTCAGATGCAACAGGCCCTTTGAACCCACTCGCCACCTGTGGTGGGAGCGCCTGCCCAGCGTCAAAAAGAATATGGAAATCGCGGCAGCTCCATTGGTTTCAGTTTTTGATGATTCAAGATTGAGATGGGAGAAAAGGTAGGTTTTGTTGGGCCCGTCAGCTGTCTGGTTACTCAGCAGGGGGATGAAGGTTGGTCTGGGATGCTCCAGATGAACTGGCCCTTTGAATCCACTCGCCACCAGTGGTGGGACTGCCCAGCATCAAAAAAAGAATCAGTAAATGGTGGCAGCTCCATTGATCTCAGTTTGCTGATTCAAGATTGAAATGGGAGGAAAGGTGGGTGGTGGGCGTTGTTGGGGTTCCTACCAGCACACCTCACAGGAAAGAGGGGCTGGGGCTACGATGCTACGTGGCACACGGGTACGGGGGCTGCTGCTGTGCGAGGTGATTTGGCCAGACAGGAACAGGTCAGGTCAGGGTTTCGAAGGAAAAAACGACCTGTGTCTGATGTAGAAATCAAGGCCAGAGGAAGATCAAACAGGGTGTGAAGCACACCATCGGAGTGGGGATTGGGGGATAAGAGTGAAATCCGGCAGAGGGAACAGAAGGCAAACCCGGTGGTTCAGACACACATGGGCCCTAGGTGACCAAGTGGCAGCAGTACGTTCAGAGAAGGGCCTGATACTGGCCTGCTGGATTTTATTATTATTTTTTTTTATTAAACACTCCTAACTTTGTGTTTTAATATGAGCAAACAAAAGGAGGCTGGGAATCCCTCCACATCTCAACCCGGAGTACTGGGGCCAATACCCAGCTTGGGCTTTTACTGGAAACCGGGGCCAGTGTCCCATGCTTCGGGATTTCCCAAAGCTAATGTGAGGATTGAGCCCTCAAGAAGGGGCCTTGCCATGATGTACATGTTCCGGGCTAAGGCCCCAGCAAGCCTCGTGCCCGCCCTAAGTGAAGGCGGGCCAGCAAATCAACAAGCGCCCTCTGTGCAAACATTTCACGAAGTGGGGTCCATGCAGTTGCAGCACGCCAGTTGGTTGGAGTGCACCGAGTCTCGAATCTCTGCGAATGTGGAGATCCCAGGCCCTCTGAGTTAGTTAGGCCCTGGGCACTTGAACGTGAGGCCGACAATGCATGCTGGGTATAGAGGCTGAAAATGCCAAAGGGAAATCGGCCCACTATCTGAATCTGGCCGCAGGCCTTGACGAAAGAGGCGCAACTGCATCACCCGGGCCCCAACTGCATCGGGCCTGGGTTCAGGCACTGGGGCCCAGTCGCAGGCTGAAGGGAGGCCGCCCACACGCAACACTGGCATATAGGCAAGCAGGGCGAGTGGGCAGGGATCTTGGCCATTGCGGGCAATGCCGGCACGCTGCGCTAATGCGAGCTGCTGCGCTAGGATGAGGTGCCAGACAGGCAGGCGCTAGGCGGTAGTGCGCTGCCTGTGCACTGGGCGCTGGCGGCCATAGCCGGGCTGCATAGGGCGCAGGGAAGGTGAGGGCGAGGGTGGTTCTTCTGAGGTGAAGGGCGCTGTGTGGGATAACAAGGGAGAGTGTAGGTGAAGAGAGAGACGTACCTGGTGGAGGTGGGAGGTCGGCATTGGTGTTGACATCATCACTCGCTGGTCGTCAAGTTGTCTGGTTGCTGTCATACTGTAGTTGTAGTGATAGGCTGTAGAGTAGGTAGGGCGCCTGGCGCCATTCAAGAGAGAGAGCTACATTGAGTTATGCTGTTGGTGTTGCCCTGTTGGGCTTGGACATTGGCTCACGATTCTTCTGGATCATTCTCAAATGGATGGTTACTCGGTTCCATTGTGCTATCTTCTCTTGCTTTGACTACTTGGACTTCAGTGTGATTTTGCAATCTGGATTTCTGTGCTTCGTCCATATTCATGTTCCTTGCAATTTGGTATCGAAGCTGGTTTGATTCGCCACTTACCTTGGTTCGCTGGCGTTATACAGACTTGGTGCGTTGACGATGCTTCTTCACAGTTGGTTCTTGTGGCGTCAGGCCATATTAGGCGCACAGCCTGGGTAGAGAGGTGTGCGCCAGAAGGCTAAGACGGCATTATGCCGTGGTGACAGGCGGAATGTATGATTGGTGATGAGAGCATGCTGATGTGGCATTCGGCTGAGGTGGCACTGCATTGCGTTGTGGGTGGTACCGAGGCCAAGACCGGTCATCAAATGCACACTCAGCTCAATTGGTGAGAAATTTGTGGTTGGGGGCAGCTATCTCCAGGTACGTTGTTCCCTTACCTTATCTACTCTCTCAATCTCTTCTTACCGTGAGGAAGTGAGTCCAACTTGAGAGTCCTCTCTTTTGGTGAGGTGTCGTGAGCGCGCTACCTTGAGAGACGACAATCTTCCCGGAAGCATCTGGAAGGAGAACGGGCGGTGCCTCTAAAGGGCCCTGGTCGAAGCACTGGGTCACGGTCACCATGCCAACCCAATGGAAGTAGGTCACGCATGCGATGGCTGCTGTCCATTTTGGCACTTCGCTGCGCTGTAGAAGTCCTGCCGGGTGTGCCGGCCTTTTATGAGACGCTTACCAGACCATCTATAAACATTTCTGGTTGGGAACTCGGATTGAATCTGGCTGAGATCATCGTCCTGACTGCGACGTTAAATATTTCCTGAAGAGATGGGGGCGCTCTTAATATTCCTCCTGATCAGCCAGATCAACCGGGTGTAAGGCTCGTTCCGTACGAGGGTAAACAAGAGTGGACTGGCTGGCTTGCTCGGCAACGACTTGGGCACAGGGGTGGGCCGACATACACACGAAGACACCACTGCTCAATGATGTTGTTCGGTATGTTGGATTGAAGGGAGGGTAGGTTCTAATTGATGCTCAACTGGAAACACAACCATACCCACTATTCATACATCTGCAACATGGTCTTCTTGTATCTTTGATCAGTTGGTGGACAGACTGCTAACACCTCACAGACAGATTAGAGTAGGACTGTTGTATACTACCATAGCCAGTTCTATCTACTGCTGCTGTAAGAGAACCAATCAAGATACATCTAGACTATGTTGACAATCTGTTGTGAATGTTGTAGGTTGCCACTTGATCGGTAAAGTAGGGGACCTCCCGGACACAACTATTTTTAGAAAATTAGGTGCCGGTCAGACACATGCTGCGGTAGGACTCCAACAGGGGGTTGTAGTGCAGATACTGTCTGCCTAACTGATGAGTGGATCAGACACCGATGAGGGTAGAGTTGACAATGTGAGACTTACACGTTCGGGAGCACTTAGGGTCCCGCACGTGTACCAGGCCTTACAACCGGAAGACGAACGACGGATTCGTGCCGAACGCAGAGCCCGTGCGCTAGCAGCAAGGATAGCAGCAGCAAACGCAGCAGCTAGAGAGCAGGCAGCCGCAGCCAGAGCAGTAGCAATGGCTAACGGCACAAGCTCTGCTGCATCATCAGCTGCATCCTCGTCTGCGTCCTCGTCAGGGACCAATGGGACCCTGTAAGGAATGCCTCAGGGTACTTCCCGGGCGGTAAGTTCTAGTCAGTCCACAAGTCAAATGGCGGGCTCGCAGTTTAGCCCGTTGACCCCACGCGGCAAGGAGCTTCTAGAGCTCCAACAGGTCGAGAGGATCCGCCTGAAGTTAGAAAGGGAACTGAAGGAAGCAACCGATAGAGAAAGGGAAATTAAAAATAGAACAATCAGGCTTGATTCGTTGGAGGTTGACAAAGCTGCTCTAGAGGTGTTGGATGAGTCAGTCATGACTGACCAACTGAAAGTGTTGAAGCACAATATGATGTCGTTGCATCCGCACGCGGACAGCAGATTGGACTTCATGCAGCACACTCTAGATCAGATCTTGGACCTTTTGCAAAGGCCAGGATTTAGACCAGCAGCACAGTCGTCGTTGCCGTTAACGGCAATGTCAGGCCCCTTTCCCGTACAAGCTGGCACACAACCAAGTGGCACGTCTGCAGCAGCTGCACAGACTGTTGCTTCTTCTTCTTCGGGTCCAGCGGCGGGTGCTACACCACCGCAACAACTTGTTCCTCAACAGGGACAGCCGCAAGGTCAATGGTACCCTAAGACCCCAATGAAACCGCCTCTTGCCTTCTCAGGCGAGAGGAAGGACGAGGAACTCAACACTTGGTTGAGAACAGTTCCGGTTTGGGTGAAGGCGAAGAGGACCTTGCCAGAGGACGAAGTGGTTACTGCTGCATCTTTCCTCGAAGGTAAGGCAGCCAAATGGCTAGATGGTATAGTTGCAAAGGCCGGGTATGGACGACGTATGGCGGACTGGGCTCAGTCTATTACGTTAGACCAGTTCTTTGAGATGGTAGAAGCTTGCTGGCACAATCCTCAGCAGGCACAAATAGCCACTGATGCGATAAACAGACTAGATCAAAGGAAGTTTAAGTCAGTCAGGGAGCTTACGACTACCATAGAGAGCCTCATCGTCGTTCCAGGCATCAACTACAGTGACCAGTTCCTGTTGACTACGTTTGTTAGATGTCTTCCAGAGAACCTCAGGAACTTGCTGGCCAGCGAGGCTCGCCTCGAGTAGCATTCATTTGAGACATTGTCTAGAAAAGCCTTAGACTTGGCTACACTAGGAAATGCTCAACCCTCTCAGAATGATGCGAGGAAGAAGAAGAGTCCGCACGAATGGAAGAAAAAGGAAGCCAAGTTGATGATGGTTGAGTTCGATGGGACTCAAACATAAATTTATGAGCTCACAGACCTGCTGGACGGTTCAGAGTACGACGGCGAGGAGATCGCTGAGGGTAGCACCCTCGCCGCAGTAGTCAAGGCTAAGGCGGGTGGCCGAGGGAAGGGCCATCCAAAGAGTCAAGGGAAGGCCGACTCCAATCAGACCAAAGTGGCTGATTGGGTCAAGGAAGGTCTTGATCAAGACGTGTGGCGGGACCGCCGAGTGCGGGGCGCTTGCATAAACTGTGGTGAATACGGACACACCCAGTACAAGTGCCAAAACGCAAAGGTCACGCAGAAGATACCTCCCAAGATGGGGGCATCTTCTTCCCAGGCTTCTAGCTCGGGAAACACGTAAGGCCGGTGGAAGTTTTAGCTGCTTCTACTCATGGTGAAGTGGGCCAGATACCCTCCCCACTTCATGAGATGGCCATAGCTAATGACTCCTTAGCCACCCAGCAGACTCATCTAGACCAAACTATGCTTTGTACGTTAGATGTGTCTGAAGCCTTAGAAGATCTGGAAAGTGAGTGGTCAAACAAGGACCCTCGCGAATCTTGGGTGGCGCTAAGGAAAGGTCCTAGAGGGGAACATTTCGTGGTGGAAGTCGATGTAGGAGGCCGCAAATGTGGTGCCTTCATAGACATAGGCTCCACGCGGAATTACATGAGTCGCGACACTTTGGAAAGGCTGCACCTACAGGACCGGGTACGACACCTTAGTAGACATGTAGCATCTACTTTGGCCAACAAGGAGCGCATGATAGTCACAGACTATATCAAGGACGTAGTCTGTACCTTCTCCTATGGAGGAGGAGAACTTAATCATAAGATTTCGTTCTTGGTTAGCGACGACTTACCATTCGACATGTTGTTAGGCATGTACTACCTTGAGGTTGCTAAGCCCCAGTTCGACTGGGACAAGAAGGTGCTAAAGCATAAGTTGCCCGATGGCAGGACAATCAGATTGACTAAGTTCAAAGCCAGTAACATAATAGATACCTATGGCTGCTT
>BFEA01000097.1:669226-682257 GCA_003427395.1 Chara braunii
CTCTCTCTCTCTCTCTCTCTCTCTCTCTCTCTCTCTCTCTCTCTCTCTCTCTCTCTCTCTCTCTCTCTCTCTCTCTCTCTCTCGCTCGTTCGTTCTTCCTCCCCTTCCCCCGCCCGCCGCGCCTGTTTGTTTTCGGCTGTTACTTTTCATTTACGTCGTCGTTTGTTTGTTTGTTTGTTTGTTTGTTTTTACTGTTTTTTTAGGACTACCGGTCGCGCGCCGGTGGGTACCCCGCACGATGCGGCGCGTTAACGGCCGCGTCGAATTCTTCAAGCAGGGAGAGGTATGGTGGTTTAAAAGCCAGACAATTCAAAGTTAAACTACAGGCCTACCCACACTATCCTATCCTCTACTTGTAACCCTGTCTAAAATGACAGTTGGGCCCACGACAGGACCGAGTAGCCACTTGGTACTCCCTCCGCTAATCCTATTCCCCTGCTCTCTTCCTGCCGAGATAGAACCGATTACCCAGGTATAACAACAAATTATGCCACAAGCCAAATTCCCAACAAGCCAAAACAAATTAAATCAACCATTTCAGAGTTGAGCCCTCTCAAACCTGTTTCGAAAACCATTTGTCCAACACCAACTTTCCATCTACGAGTGTCGCCAGCTTACCTGCCAATCCCCATGTATTACGAAACCGGTGAGTGGAATTCCCCTTGCGTTTCCTTCACCAGTCTACCTGAATAAGTCGACGGAAGGAAGATTTGAACAACCTTTTTATTTCCCTATTCGTCGATTTCATTCTTTCCAAATTACATCGCAAGCAACCGTTCGTGCAGCTTGGGCTATGTAGCCCCAACCACTTCATGTTTCCAACCGGTCTGGAAGTCCACATATGAGAACCCATTCCTTGTCCCATGTCAGACAATTATCTGAACTTGTCACCCAAAATCTCTACCACCAGTCCCAAATTCTCTTAGATGCAGGACAGTCATACCAAAGGTGAACTGTGGACTCAAAGGCCCAATCACATCTCTTGCATGTTAGTTCCACCTTGAGCCCTCTCTGCGCAAGATTCACTGCAGACAGGGTAGCCAAGAGAGAAAGTAACCATAAGTTGGTCGCTAGACGAGGGTTTGGAGCGATAGTCAGTTGTTGCCAACATCGTCTTAGCGCCTTTTCTGTTCTGCCTTTGTTGCATACTAATACCTGGCTCCATCTTTTGGTGGTTGTTTCCAATGGTATGTGTCCTGCTGTCTGATCCCTGTGCCACTGTGTATGAAGAAAGCACTAAATCTTCCCCTGCCTGACCACTTCCCCTCCATCCCCACATTTTTGGATCCAATCTTAACTCTGAGATGGTGGCCCCAAACGCGTGGACTTTACAAGTCCAATTACCCTCATCATCGCATGTCTCCTACACCCTGATATGAGATTGCTTAACTGTTAATGGAGGATGTGTCGGGCCTTCTTTTTGTACCAGAAGGCCTGGTTCCTCTGCATTAATTACTTCCCAACACTGAAACTGTTTTTTTCCCTTTGAATCAATTTCTGTTAATTTCCAAAAGGTTGGGGGTTCCTTAGGGGCGTGGCCAGTAAACCACGTACCAGGGGGGTCCACACCTTCAGGACCAAGGATGAACTTCCACTGGTCTGGGATAGCCTCAATGAGTTGGGTCAATCGTTCTTCCACATACCACAGCTGACCCAGCCGTGCCCTGACGTCTGCAGTGGGAAGCCATTGGTTATCTAGCTGGTTCCATATATCCTCAATCCTCAATACTCCTTTTTCTATCCACTATCTCCCAAAGTTGTTGATAGTAGTATCCGCCGCAAACCAACTACCATTTGACCTCCGAATATGTTGGTTCTCAAATAGAGGCTGCATAAGGACCTCAACCTTAGTTACCGGTTGCAACCAAGAATTTGGTTTCAATTTACGCCAAACCCATAACACAGCTTTCCAAAACTTAGACTTTATTACACGATTCTGATAGGAGGTCAACATGATGCAAGTCCACACATCAGCTGGTCTTTGAAGATTTCATTCCAGAGCAAGAATTTGTTTAATAACCATAAGGATCCAATGCTCATCCCCTAAGGAGCAAGCAACCTTGATTACCCATCGGACTAGCATTGTTGTGTTCTGCCGCTGGGGGTCAGTCATCCCTAAGCCTCCCTCTGCCTTTGAAAAACACACTAAGTCTCATTCAACTTTAGACATATACCCATCTTTGACCCAGAAATTTGGACCATTTCTCCATTTATGAGTGTCATCCATTCGCAAGGGTCATCATGATGCTAATCTTCTCTGTATCGTTCCAATTTTAACGGATGTACCGAAGGACAAGGCGAGAAGGCGCTGACAACCGGGAAAAAAAAACCCTTAAAAAACAATGAACCTTCCCGTTCGAAAATCAAATTTCAAATTGGGTGTTGGACGTCATGATGGTCGTGGGGCAGGTGACATCCATATCTGTGATGGTGGAAATGGGCATTTGTAGAGGCGTAGTGGAGTCCTCGTACGTCGTCACAAATTTGTGAACGCCCCGCCAAGGTCCATCGCCATCGCCTCTACATGGCGCTGCACCTATGTGTGGAGTCAAGCACACAACGGGAATGTCGTCAGAGATATGGCATTGAGGTTACCGTGGTCAGCGCAAGTTGGTAGGCTATTGTATTTTCGTGGTTCATGAGCATTGCAACACACGCACCGATGGAGGGCGGCAGCGACGACAAACGTGCAAAGAAGACGGTCGTGGCGGCGACCGTGACGGTCGTGGTCTTTCATTGTCAGCAGAAGAGGGCATTGGGCAGAATGAGAGCGCAAATTTGCACGGGGAGGAGAAAAATGTTTCATCAGGTCCCAGTCGAAGGGCTGGATACCATGGCCATCACTGACGCTGTAGTGCAGGTTTGTTGCGCCATGGGTTGCAGTGTTCTTCCACGAGCGACGCCGAGGTGGTGGATGAAAACGAGGATGGGGGGGGGGCGTGGGAGAATCTCAAGCAATGTGATGATGCGATGAAGGAGTACTTATGGGAGAAGATGCATATATTGCCAAGTGTCTTTCGGGTGATGGCGATTACATCCAGTGTGGACAAACGCCCACGGGATGCGTTGCTGATGTCGATGTTGACTGCAGTCGGTGTCGATCCCTCGTCTTCTTTGCTGGAGGCCTTCGATAGAGGTCGACCATCAATGATAGAGGAAGCACACGTGGAACAAGAGGACCACGACAAGCAAAATTATGACTAGGAGCAGCAATGGCAACCTTCAATAGAGGTCGGCCATGAAGGTTGGGCGCAGGGCGCCAGATAGAGAGGAGCTACATTGAATACTGTGTTGGTGGGGCCTGAGGGCTTGAACATTGGCTCAAGTGCTCATTGTATTGCTCTTATTTCGATGGAATCTCGGTGCATTTCTGCTCTCTACTTGTACGTGACTACTTTAACATATGTGTGATTTCGCAACTTGGCTTCCAGTATATCGTTCCCACTCATATTCCTTGCCTATGTATCTTTCATATTTTTATTTATTTATATAGTTTATTTTATCTTGTTTTCGTTATCACCAATTATAGTCATGAGATGGCCGAAAAAAAGATGTGCACCGGGTAACTATAATTGGTGATAACGAAAACAAGATAAAATAAACTATATAAATAAATAAAAATATGAAAGATACATATGCAAGGAATATGAGTGGGAACGATATACTGGAAGCCAAGTTACGAAATCACACATATGTTAAAGTAGTCACGTACAAGTAGAGAGCACAAATGCACCGAGATTCCATCGAAATAAGAGCAATAGAATGAGCACTTGAGCCAATGTTCAAGCCCTCAGGCCCCACCAACACAGTATTCAATGTAGCTCCTCTCTATCTGGCGCCTTGCGCCCAACCTACACTACTTGCCTATCCTTCTACAACCGCATTCACGCAACAGGCTCACTTCGACTTTGAAGACCAATGTACATGACGTCACTACCATAGCCGACCTCTCACATAAACCAGCTACGTATCTCTTTCCTCTTTTTTTTTCTCTCTCTCTTTCTCTGCCTCTCTCTCTCTCTCTGTGTATGTGTCCCTCTTTGTGTGTCACTGTGTAATCGTGTCACTATGTATCTGTGTGACTGCGTATGTGTCACTGCGTGTGTGTGTGTGTGTGTATGTGTTGTCTCTGCGTGTTGCACTGCGTTCGTGCGTGTGGCTGAATCTGTGTATCTTTGTCTGTCTGTCTGTCTATTTGTTTGTTTGTTTGTTTGTTTGTCTGTCTATCTATCTGTTTGTCTGTCTGTCTATCTGTCTATTTGTTTGTCTGTCTATCTGTCTGTCTGTCTATCTCTTTCCTGTTTGCCTTTCTGACTAGTACTCAAGCAACGTTCCAGCCTCTAAGAGTTGAATGCATAGTGAATGACGGAGATGAGTCAGGCAAAGATCACCTTGATCCAGGCTCTTCACTAGACCATTCCATCGGTAGGAGCAATGGGTGGTTTGCACAAAGGGTAGGGGTGTAATTTGTGCAAGGTGATAACCCACACTTACTAGACATTCCTCATTTAAGATAAAAAATTACAACAAGTTATTCCCAGTCACACTGAACCTTAAGAAAAGGTTGTCTGAGCCCTTTGGCACAGGTAAGTGATTCGTTGGATTGATCAGTGTAGCGTGCGTAGATAATTAGATGTCGAGGCATTTGACTACCTTAAGAGAGTCACTCAAGTTGTTACTCCCGCCGTTCAACCGCTCTTAGTTGAATCTTTTCATTTTGACATTCTGAGCACTGCCCTTCAAAGCGAGGTAAGTACCTTACCGCTGTATACCCACCTTCTCATCTTCACTTCCAATGTGCCTTCTTCCTCCCTGGAGTCCCTGCGCCATCTCGTCTCTCAGTTCATCCCAAGTTGACAGTTCTGCTATCATCACAATATGCCAGGGGTTTGAAATGATAGTCTACTAGGATTTGTAGGGTTGGTATGAGTAAAAGTCCGCCACTTTTCTTAAGAGTATTAGCCAGGCTCTAGGCGACATGGTTGGTGGCAAGTTCTTATCCATCAGTTAAACGCATCCTAGGCAGACTGTTGGGGTGCTTTGCCCATTGTAACGTGAGGGCCAGCTGACGACTTCCAGGTAAGCTCCCGACATGTAACTCTCCCTATTGTGTGCGCATGACCCTTACGTTGCATGTCCTTCATTTGCCCTTGCACCAACTTCCCCCCTGTCTCTTTCCTCCTTCTTCCTCCTCTCGTGTGCCACTGTCTTCCTCCTATTCTTCTTTCTATTTTCCCTCCTCCTTTCTCATTCTTCTTCCTTTTTCTTTCTTCTTCTTCTTCTTTTCCCCTTCTTCTCCTCCTTTCTTCTTCCTCCCTTCTTTCTTCTTCTTCATTCGCCTCCTTTTTCCCGCAACGTTCTCCTCCGTTCTTGCGGTTATTTCTCCTCGTCCACACATATTGGAAATCGTAATTTAAGATGAAATTGATAACAATATCATATCAATATGATGATGATAATAATAATAATAATAATAATAATAATAATAATAATAATAATAATAATAATCATGCTAATAATTATAATAAAAATAATATTAAAATTGAATATATACAAGTTATGTTTACGATTCGGTACAGTCAAGACCTGGGCGTGTTACTTTAGAGGTTCGACAGTCAAAGCCTCACATTTGCCTATCCTAGCTCACCTCTCGTCTTCAGCCTCTCTCTCTCTCTCTCTCTCTCTCTCTCTCTCTCTCTCTCTCTCTCTCTCTCTCTCTCTCTCTCTCTCCCCCCCTCTCTCTCTCTCTCTCTCTCTCTCTCTCTCTCTCTCTCTCTCTCTCTCTCTCTCTCTCTCTCTCTCACACACACACACACACACACACACACACACACACACACACACACACATAAACTCTCGCGTGCACAGACACACACACATTCGTAGTAGTGTGTACTTCCAAGTTCTAGCAGTAGATTCATTCGTGGGGTAGCGTATTTTTCCATTTTAAGTGGTTTTATTCATTCAATTTTGCTCACTCTTTCGATTGAAGTACCATGAGGTCAGCCGCGGGGTTAGAGACTTACGTGTTGGCATGTGTATTGCTCATCCTATCGATGGAAAACTCTCCCTATCTTTCTCTCACGCACACACACATATACACACACACACACATACACACACTCACACAAAGTTGTGTATATTCTCATATTTAGCGGTAGATTCTTTTCATTTTGTTCTCCCTATCAATAGAAGTGCCATGGAGTAGACCGCGGTATTGGAGACTTACCTTCTCTCTCTCTCTCGTTTCGCAGCACGATCCATCACGAAGCTCAGCACACTGTGACCACAATACGGGCACGATGGGCACACCGCGCATTCCAATAGGTCGGCGATGACGGGTCCAACCTCACAGCACCATCATCGACTGCAAGGGAGGGCGACAACAAAGAAAAGAGTTGACAGGAGTAGGGGGTAGAAAGCATAGCAGAGTAGAGTCTGGTCTAGAGTAAAGAGTATTGAAGGTTATAGCGTATAGAGTAGTGTAAAGTTGAGTTGGAACTCGAAAGTAGCATCCTGTAGAGAAGAGGGTCGTGAGCAGCTGAGGGTGGAGTAGACAGTCGGATGGCCCGTAGTCCAGTTGGCAACCAGCCGGTCAACAGGGCTGCTGGTCCAGATCCGTCCACCTCTGTCTCAGCAAAAGAGCACCTAGCTGAGTGAAGGCAGTAGCCATGTCTCAAGTAGCGAGGAAGGATGTGGTAGATATGATCTGGGAGGTGGATGAAGATTGCAACAAGGCACTCAATTAACCCGAGTTTCAACAAATGTACCATCGATGGCGCCATGAAAAGACAGGCAACGAACCAAAACGACTTTTCAACGTGGTTGAGTTTCTGATGACTGATAAGGAGGGGAAAGGGACTGTGCCATCTGAAGAGGCCATGCAGACTCTTTTTGTTAGATTTGGGAGACGCCTTATTGACTCATGAGACCCACATTGTACCTCAGCATGGCGCCCCGCTCGAGCAGGCGCACCTGGTTCTAAATGGCGCGTTTACGCTGGCGAAGAACGGTACGTGGCGGCGACGGCAATGACGCAGTAAAGTGTTGCGATAGAAGTCGCGAGAAGCAAGGACGACTGCGTGGAGAATGGGCACGTGTTTTGAAGGGGAGTAAGGGTTTTTGGCAGCCATGAGGAGGCTCGATGTGGCAGGAGCTCCTCGCTATGATATCGGAGTTAGGATGTACTGATGATAGGGAGCTACGGGGAAGGTTGCCATGGTGGGTCCAGTCGATAGAGAGAATGTCGCGGCTTCTTGTTGAGCAGACACGTAGCGTCTTCTTCAGCGGTCTTCCTCAACAGGGTGTGATTGGTTGTCTCGAGTTGCTGGGGCTTTTGGTTCGACCAGTTGAGTATATCCCTCGATTACTAATAATAGAGTCTTCTTTGGTTTCTCTAGTGAAGCTGGGTATGGGATATATGGAGCGATGGAGGTAGAACACAATGAGTGGGGAGCACGAAGATAAGGAAGCATCTTTTGATCGACAAGGAATAACTGATCTCGTGTGTGGATGGGACGAGGTGGGGGCTGTGAATTAAGGGATGGTGTGACCACAACTTTGGGGGAGGAAGTAACATGGTTTAGGGGTTTTATAATCTTTCTTAAGTTCTCCCTCTTACCTTCCCTTATTCCCTCCTCTCTCGATTTGCGTCTTTTCCTCCTTCTCTGTTGTTTTCTCTGCTTCCGCCCGCCTCCTGTCCTCTTGTCTTACTAAGGTCGGAACTCCTGTGAGATGTCGTGGGCAGGCTCAACGAGGACTGTTGTGACGAGCTCTGAGAGGGGCTTGGCCTGGTGGCCTTCTGCTTCCGACGGGAGGGTGTTGGTCTCCCCCCTAAGAAGGCATAGGGGGAAAGTTTCGTTGTGAGATAGGAGGAGGAAGTGAGATGGGACAGTTTACAATGACAGGAAAATCGCAAGGTGGTATGATGTATATGGTTTTGTGGTTAATTTTTGAGTGGCAGCCTTCTCCTTTATTAGTTTTTCATATGTTTTTTTACTCGTCTCAAGTGGTTTACAGTGATTAGATTTTCGACCCTAATTGGTTCAC
Source organism: Chara braunii (assembly GCA_003427395.1). Classification (NCBI taxonomy): domain Eukaryota; kingdom Viridiplantae; phylum Streptophyta; class Charophyceae; order Charales; family Characeae; genus Chara; species Chara braunii. The sequence goes on from BFEA01000097.1 coordinate 677,276, forward strand.
ATGTTTTTTCGAATGAATACTTTGTAGTAGCACTTCTAATATCTAATTAAATCTCTACTGGTGTGATGATCTCCTAATTACACATTATAAATAACTTCGATTTTGATTTTCTTATGGTTCTCTCATACATAGTTGATTGTCGAATTAGTCCTTTGCCTAGTATTTCCTGATTTACTGTCTGAGCGATTTTTTGAAAACTCTCAAATATGTGTTAATCGCCTCCACTAAACGCTTCTCAAATTGAGCTTTATTAAACTTTATTTCGAAAATCCTTTTTCGATATCTAAACCTAAATTCGTATGTTTTTCTCTTAATTACACATATCTAATCTTTAGTTTTGTAATTGATTCCCTATTTTTGAAAGAATCTCGATGGATTTTTTGAATTTTGATTCAAGGCTAAAATCCAAGAGGCAGGTCCTTTGGTTTTGAAATTTCTAGTTTCCTCGTGTCTTGATCCCAATCATTAAAAGTAATTGACTAAAATTCATTTCTAAATTTTGAATCAAAAAATGAGTATGCATTTTTCGTTTGGTGATCCAAAGGTGGTTTTTCAGGGTTGTCCTCAGGGGGCTATTCCTTACGAAGAGGGTTGGGATGGAGGTCGGGGGAACCACCATTCTGCGGGGACTGGCTTTTGGTGGAAACTCCTTGTCCTTGAGGGAGTGGTGGTTCGCTAAGGGGTTTGTCCTGAGCTGGGGTCAATAAGGGAAAGGGGTTGCCTCTTGAGAGGGGCAGCTAAAGGACGGGAGGGGGGGGGTTCTGATCAGAGTGAGGGCAAATCTGATTCTCTTAACGGTGGAGAGGTGTTGTCCTCTTTTCCCCCTCTGTGTCGTGGAGAGAAGGGGTGGAGGAAGGAGATGGTTTTAGGGTTGTCCTCGGGGGGTTGTTCCAACATAGAGAGGGTTGGGATGAGGGGTTGGGGGACCATCGTTCTGTCGGGACAGACTTTTGGTGGGAACTGCTTGTTTTTTAGGGAGCGGTGGTCTGCTAGGGGGCTTGTCCTGAGTTGGGGTCATTGAGGAGAAGGGGGCTCCTCTCGACGGGGGCAGCTAAAGGATACGAGGGAGGGGTTTTAGTAAGAATGAGGGCAATGGTATTTCTCTTCACAGCGGAGAGGTGCTGTCCTCTCCTTTCCCCTCCGTGTTGTGGAGAGAGCAGGGGGGTAGCTTCGAAGATTCCCTCCTCTACTCCCTTAGGATTTCTTTGATTTTTCCAAGAGCTTGGTCAAAGTTTTGAACAGGGGCCTCATGGGATGGCCAAGTGGAGCATCGTGTAGAGTTTTGGGGGATTCGTTTTCAAGTGGGGGGCAAGGGGCATGAAATGATTTTTTGCAAGGACGGAGAGGGGGATGGAATAGGGCTGTTTGAGGGGTGCCAGCTAGGGGGAGCTTTTATCAAATGCGATTGGTGTTGGGTAGTTTAGGTTGTCTGGTGGGTACCGGCTGATGAGGGCGAACTTTGGTGCGATTGGCGTTGGGTAGCGCTGGTTCACCTCACCTCCTTGGGGACAAAGACTGAAATTCTTGTGGGGGCAAGGATTTTCAGGGTGATGATGGTGCTCGCCCCCTGCTGAGATGAGGTTCTCTGGAATTCTTCACGAGGACGGAGTTTGGGAGGACGGATGAGATTTGGATGGAGGGAGTTGGGGTGGGTGCAATTGGCGTTGGGTAGCGCTGGTTCACCTCCTTGAGGACACAGACTGGAATTCTTGTGGGGGCAAGGAATTTCAAGGTGATGATGGTGCTCGCCCCCTGTGGAGATGACGTTCTCTGGAATTCTTCACGCGGACGGAGTTTGGGAGGATGAGATTTGGATGGAGGGAGTTGGCGTGGATGCGATTGGCGTCGAGTATCTCCGCGGGTACCGGCCACTGGCCACTAACTCCACCTGGATCAGCTTGAGATTCTTCCTTTCGATGACGGAGGCAGGACTGTTTTGGTTGTCTGTTTGAGGGGTTGCATGTTTTTCCAAATTTGATCTATCCTGGTTAGCCCAGAGTTAATTCCTTGGCTTCTGCATAGTTCATTTCATTTTCATTACCGTCAAAGTGCGTTCCCTACTCTGTTAATCCCTTGGATTCCAGGGTAATCAATGCTGACAGGGGGAGGTCTTCTCAACTTTTTTCAAAAAAAATGCTTGTTGATCCTTATGGGACGCTGGACCCGATTTCCAACACGTGCTGCTCCCCACGAATAGATTGGAGCATTTGTTTAAAAAAAGAAAAAGAAAAAAAAAAGCATAAGGTCAGAAATGTCCATAGTGAGAAAAACAACATTGATTACGACTCACCAAGAGAAACAAGGCCACTTACGATCAAGGGGAAGAATTTTCCCATTTGTTTCTGCCAGTCACAGGCCTCACCACACTACTCACCAAATTCACAGAAGAAGAAAGATACGACAGAGTGCATCTTTCGACCTTGTAGTGGAAGATTCATTTCAATTTCGCATTTTTTTGGCGAGTCGTGCAGAAAGGGCCACACCTGTCGTTGTGAATCCGGACAGGCGCATCCAGCTTGGGCCTTAAAAAAAAGGGCAGACGTGTCCAGGGAAGTCGTCATGGGACTTTTGAAGTTAGCAGCGGACGCAATCGGAATCGCGTCGATCCAGGCTGTAATAGAGGGAAGATGAGCCCAACAAATTGCTCAGCTGAGTATACCCTGACTCCACCTCTCAGGCCCCAATGCGCGGGCGTTTTTTTTTTCTCCCCCCAATATTATCAAGGGAAGTAGCGGTGAGGTATCATCATGGAATTGACAGTGCTGAAAATGCAGTAGGATTTTGTTCTGCTAGATTCATCGGTCGATGAGTTGTTACACTACCAAACCTATTTTCTGTCTTGTATTCTTCGAGTCTGTCCGCGGCTCAAAGGGTTAGGGAAGACCTTTGGTGACAGGAATATGTTTTGAGCATCAGAAAAGAGCCGTGAGAAACAGGTGCATGGAGTGCAGCGTAGAGGAAAAACAACTGAGAATAGAATGATGCGTAAGAGTATGGCAATCCAGGAACACAGAGGACCTTTGTCAAACATACGGAAGCGTTTTTTTTTTCAAGGGTGGAAGTAACATGCGAATTTGCGGAAGGTGAAAAACTTCCCAGCGGGAGAGGAAGTTGTATGGACGTTTCTTGAGGCTTACATGATGAACATGATGGTTTGTAACAATTGGAGGGTGAGAAGGAGGTTTAAACCACCAGTACTTGGCCCAACCATCGGCCGCGGAAAAAAAAATAGAGTAGAAACGTTTCTAGTTGGATGAATTTGGGCGCTCTTGTAGTGGCCCGTACGTTTCCTAAAATTGCGTAGCATTAACGCTACGTGACTGTAGTAAGTACTGGTGGTTTAAATAGTGGCAGCTTGTCAATTGTCTTGGAAAATGAAGTTAAAAAACACATACCAGGAATGCAGTACTCAGAAAAGTGTTTGTATCGAATTGGATCTGAGAAGGGAGGTATTCATAGTCTGTTCTCTCTCTCTCTCTCTCTCTCTCTCTCTCTCTCTCTCTCTCTCTCTCTCTCTCTCTCTCGCTCTCGCTCACTCGCTCGCTCGCTCGCTGGCTGTACGTATGTTTGTATATGTATATACAAATCATTTATGTATATAGAAGTCATTGGTTCTATGGCGGAGGGCACACACAATGAGGTATATGGCGAAAGTCAGGTGAGGTAGAAACGATGGCTTGGTTGTCCAGTGTAGACACTGGTTTTGGAAGTGGGAATATTGGGAGAGTTGAAAGAGTGCGAGGGAAAGTCGAGGAGATAGAAGTTGCATTGTCTGTTTCAGGCAAATGCAAATGGATATCCAGAGCAGATAAGTGTGCCCAAGTGGAAGATGAGGCAAAAACACATGATGCAAAGCGAGATGTCAAACACAACTCATAACAAAGGAAACACATGAGATGGACATCGCACGGAGCAAAGCGAGATGTCAAACATACCTCATAACAAAGGAAAAGCAGTGACAATGAGGCAAAAACACACGACAGAGGCATTCGACATGGCATGGTGATCTGATGTGACACCCGTGCGTATACATCGGGAAGTTCCATACCCATTTGTAAGCCATGAACTTGGTAGACGCTTGTATGAGTCGTTTAAATGTACGAATTGAGGAGAGAGCAATCGCTATTAAGGTAACCATGACAAACGAAAAACTTGCTGACATAGATGGACAGGCATGACAAATATCAGGCCTGAGTTACACACTGAAAAAATGATACATGCCGAATGCAAGAAATTAGGAAAAGCACAAAAGGCATATCAGCCTGGCGACTAACTGTTACAACGCACCACTGCGATCCCAAAAACGTACACAGGATGCGTCCTTACAGAAGTCGAATGAGTGCACGAGGAACCATGAAAGTTTCGCAAAAGACGACTGACACAGACGCCAACGTCAGTTGACGAACCACAATAGATTTTCGGTCGACCAGTCCCAACAAAAAGCAACGCGTCGAACAATGTAATGATCACGAAGCATTCGACAGTGGGGCGATACGGAAGGAGAGCCCGGCCAGAGACTCACCACAACGATGATCCACCGAATCACGAGCCAAACAAACGCCGACAATGAGTTGAACCGTTGGATTGTTCTCTGACCCAGTTACCGGAGGTCACATTTGTATGCGCAAGGATTCCGGTGAATCCGCTGGAGCTGCCTAGCATGCTATCGATAGATACACTTGTTCGAAGCAGAGGTAACACAAATGTCAATTGAGCATCTGAATTCTTAGCCAGGGAAGGAGTATAGCACTACGTGGCACTCTCGGCCGCGACCGCAAAATCCGAGTCCGCGGCCTAGGCCGTGCGGCCGAGTCCACGCGCGGCCGAGTTGCGGCCGGAAGGGGCCGCGTGCTGAGAAACCGCGCGCGCGTACGGCTTGCGCAGGTCGGCCGCTGCATACTTGAGGGGTAAAAAAAAATAAAAAATAAAAAATTGGGGGAGGGTGTTATTTCCTGTTTTGGGAGGTCTCTAAAAAAAATCCC
>BFEA01000097.1:716211-727743 GCA_003427395.1 Chara braunii
TGTGTCTGTGTGTGTGTGTGTGTGTGTGTGTGTGTCTCTCCCCTCTCCCCCTACCTCCTCCCCCCCGCCCCAACATCTCTGTCCCTAGATTCTCCCATTCTCCGTTCTACCCGTCTGTCATCACTTTCTTAGATTCAATTCGCCAACAGAAACGCATCTTCTCTCTCACTCTCTGTGTATGTGTGTGTGTGTGCGTGTGTCTGTGGTCGAAATACGAAAAGGGAGTCTACGTCAATTGGGAGAAAAAGAAAGACGAAATGCACTCTCTATGTCGGGCGCGAAGAAGGGCGAAAGGAGAGAGGGATGGCAGAGGGCTAAGGAGGAAGCAGGGAGGGAGGACGGAGGGCGAAGGGTGGAGGAAGGGCCATGGGAGGAAGGAGGGACGGGGGAGGGAAGGTCGAGAAGGAAGGGCCAAGGAGGGACGGAGGAGGGACGGAGGAGGGACGGAGGAAGGGCCGAAGTCGGAGGAATCGCCGAGGAAGGAAGGAGAGAAGAGGGAGGGAGAGAGATCGGGCGGACGTCAAGCGGAAATAGGAAGGGGAGGGCGGAGAGGGGCCGGACGGAGGGCGGAGAGAACGAGGAGGTTAGGAGGAGATCCGGCGGAAAGGGAGAAGCAGAGAGGTCGGATAGCGAGGAGGTCAGATAAACGGAGACTCACTTGAGTCAGTCATGCCAAAGAAGCCTCCAGCCGGCGCCGATCGACCAACATGGGGCGAGCCTTCGGCCAAGGTTTAGCCCAGCTGTCCAAGTTCCACAAAAGTAGACAATGCCTCAATATCACGCTGCCGGAAGCCACGTAGAAGTTCACGTAGCACCAGCAAGCTCACTCACGTAGCTCAGATTTACGTCGCCAGCACCAATGCACGTAGGACGTAGCACGTCGCAGCACGTGTACGGTAGGTCGCGTAGGCAGAATAGCACATGGTAGGAGGCGTGAGAGAGAGAGAGAGAGAGAGAGAGAGAGAGAGAGAGAGAGAGCACCAATCCAGGCCGCACCTGCTCCCGTAGGTTAGGGGCCTCGCCAAACCAGTCCCAGAGTGTGCAAAATGGAGCTTGTAGCGTCCGCAGAAACGTAGACAGATGCACCCGCCATAGGTTGTCTTTTTCACATTCCGTGAGTGGGGCGGCGATGCCCGGGGGCTAGGTCCCACTTGCACGAATTAAGAGATACTGACCGTAGATAGCAAAGATCAACGACCGAAATCTCCTAATTTGCGCAAGTGGGACCTTGCCCCGGGGTCGCGCAGGTCACGAAAGAGAAAAATAATGCCGGTGCATCTATCCAATCATCGATGTTCTAGTGGGGATTCGTTTTGCACATTTGGCGAGCTATACAGCGAGATCCAGCGGCCTTGCTCAGTTGGTAAGGCACGCAAGTGGCATTCAGGAGTCTCTTGCACCTTCCTGGGCGAGCTTGGTACCCGCCACCTAAAGATGGCCCGTTGGTCCCTCCGAGCGGCGCTGAGTAGTGACTGGTGATGAGGGGAAGCACAGCGACTGGACCATCGAACAAGCCGATATGGAGCAATTACGGCTGATGTTCGTTGGGGGAGGGGATCCGAGGGGAAGCACCGCGACTGGCCCATGGAAGAAGCTTGGTCCTGATGCTACTGGCTGACCGCTGGTCGGTATCGGGTGCAGCCCCCACATGTTCCCTCGTTGGAGGCTTGAACACGGGTTGTCTCCAATTGGGTTCCCCATAATAATACTGTAAAGGTAAATAAGAAAAGGCCCAAAAGGCCTTCCTGTCCAGATTTGAAAGGTACTCCGAGCCTCCCTTTGCCGACCCTGAATTTCACTGCGCGCCACATTTTGCTGAGCCGGGAGCCCGATGGTCCTGTTTCTTTTTTCTTTTCTTTTGGAAAGTTGGTAAGTTGTTTTTGGAAAGTTGGTACTCCGTGTTCCAGAGAAATGGATTGAGGAAAAAAGGGGGGTGTGGCGACGTCCCCAGTGCTGTTTTTTGGCAGTCCTTAGTGCCCTGCTCAGCTGTCGCACCACCACGCTATAATAGTACTCTTTCAACATTCTCCAGGTACTTGGAACGTTGCCCGGCCATTGTAGTTCAGCTATGGTGGTTAGGGAAGCCACGCCGCTATCCACCCCGGAATAGCAACCGTTTACTTGGTAAACGGAGCAGAAACCTTCCCAAAGGTGACTCGAGCCCCCATTTGAGTATCCCCCTCACTGCTTCACCACACGAAGACACACACCAGCATACGAACACTTTTGGTGGAATACATCCACTTTTTCCCTAGAAATAGGCAGGTGAACAACTCACGTGGATGAAGGTATACCACATTATGTTCTTATTTACTGAGGCATTCATACTATCTATTACGCATCTAATTTTTAACTACGTGTTATATCAAACGGATTTAGTATGTAATCGCATATGCCAGATTTGCATGGGCTCGTACAAAGCAATCTAAATAACATTGTTACTCAACTGTACACGAATGAGGGGAAAACGTATATTAGGGAATTGCTCGATGCTTGCTTCTATGAAGTCCCTCTGGTTTGTGTATTGAGACGGATCAACTGAGAGAGGATTTTCCACACCTTGACCTGAACGAAAACTTATCGGACGGACAATCGGAGTGTCTTCGGATTTATGTGGTCACGATCATATTTAAGGAAAAAGAAGGAAACCTCTCAAATAAGATTAAGAAACAACTCGCTTGCGTGTACGAAAACTCCAAGCATGACTCATGAGAAATTGACCCTGCTACTAAACGTACCCATTACTAAAACGAAGGGAAGAATCTTGCCACTTACATGGCAAGTACGAGGAAAATTGTGGAATGGTTACGTGGGGAGTAGGATGTAGAAATCGAGTTGAAAAGGAAATTATAGGAAGTGTTTTTTATATTGTCAATGGATCTGCGTGAGATGAATTCTTATAAGAGCACGAGTAAACCCAAAATATTTGGGATTCAATATATCATGTTATTTTTCATTTAATAGCTTCACTCCAAATCATTGTTGAATTGAATTTGGGTGAAGTGGTGAAACACTATCCCTTTGAAAAATTTGAGGACGAACTTGAGTTTGGTACTATTCATTTTGCCTTTTTTCAAACCCCCTCACACACAGACCCTTCTATTAAGGGGGGCACCATTCTGGGTACTTATTACCGCCAAGCAAAAGAACATGAACATTATGGTGTCGAGCGCATCGGTCTCGCGCAGTGCGGGACCCTCCCGGCCACGTCACGCAAAAGTTGGTTTACTCTCGTCACGATACACATGGAGCTTCCACAAGCTGCTCCGGCCAAGTGCGCCAGCCATACCTCTCGCGAGCTCCTACGACAGGATAGGGTATACACGAGGTATAACTTACCTCCACCTGCGATAGCTATCACCTCCTTTCGGTGGGCGTATCCCCGCCGAGCTACCAGTCCATAGTACGAAAGATAATCAGTTGCAATCGCAGAGGTGGAAAAGCTGATGGCGTTTCTCGTTCGCTGTAGCATAGGGGGCACGCGCGGTCTTACGCCTCTATCGAACCTGCACACGAACCGACGCACTAGGGGGCTGAAGTCCCAAGCGCGACTCATCGTCGGTCGACTAGGACGCATCCTACTCACCACGCGTTACACCGCAACACTCACACATACGGAACGACTCAAAACAAACAACATCACAACATTCCTGGTCCCTTTTGTAGACATCCCATAACCTTCTGAACCGGAAATCGGATAGGCGACGCGCGCGAGACTTAGCATAAAACCTCGCAGATGCAGAGTTTTCTCATATCGACTAGCAATGCATGAATGCGCAAGCAATCGCAATGATGACGTACTATGTAGTGCCCATAATCAAGCGGTCCTTCGTTGATCCGAGTACCGCTTATGATACTCAAGTATCAATCTCGAAGTATCGTGAGGGTCGAACCCTTCATGATATTGCACGACTGAAAGAACAGTCGTTCGGCCCCCGTGGCACCTTTGGCCCTTAGGTTGAGTGTCCCGGAACGTCGACAGCGTTATAGACAAGCACACATTGAGAATATTCGACCACACATCAACAACGCGCGCGTTTACATGTCAACACTGTTCATACGACAAGTTGTCATAGATGTCGTTTCTCTTGGAGATAGGACACCTTGCACGTACTGCGCAGTAGAGAAATGGTCTTATGAGAGTACTTGGACAACGCTCTGTTGTCTACGAGGAAAGGTACAACCACCACTATGGACATATCCTAATCACCTAACACCAACCAGTCACATTTTGCACTTATGAGAAACAGATAACAGATACGGACGACTGCTACGTTCGCGCCAACGTCAATTCCACAACACGTTTGCACTTGCATCTCAGTCGGTTAAAGAAACGCAAATACATGCTAGTCGTTGGGCGGGTATGCTCAGAATGGAGGGACAGCTTCAACAACACATAGGTTCGCTCATGCCAGATAAAAACCAAAAACCATCATTTGTACAAATATACATACATGATCCACGGGATGACACTGATGCAACCCTCCTACGTTTACAACGACTTGACCTCCCGTCGGATATTCCGCTCGCCACGGTCCAAGCCATCAAACACCTCTTGCGAAAGCTCCATTTTTTACTCTGTCAATGTAATCGCTGGGTTTGGGATTTCATTACCTTGTGTGAACTCCCAGAAGACATGATACAAAACCTTCATGTTGTCATCAATCCAGATGCATAAGAATTACAAGAACACGCTCGAAGATACAACAGACCAGAAGGGCTCAAAGAGCTCTGTATTTTAATGAATGATGAACCCGTTAATCTTGAAATCGTCATCCATTGACGAACTGGTGGTGTTCTACCTATTCCAGAAACAAACTGAGCATTTAATCCGCTTCACTATACTCTACTCTTTCCTTCAGGCGAAGATGGATGGGCAGCCGAAAAAGATGAACAAGCAGATCCAAATATTCATAATATCACTGCTCGAGAATTCTCCGCATTTCATCTCAATACACACTATACAGAAAGAAGTACAATTTTTCATGCTTCACGTCTCTTTCGGGAATATGTGTGCATGACTTTTGCTAAAATTGAAAATGCCCGCCTTTTATACAACCGTTTCCACCAAGCAAAAATCTGAGCAGATCTGTATCAAAACCTCCACGATCACATTATGCTCTATGACAATGCAGAAACCATTGGCCAACGAATTATTCTACCCGCAACATTCACATGAGGTCCACGTGACATGCACCGTCGATACCAAGACGCAATGGCGACCATTTAAGAATTAGGCGCTCCTGATCTCTTCATCACAATAACCTGCAATTCGCATTGACCGGAAATTGAAAATGCGCTCTTGCCAAACCAATAGCCGACAGATAGACCAGACTTGCTTGCCCGAGTCTTCAAAGGATACCTGAGACAACTCATCCACGACATCCACTCAACTCACATCTTCGGTGTAACTGCTGCATATGTCTCCATTATTGAATTTCAAAAACGAGGCTGGCCACATGCTCACATTATTATAATACTCAAGGATGATGCTAAAATCAGTAGACCAGAGCAAATTGACAGCATTGTATGCGCTGAAATTCCGCAGAATCCTGAACTGTGCGAACTCGTGCTATCTCACATGATACACAATCCATGTGGAATATACAACCCCGACGCATCATGCATGCACAATGACCGATGCACACGTTTTTCCCCCAAAGACTTTTCAGAGCGAACCGTGGAATGAAGCTACAGGATATCCTACTCACCGTCGTCGAGCACCCTCTGACGGGGGAGTAACAGTCCATCAAGCTGATCAATTGATTGACAACTCTTGGGTCGTGCCTTATAATCCATATCTCCTTCTTCACTGCCGCTGCCATCTAAATACCGAAATTTGTGCGTCGACGGCGGTCTGTCGATACATGTTTGAATATATCATAAAAGATCCAGACAAAGCAATGGTCGCTGAAGCGCTCAATACAAACGATGAGATTCAAGTCTACCAGGACATGCGAACAATTGGTGTTGCTGAAGCATGTTGGAGAATCTTCAATTTTGTGCTATCTGAACGATATCCCCCTGTAACAGCACTTCCAGTTCATACAGAAAACCGCTAACGTGTGTATTTTCGACACCAACACCAAGCCCGACAAATCGCACATGCTCCGCCACCTGAAACTGAACTCACGTCATGGTTTAAATGGAATACCGCACACCTTCATGATCCCAACGAAAGCAAGTCTCTCTACAAAAACATGGTCCGCAGATTCTGATTTGATAAGCCAACTAAATAGTGGGTCTTGCGATGTCATGCGGCAAACGTAATCGGCCGTATCCATAGCATACATCCAAATGCGGGTGACACGTTCTACCTCCGCATGCTACTCACATCACCACACTCCCGAGGTGCAACCACGTGTGCTGACCTTCAAACCATGAATAACCAAATTCACCCCACATTTCAATCAGCATGCAAAGCGTTGGGCCTCCTTAATGATAATACACAATTTGACTGTGTCCTCCGCGATGTTATTTTTACTTCATCATCACCTATGGTCCGGGATCTCTTTGTCCGCACCGTTTTTTTCACTGCAATCCTGCGGACCCTAACGAACTTTTCGAAACACATTGACAATAAATGATGGATGACTACCATAGAGATCTTGTCGGCGCCAATGTCACACAAAATCTCATAAGAGCACTCCTCCTCTTAGACATTGAGAATCGACTTCAAAAAGAAGGAAAAGAACTCGAAGACGTCGGTCTCATCCCGCCGCCAACAGCGGACCGACATGAGGCAACCCTACTTGGAGAACGCCCGCGCCGAAATGGTATTCCCAGACTGATCAACGACGAAATATCATATGACAAGGAAGAGCTCCAACGAACACTTGACGCCACTCTCCCCCTTCTCTGCTCTTCACAACATGCAATCTTCCACCGAGTTGCAACAACTGTCCAAAACAACGAACCACTTTGCCTCATTGTAGATGCCCCCGCAGGCACTGGAAAACCTTTTTGTTTTAACACCATCCTTGCACACATTCGCAACCAAGATCGGGTTGCTATTGCAGCTGCATCCAACGACATTGCAGCGACACTGCTCGCTCGAGGTCGAACTTTCCATTCCCGCTTCAAAGCCCCGCTCACGCCAACTGAGACATCGACTCTTGACATTCCCAAACAAAGCACACTCGTTGATCTCATCCGCATGGCCGCCGCTGTCGTTTAGGATGAAGCCCCTATGATACACAAACACCACGTTGAAGCCTTAGACATGACATTCCTAGAGATTAGCTCAACCACTCTCCCTTTCGGCGGCAAAGTTATGGTCCTTGGAGGTGATTTAAGACAAATCTTACCTGTCGTTACGAAAGGTACACGGACACAAACAGTTGCGGCGTGTATAAAATCTTCGCCACTTTGACGTTATTTTCAAACAATGCACCTATCCGAACACATGCGAGTTCTAAGTCAAACTGACTTTGCGAATGCCCGACAATATGTTAAATGGTTGATTGCGCTCGGTAACGGTGATCTCCAACAACCACATCCGACTTCACCCAACACTATTGCCCTTCCATCTCACCTTTGCCTCCATGGAGGAACGACATAACTTATTGCTTGGACATTCCCTAACCTTGCTACAAACTGTCATAAGCCGCAATGGCTTGCGGAACGCCTTATTTTAGCACAAAAAAACAAAATTGTTGCAGCTCTTAACTCAATAATCCTCAACCAATTTCCCGGCCCTTCTATCACATCACTCAACGCTGACACACTTCTTCCAAACGAAACATATCCCCACATCTCTATTGACACCCTCAATACTCTAGATTTGCCATCATTGCCTCCATATATTCTGCTATTAAAACAGTCAGCTCCTATCATACTCTTGCGAAACATAGCAATGAGAAATGAACTTTGCAACGGAACACGCTTAATTCTCGACTCCATAACCAACAACCACCTGCTGCATGCATGCACCCTCCCATCACTCAAACAAGTTCTTCTCCCACGAGTCTTGCTATCAGTCACAGACCAAACAAATAATTTCCCGTGACAAATACGACAATTTTCAGTGCGGCCAGCATTTGCAATTACAATAAAAAAATCTCAAGGGCAATCGATTAAACATGCAGGCGTTGATCTCCAACAACCGGCCTTCGCCCATGGCCAACTTTATGTTGCCGCTTCTCGTGTTGGTGACCCCTCTCATATTCGATTCGCTCTCCCGACTGAACTTAATCAATCAACTAATATTGTCTACAAATAAATCCTTGCATAACGCCTCATACTCTCCTAATTACTCACATGATTCTGCACTTTTGTTTGCCTTATGTGCAGATGCTTCAAACACGCCAACGACTCTCAAAAAATAAAAAACTGCACACTCTAAACCTACACACACCACTTCAACTCAACGCACACATACTCTCGTTGCTCTCGCATATTCCCAACCTTCTTCCACCACACATTCGACTCTCCCTACCACATCCACATCCTCCCCACCTTCTTCCGCTGCAAATCCACCACCCACTACCGCATCTCCACACACCACTTCAACTCAACCCACACATATTCCCACTGCTACCGCATCTCCACACACCACTTCAACTCAACCCACACATATTCCCACTGCCCCCACATCCTCCCAACCTTCTTCCACCATAGATCTGACTCCCACTACCTCATCCACATCCTCCCCGCCTTCTTCCACTGCAAATCTACCACCCGCTACCACATCTTCGTCCTCTTTCCCCCTTACCGTTTCCTCAACTCCTACTCCCGCTAAGACTCAATCTTTTCCATTACGATAAACCACTACGACTCCTGCTTCGTTACTACAAGACCCCTCTTCTATCGAGCGACACAGCCTGGACGAGTTCATACTTAGCCAGCTTGATATCCCCGTTGCAATGCCCGAACCATACTACCAATTGCACTACATCTCGAAAAACGACACTGATGAGTACACAAAATGGGATAGTTGGCATCATGTCCTCCGCACTGACACCATCGAACACATAATTGATCAGATTATGTGGGAGGATTTCCTCGTCACAGACCACAATGCTTTCTCCCCCTCTCTGTACACCTTCTTCGCCACATATAAACACAATCGAGAACAAGAAATGAACCGACCTCCATCCACCCCTTCCGCCTCAGCGAGGTTTGCACAATCTAAAACGTTCCTCTTACAAATCCTTCAACATGACCATTACCGCATTACCGGTTCTCGGGCTGGTCTACTAAAATACAGACATGACCGCATCATCGACGCGCACCACAAATACACATTCATCAGCTCAGCACAACCCACACTGCCTCCTTTTCTCCTTCCCGTTCGCGAAACAGATCCTGCCCGGCGGCGTCCCCTTGCACCATATGGATGTGCGCGTGCCACTGCCCTTATCCATGACATGCTCAACTCTTACCACACAGTTTCCATCTACAATATTCCACACGCCCCTCGACCGCAGCGATCTCATAACTTTCTATCATCGTGGGATGCAATCACAACTGCCTCCTTTCCCTGTTTACAAGACTGATATCATTCATAGGGCTCTGCGTCTTTTCCGGGCTCAAGACTCCTCTGGCCAATCGCTCCGAGACCAGTGAAAGCAAATGAGCTCCAATGTCGACATCGATGTACAAGAAGGACAAAGAGGCAAGAAGCAATGCTGCTTATTCTATTACAGACAGAGACATGAGGAACAGAAAAAAAAGTCAAAGCGAGAGAGGGAGAGAGAGACAAAGTAAGACAAAGAGAGAGAAAAATTGTTTCGAACGGGTTTCATTTTTTTCCTTTTTTTTCGTGAGAGAGAGAGAAAGCAAGACAGAGAAAGATTGTTATTTTTACCTCAGCCAGGCTCATGAAATGTTAGACGACAGAGAAACGTCATGCTTGAGGGAGAAAGCGAGAGAGACAAAGTGAGAGAAAAAAAAAGGATTGTTTTTTTGGCTTCATAAAATGTTACACAACAGAAAAACATATTTTTAATTTTTTTTTTCTTCCGAAACCAACACAGAAACGTCATGTTTGTTTGCTTTCCATCCTCGTGATATATTGCACCTCTTCCACATTTCCTCTATCATCCCCGCCTCTCACGTTCTCTGCTCCTCTCACCGCCTCTCACGTTCTCTGCTCCTCTCACCTCGAGCGCAACCGCGGCGGGTCATCTTGTATTTATTTAAGACTGTATGCTTTAATCCCTTCTTATGAATTAATCATATGACTATCTGTTTATGTCTATTCACTTGAACCTATATGGTTGGATTGCTCTCCTTATAAAGAGTAGGAGTGCTACGCAGAATCCACGTTCGACGCAGGGTCAAAGGTGAATGGAGTGACTAACTTCTTGGGAGAAGAGATTCTCTCGAGAAATTGTTAATGTGTAGAGTCTACTCTTTGGGGAGTTGCAATCCTAAGTTATCCTTTCTCTAAAAGATGGTTCGAAGGAGCTATAAATTCGTCTTCAAAAGTAGTAGTGAGACTCGCGCCGGAACTATGTTCCTGGTCCATAGTGAGGTGTTGTCACCTAACCCTTTGAGGACTGGTGACTACATTACTAACTAAGAAGGAAAAAAATATTTGGGCTTTGTTAGACTGTGGTTTATGTCGGAGGCGATTACTGCCTGTCGCAAGGAAGTAGGGGGTGATTCCCCGACTATCTTTGCGTCAGGTGGGTTCTTCAGCACGAAATAGGATATGTCATCCTGAAACGTGTACGGTAGGGTTGTCTACTAATTGAGAAGGGTCTGCAAGGAACGAATATTGGAATCGGAGGGTGAAGCAGTAAGGCTTGGTCCTTGAGCGGGGCTCGAGAATCTAAGATGTTAACCCGTTTAAAGAGATTACACTGCCCCTTGAGACAATATACTATTGTCAAAACCCAGGGAGTAGAATGTAGTACTCTCATTATTTTTGCATCTAAAAACATTTATGATTTGAGAACTTTTTAATCACATCATGACTGTTGTCCATCATAACAACTACCATAACTTTCTCATCATCACTATGCACGCATATACAAGTTAAACTTGTCTCTTTGCTTGCTAATACTGTTATCTGCGTAGCACGGCGAACGTACGCGCGCCCCTTCACGTTCGCGCGAACAGCTAGCGAACATGTTCGGGCGAACAATTTTTTTTTTGTAAATATATATGGCTTGTGATGGGGTGTGAACCGAAAGTCTGTAGAGTTTTCCATTTGGTGTGGGTGAGTGATAGTCTACTTTGATTTTGGTTAAGGTAGATTACCATTTACAGTGTAATCAGTGAGGGGATTCTGCAGACTGTTGAGGGTTCAGCCTCCTGATGAGTCGATGAAACTCTGACGAAACAGTTTGTCACAACCCCTCGTTTGTTGTCCTCTTCTCTCTATCTGCCTACAGTTTACCGAACAGTTCTGTTTGTGACGACATATGTATATATATATATATATATTTCAGTTTTTGATATAACTAATGATTGGTTACGAATTTGAATATGACTCCAAGGCAAAAGTTGCTTGTATTATTATTTTACATAACATATATATATTTTTTCATATTTTTCTGAGGATTTTAGTTTGTTTGTTTGTTT
>BFEA01000097.1:727859-740882 GCA_003427395.1 Chara braunii
GGTTCGCGTTCAGAGGGTTTTGAACGCGTGTTCGCGTTCGGGCGAACATTTTCGCGTTCGCCTCCAACGCAAACACGGTGCTACGTAGTTGTTTACTTACCCAACTATTATACTTATTAATTATGATTGTCACTATGACAATATATCCCTACTATAAGTAACGATTAGTATGATAATTTATGATATTCAATATTCAAAAATTGCAAATGCATTATTATCGCAGTATATTATCACCTGCTTTTGAAATGGTCTTAGACGTTGGAAATGAGCGATGTTAGTTAGGTATCATTTGAAGACTCCCTTTCATGAAGGATATTGTAAAAAACGAGAGGTTTTATATAGTGATAGGGAATGCTTACTAGATGTTTGTCTGTATGAGCAGGACCTAGGGGTAGTTGAAGAAGGTCAGAATGTTATATGTTAGTGAAGACCCCAATGTAGCCTTGCCTATTGAAAAGACTGGCGAACTGGAGTTGTCCTTACCAAGACTAGTAAGGAAAAATGAATATATCAGTTCCTTGTGGGGTGTATCTTTGAATAAGGATATCTTTATTTGGATTGAATTTGGCATCAACGATGGTGGGGACGGTGCAATTGTAAAAGTAACTATGTACATCTCGTCATCTTTTTGGGTTAGTTTTGATATAAAGCTGGCACTGGGACGTCGAAACCTGCTCGTGAGGTCATCAAGGCTAGCTGAAGTGGATGCCACAAAGTGAGCAAAAAAAATGTGCTAGAGGAGAGATCAATCAATGTTCATTGTTCTAGAGGTTAGGGGTGCTGATAAGTTTGTGTTCCCCTCCTCCCCGTTGCGAGTCGCTCTTCCCAAGTTCCTTGTGGAAGAGTATTTCGAGGGACGAGAGAACATAAAGACAACAGTGGAGGACACTTTGGTAGTATGAGGATGGGGACACAAGCGCTACATGAGTAAGGTAGTATACGGTCTGTACCTAGAAATGAGATTCGTGCTCCTCAACCGAGAACTTCGAAATACGACTTACCTTACTAGCACCTACACCGATTTTCACGATCCAGACGAAAGGTGTGAATACTGGGACAAACTCCGAATGAAGGTAAGCGAACAGTAAATGTTATTACCTTCTTCGTTTAAAAAACTTATGGTCTTAGGTCAGGTGTTTTTACACATCTGCTTGCATGATTCGTATGTATTTATGACGCATTTAACTGCTCTGCTGAATGGTTGTCTAAAAGATTAGGTGTTCGTATATCGACGATATTGATTGTCTTTAGAATTGTTAAGATGGGAAAAAAAATGTTTATTAAGAACTATCTTTGGTTTACCGCCTGACGCTTTGTCACTTGCTATACTTGTACATATCAGCCGCAGTAGCCATGGCTAAAGATGGCGGTTTGGCTAAGGTCCTACTTTGGAGGAATTCGTCTCTCGCTAAAGTACTGACGCGCGAGTCTATAAACGAGTCAATGCCCCCAGACCTTAGAACTTTGCTGTTTCAAGGGAAGAATCTTCCTAACATTTTGCTCGATTACTACGACTTTAGCATTTTGAAGGAATGAGATGAGAAAACGATGTTGACTATGCTGCCTTTGTTCGTATGTGAGAAGTTGAGCAAGGAAGTGAATGATTTCATGCTAAGATCGAGAACTTTGAGTGAACTCAAGGGTTTGTTGAGCTTGAGGGAGTGATTGATATGGAAGAAGGACCTAAACCTCCTAAGTTGACCAAGGCTCGGAGAAGAGCAAGAAACCGAGCTCAAATGATCATAGGTCGTGGACGAGGTCAAGATTCGGGAAGAGGTCGAGGATATGGTGCTAAAGGAAATGATGGTCAGGAAAGTGGTTAAGGAGTTTGAAAGGAAGAGTGGATTTGAGGAATGTTGTCTGCAGGCATTACACCCAAGAAGGACATACACTGAGGTTAGGCCACGTAAGGAAGATTGATGAAACATGTAACCTGATAAGCACCGACATTGAAGGAGGTATTTATGACAGAATTAAAAACCCCATTGACCAAAACATACCTGGAGGGACGGGATAAGAAGCCTTGCGACGGGAGTATGAATGGTGGACAAGGGTGACGACATATATTAGCGGCAGAGAATTGTAAGGTCATTAGATGATAACGTCATCAAGGAATCACGACTACCAAATACATAAATATTTCCCTTTAGAGGGGGTGGCTGCAAGAGGGCTATCAGATGATCGAATAAGGAAGGTTTGCATAAAGGGGAGCAAGCTGGGCAAAAAAAAATTATCCACAAAAAAATGATGTATGACAAGTGGGAGAGGAAGTGAAATAGGATGAAAATGAGATGGAATAATTTTAGACAGAGTCTTCAGATATCAGTGAAAGAAATGATGGAGTCAGCCAACATATTTAAGTGGAAGGTGAAGCAGAGATTTGTAATCATGAGTATTGTTGAAACACTCCTAGCGTAAGGACAAGCGAAGAGTGAGACTTCAAAAAGAGAAACGTCAAAGGATGGTGGAAGACAGGTAGAAATGAGTAAGCAGAGCACTAAGCGTATTACCACGTAGTGTCTTGGAAGTCAATGAGTCACTAACTCTAGAAGTGGTTGGACAAATTTTTCAGAGTATGCATGAATGATAGAAGAGTAGGAGACGTTCTTACTCATAGGTAACAACTCATTCTTTCAAAAGGACAGAGAGTTTGACAGAGACATCTTCACATGATCAACAGGGAAGGGTAAAAATTGTGTTTGCGCTATATTGAAGGGGATATAATTGAGAGAAAATTTTCATCGGTACAAATGATGAGACTCACGATATTTGCTAAGTCAGATAGAAATAAGAGGCTTATCGAATTGAAGAGAAACATAGATAAGCAAGCCAAGAAAAGGTTCAGATTCCAGTTACTTACGTGATTGAGACTTAACATGAGGCATTAAGAAAAGTTTGCGTCTAACTAGTGGATGGGCAACAAACACTTTGATTTCTTTATTTTGAAGTTCTATAAAATAACTCTTACATTTTTCTTTTTTAAGATGAGATATTGTATTTAATTGAGTGTGAGATATGTGACATAGTTGTTATTTTTGATGCAATATTGTATTTAAGTAAAATAGGATATCTGGGGCGTCTTAGAGTTTGTACTCCGTTATTCTTAATTGTTAGATTTATGAAAATTTTGTTGTCTCTTTTATATCTTCCTGACTCGACAATTGTACTTTAGCAATTGAGGATAGGAGAGCTGGGTGACCTGAGTTTCAAACTACATCTTTGCAAAGGAAAATTGTTTAAATCTCATATTTTATATTCGACTAAGTTTTTCCCTCTCCCGAGTCATATTTCGATTCTATCCATGGGGTATGTCGTCAATGAGCACTATCACTTTCACAATTGAGTTGGTCCAATGTTTGGTTTTGATTGATGAAGTATATCTTAGATGTGTGTGCAAACTGTGTTATCAAGTCTTGAATTAGGATGCTTACAAAAGTGTTCAAAAAAGATAGGATGAAAAGTGGCGTGTACACTTTGAAAGTACTTTGCATTGTTGATCCGTCTTTCCCATGCTTTGATTTGTACGGTTATTGTTGAAAAAAACCCAAAAAATGAGGTTATGAAAGTGTCGAAGCTTTTTGAGGCATTTGAAAAACCCTACGAGTCAGGAAAATGTATGTTATGAATGAAATTATTGTTTTTTCTGCCTTCTGACAAGACAAAGAGTTAAAAAAATACCTTTTAAGCTTTCTTTATGAATATTTGGTTGACTTTCCTGTTGGTTAAAGATCCTCGAGATGTGTGTCTGTCCAACCTGTGATCGAGGTCTGGTAGATAAGATCCCTAAGTGACTCTAACGATGCCCCTCGATCAGATACAAGTAGGACGATCATGTTAAATCATTCTTACTGGTGAAATTGTTTTCTTTCATATATACATTCAATGGGGTTTGTTCACCCACTAAATGACAACTGACCAGGGAATATTTTTTTTTGTCAAATTGTTTTTCATATATATATTTTAAAATGATCATCGCTCATCCACTTTAGGAGGTCAGTCTGATGGACCTAAAATTACAAAGCCTATGGTGGAAAATTGACATCGTTGAGACGTAACTCCCAACATGGGCTGTTGACCAATGATAACCAGACAGTGAACCTTCTGATTACAACCTGGAGCTGAGACCCGAGGGGAGTATCCTCAATGGTGAAATTGGTTCAGATAGATATCGGAGGGATCAAGAGTAAGGTCTAGAATGACAGGAGGATTTTACCCGATATTGCGTAATCAATATGGGTACCACCATTAAAATAACAACACGGTGGGCCGCAGATCCGACCTGATCAATCGACTGTGGTGGGTTGAGACCGAGGTTGCCGATCCCCTCGCATTAGACTTCGGGTGAGACGGTAAAATTTGACTTAGGTTAAGACCCGCGTCCAAAGAGTGGGATTCAATTATGATTCCTAACTCCTCGGATACCCAACGAGGTCTTGACAAATAAAGTTTAAAGTTGTGGGGAGGAGCTATCATTGTCTTTCTTGGTGACCTCCGTAACTGTAGTACAGATTCATTATCCCCGCTTGGAGTCATATAGAATAATATTTCTCTGGTATTACAATTTCTTTTCGGATATATGGGAGACCCAGGTTAAAATTCTGGCAGTGTGAACGCACCAAGGAGGACAGTGAGGGTCTTCAAACCACAACTTCATCCAGGAAATCGGATTTTGACAACTTGTCACGTGAGAAGACCTTTGTTTACATTTAAATTCCCCTGCGACGGGGACGTTGCTTAATGGGGGATGGGAAAACCATCGGGGGTATTTGCTCATGTTTTTGCATTCGATGCAGAATCAACGCCGGCTAACATACCAGAAACAACCTGAAATAACAAGTAATAATTTTTGGCATGACACCATGAAGCAAATATCTCGACCATTGAGGACGAGCTCGCTAGGTGATCAGATATCGTGATACGCCGTGTACGAAAACAGGTAAAGGTTAGTAAAAGTTAAAAGCAAGGGCTGAAGGATTGGAAGAAAACCAGAAAAGGTCGCACGAGATGCGGCAACCACGATCTAAAACAGACAAAGGTTCAGGCGGTAAAGCAAATACGAAAGAATTTATTGGCGTCCGACCGACCGGTACGGAAAAGTGGGCGGGTCGAGCCGCCATAAAATCTAAGGACGACTGAAAAATTAATAGAGCCCTAGTTATAAGCGTGGGGTAGCCAAAGGAAACACACTGCCTACCATAATAGATGACGACATTCGGTACATCTGGCCTTATTCGAATGTCGTAAGGTCGGGGCTAGCATTAAACTTTCCATATGTGGAGAGAAAATCGCCTCTCGAGTGGCGACTTCGTATCCACTTGACCATCCGAACGACCGGTGCCTTGTCCCTTTGCAGAGGGAGACACCACAACAACCTCTGATATCGTCCATACAGGGCCTAGACTAAGGCTACTTGAACTGGTATCCACTTACCTAACGGTATTGAGCCTCTAAAAATGCCAATTGTTGTCTTCCTTTGCGTGAACTTGAGTACCCGACATGTCTACCCCTAAGCAGTGTGATACCGGTCTACCTTCTACTTGAGTATTTTTTCGCCGTTCTTAAGTGTCGCAGACCTCTTTCCCCTCCACTTGAGTGTCGTCCCCGCTACAACTTTCAATGTCACGGCCGCGGGTACGTATCGGCCCTTCGGGCTGTCCACTCAACCTAGTGCCCTTGCGGGTCACACACTCACTCAAGTCGACAAACACTTAGACAGGAGTGCAAATCGGCCAAACGTGCACACACACCGACCTAGAAACAGGCTGAGGCCACAAGGTGGGTTGGGCCCCGATACTCTTCATATAACTGAGCGGCTCCCTCCTTAACCAGAATAGGAGTTAGCTGAGTAGGTTTAAGGTGCAGGTTGACAAACAAGGGGTGCAGGGAACGAACCTGACCGACACCTAAGCTAAATCCTTTTGTGAAGGAGCTCCATAACTCTTTCACCTACGCTCGAGCAGTCGAGACTCAAACCTGTGACCTAGAGATTAGAAACTAGTTATAGTTACACCCCGTTGTGACAGTTGGCACGACGAGGTGGTTAGTAATTAGATTTCCTGTTGTTTCCTTTTTATTTTTATTTCTTTTGCTTTTCATATTAGTAAGATTCGTTTTCCTTTATTTCGTTATTTATTAATTTATTTATGAATTATTTTTTTTCGAATCCCATGATTTTTCATTACGGATTCACTCTTATGAATCCATCTCCGAAAGTAGGACAAATTCGGCCTAAGTAGCTCGTTTGGGCAACGGGCTGGCCGAGGTCACGAGCGACCATCCGCTTGGGGATACGGTGCCGCGGCGCAAATACTCGTGAAGTTGCGGGAGGCAGGGCGCAGCGAGGTGAGAGAGGAGCACTTCGGGGAAGCACGAACGAGGAGAGCTGCGTGGG
Organism: Chara braunii; assembly: GCA_003427395.1. NCBI lineage: Eukaryota > Viridiplantae > Streptophyta > Charophyceae > Charales > Characeae > Chara > Chara braunii. The sequence goes on from BFEA01000097.1 coordinate 734,251, forward strand.
GGTAGCACAGGCCGACCAAGAGTGCGAGCAGGGAAGAAAAGCGTGCGGAGGTAGAAGAGGAGCGCAACGAGGAGCGGGAGCTAGAGGAGGAATAAGCGAGGAGGAAACCGTGCGCATAGGATAGTGACGGAGACCGCGCGAGGAAGGAGTGCTCACAGTTAGACAGGCGCGAAGAGGAAGAAGAAGAAGAAGAAGAAGAAGAAGAAGAAGAAGAAGAAGAAGAAGAAGAGGGACAAGGCGACTCGCCTTCCCTCTTCCAGTCAATGATGGCGACGTTCCACGCGTGGGTCTTGGGACCTTATACTTGAGCTACGAGAGATTCTCTGCCCACGCCTTGGGTGGTTTTCAGTTTGCGAGGGATGGGCAATCCGTTTGCATTTCGATGAACGGGCGCAGCGATAGGAAACAGAGAGGGCGTAGCACATGACGGATGCGGGCTTGCGAGTGAAGCAGGAGGAAAAAGGGCGCGACCGGAAAGAAAAAGTGTTGCGTGAGGAGGAGGATAGTCTCAACAAGAGAGGGAAGAGAGTGCGATACGAGGAAGAAGGTGCACAAATGTACGCGAGGAAGAAGGCGTGCGGAGCGCGAGGACGAGAAAAGAAAAGAGGGAGGAGAAGAAGAAGAAGAAGAAGAAGAAGAAGAAGAAGAAGAAGAAGAAGAAGAAGAAGAAGAAGAAGAAGAAGAAGAAGAGGAAGAGGAAAGGAGAAAGGGGAAAAATGAGGACTCACCTAGTCGTGCAAACGATGAGGGTGACATCGTGAGAGAGGGTTCGTCATCCATCCGATTGGTTGGAAGGAGCGCTTGCGCCAGTCGGGTTCTCCATGTTGTGGTCGGTATGCTGCACTTCGTGACGGATCGCGTGAGTTGCACCGGTGACAACGGCGGCGAGGAGAGAGTTTTCCATCGATAGGATAAGCACTGACCGACACGTAAGTCGCCAACTCCTCGGCTGGCGCTACTCCCATGCACATGATGAGCAAAATCGAATGTATCTAGCGCTAAAACATGGAAGTATACACTACTACTAGTATGTGTGTGTGTGTGTAGAGAGAGAGAGAGAGAGAGAGAGAGAGAGAGAGAGAGAGAGAGAGAGAGGAGAGAGAGAGAGAGAGAGGGCGATCTGGTGGTCTTCGAGGAAAGAGGTGAGTGTGGGGAATCAAGGTCTGATGAGGGTGACGAGATACGTACCTGGTGCATGAAGAGAGGTCGTCTATGGGGTTGACATCATGTACATTGGTCTTCCAGAGTCAAAGTGAGCCTGTTGTGTGAGCACAACTATAGGTAGATAGACGAGTAGAGTAGGCTAGGCACTGGGCGCCGAACAAAGAGGATTGACTTTGGATACTGTGTTGATGTGGCCTACGGGCTTGAACATTGGCTCATTACTTCGTTGTATTGCTCTATTTGGGTGGATTCTCGGTGCCATTATACTCGCTGCTTATACACGAATACTCCGACATTTGTGTGATTTCGCAACTTGGTTTTCTGTAGACCGTTTACACTCATATTCCTTGCAATATTATTGCTATTATTATTATTATTATTCAAGTTCTCAATATTATTATCATTATTATTATTATTATTATTATTGTCGATATTATTATGATTATGATGATGATGATGATTATTGTCGATATTATTATTATTATTATTATTATTATTATTATTATTATTATTATTATTATTATTATTATTACTATTATTATTATTATTATTATTATTATTATTGTTATTATTATTGTTATTATTATTATTAAAAATAATTTACTCAACCCCGCCTCTTTTACTTACCGTATGAGAGAAATAGGGACGTGCGGGATGTGTGATGCATCTGCCGAATGACGTCGCAAGGACTGATCCATCACCCGCCCGACACGGTGGAATACGTGTTTGTGCCTGTCATGCCCCCCATGTTGTGGTCTCTGTGTATTGCGCGGTGTGGAGGACCGGGCCGCATTCTCGATGAGAGAGAAAAGAGGGAGATAGACTGGCACGGACATACAAACTGGCAGTCAAACAGACAGGCACGAACAAACAGACAAATTAGTGACTGACAAACATACAAAAGGTGACGGAGGGACAGACAGATAGACAGACAATGACTGATAGAGAGACAAGACATAAACAAAGACAGACACAGGCAACCAGACAAACAGTGACGGACATGCAAAACAGACACGGGTAGAGACAGACAAATACAAAACAAACAGACAGACACAATCGGACAAACAATCCGAGAGACACAGTTGGACAGATGATCCGACAGACACAGTCGGATAGACGAACCGACATACACAGTTAGACAAAGAGGCAGACAAACGCGGGTAAACAAACAGACGGACACCCATAGGGGGGAGGAACGAGAGAGAGAGAGAGAGAGAGAGAGAGAGAGAGAGAGAGAGAGAGAGAGAGAGAGAGAGAGAGAGAGAGAGAGAGAGAGAAGAAGGAAGGAAAAAAAGACAAGTGCAGACAAATGCAGGCAAGAAAACAAACAGTCGGACACAGACCAGCAAACAGACAAGATAGACACAAGCAGACAGTCGTACACACGGACAGAGAGGTGGAAAGAAATACATACCTGGTATTGGCGATGGTTTGCATTGGGCGACATCTTTAAGAACCTCGTTGGCCGCTGACGTCAAGAGTTGCATAACCAATTAGTAGACAGATGGTAGCTATGTAAGGAGCAGGCTGGGCGCCGAGTGCCAAGTAGGGAGAAGGGCATGGGCACATATGTTGGTAATGGCGAAAGCAAGCTCTCATTGACAATTAGTTTCAGTGATATGATTCTCCGTTGGTGTCATATTGGTGTAATGCTACTGTTTGGACATCAGGATACGATCTGGCTTCCAATGTGATTGTGCAGTCTGAATATTGTCATCTCGCTATTGCTCGTCTTTTTTGCATTAGAGAGAGAAGAGAAAGGGAGAAGAGAGAGAGGGAAGAGACAGTGAGACATAGACAGACGAGACATAGACGGATACAGACAAGTGATGAGCAGACAGACAGTGACGTACAAAAAAAGACATACAGGAAACAGACAGACAAAAACAGACATGCAGACGGATAGTGACAAACGGACGAAACAGGAACAAACGTAAGGACATACCAGACAAAAACACAGACAGAAACACAAACAGAAACACAGACAGAAACACAGTCAGAAACACGAACAGAAACACATACAAAAACACAGGTAGAAACACGGACAGAAACACATATAGAACACACGGTCAGCCACACAGGCGAAACAAACGAACAAACAAACAAAGACAAACAAACAGATGGACAAACAAGGCACGTGCACACATAGAGATAAATAGGAACAGAGGGGGGAAGAGAAAAAAGTCGAGGGTAAGGATGAAAGGGAACGTACCTGGTTTAGGTAAGGGTCGACATCTTCATGTATTCCAGTTCGGCTGATGATGTCAACCAAGTGCGTCATCAAGTCGTAGGCTGTTGGTAACTGTGTGACCATAGTATGAGAACCGAGAGCCAGTAGGGGAAAAACCTTGAATACTTAACATTGGTGATGATGAGAATAAACTCTCACTGACTTTAGGGATTCGGTACGTTTCCGTTGGTTGAATATGAATGCATTTTGCTCTCCGGACAGTGTAGGACTTTGTGTTTTTCAAGGTGATTTCGCAATCTGCGATTTGTTTTTCTGCCATTTCTTATTTTCTTACATTATTATTATTATTATTATTATTATTATTATTATTATTATTAATTTATTATTATTATTATTACTACCATTATTATTATCATTACTATTATCTCAGATAACTTGTGCCCTGATCGAGCCTCATGGCCGCTCTGAGTGAAGGCGGGTCTGAATGTCCGTGAGAGGCCTCTGTCTCAACATTTTCCAATGTATGTCTCAGGCAACTGCTATGCGGACCTCACTCTGGGTCTTTCCAAAAACAGCAGTGGCATCAGACAGTCGAGCTTGGGACGTGGGTTATGGCGCCTTGGACACACAACGTGAGGCCAATATAGTAAAAAAGTGCATGTGAACTAAAACGAAGGGGATGTTAGAGAAGAGACGAGTAGGGAGAGTGAAGGAGAAAGGTGAAGAAAGGAAAAGAGAAGGAAAAAAGGGAAGAGAAGGAGAAGGGGAAAAAAAGAAAGTGGCAAGACATTACCTCATTTAGTGTTATTACCATTGTTACTATTATGTATTGTTACTATTACTACTTTTATTATTATTATTTTATTATTATTATTATTATTATTATTATTATTATTATTATTGTTACCTATTTTTGTTATTGCTATTATTGGACATCACAGGCTTGAAATGAAGAGAATGCAAGGCATTGGAGAGGAGTGAGACATTGTCAGTATGTGATAATGCGTGCCTCCTCTATCCTCCTCCGTTCTTTTCTTTGATTGTGTTTGATAATAATTTTTACGCAGATAATCCTTATTTTGCTAACTTTAGGGTCTAGATAATCAAATACAATGACTAAACATGGTCAATAAACAGGACGATTATGGGAGCTCTGCCGGAGTTCAGGAGGAACTTTGGAGGCAGGGAACCATAAGGTACGCATGACTCGCTCCTTTTCCTTATCCCTTACTAGTTACACCTCTCTATCAGACTGCATTAATGAATGTGTGCTATACGTTTTCTTGTTTTCTTAAGAAGTAAAACTTTCAAAAAAGGGTGAATGAACATATGCATGAAATAAGGAACTTACCTGAAGCAAGGAAGGAACCTAGGAGAACCGAGAAGGAACCTAGACTAGTCTGCTTAGACTTGGGAGACAAAGCCGTGTGATGGAGGTTCCCGTGGAGTCGTCACACAACTTGCATGAACTGATTAAAGAGAATGATGGGATACTCCCATGCGAATTACCCTGTCATTCACCCGACTAAGTAACGATTTGATGAAATGTCTGATTGACTCCAATGTTGGTAACGGGAAGTTGCCGTGCGATTTTTTGGTTACCTCACAGGCTAGATCTAAGAGGCAATCTGATACTCTCGTCTGGTATAGGGCTTCTAAACTAGGACGACTAACATAAGCAAAGGTAGTAGGAGACTCCCGTGGGGCTTTCATATGACCTATCGAACCAGACTGGAAAGAGAATTAAGTACTCACCATGTGAGTACACGAACTCCTAAGTCTAGGACGATCCGTCCGACAAAAGGAGGTTTCCCGTGGGAACTACCTTATCTCCAGTTGAATGGGCTACTTGGTATTGAAAAAGGGGTGAGAAAACAATTTCATACAAACTATTTCCGCTACTAACTGAAATATGCATAGCGAAAGCCAAGAGGGGTGAGGACTTCCGTGGGGTCGGCATCTCTTGCTCATACACGATGCATAACCAAGATAGGTGAACAATGAGAACAACTTAACTAAGAGTTGTTTTGTTTGATCACCTACGCATCAAACTGGTAGTAGGATAACTCTCGTAGGGTCGTCCTAAATGCTTGTTTGATCTGGAGATCAACTAAAGAGAGAAAAAATGAGGTGATTGTGTTTGGACAGTAGAGGGATACTCCCAGGTGAGTAACGCTACTACTTGTTTGGGTATGATTGATGGATGGCATGAGTAGTTACTAACGATCTATCTGTTTAACATTGAATCAGGTTATGAAAGGCTCCCGTGGCGTCATCAACAAAAAAAATGTGAAAAAATTTCATCAAGTTTCCAGCTCGGTCGCCGCGCCGGACCAGCATTGGAACGCCGACAAATGCTGTGGCTAACCGTTGGAGCATCACCATTTTATGTTTCCAACCGTTTGATCAACACGCGGCCGACGTGTTTCCAACATTTGTTCAACGTTGGTCCAACGTCTTTCCAACACGTTTCCAACACGTGTGCGTTGAAACAAAAGTGCTATCAGGTTCCCATGACTGAAGTTGAGTACTGCGGGCCAATTTAGGCACAATCGCATTGAATCCACTTGAATTGGCCCGCAATTGTCAACTGGTGGGTTTAGAGGAGGTGCGCGGGTCAACAATTGTGAACGCGCGCCGAATACATCAAAAAATTGGAGCCCACGAAAGAGGGTCGCACCCCCGGGCAAAGGAAGATGAGGCAGGTCGTAGTTGAAGGCCCGCGGAGCTCCCTCCGCGGACGATTCTGAATCCTGCTGCATGCGCAGTGATGCGCTCGAGCCTCGGAAGGGGCGAACGGTTCACGACTGTTTGTTCTGCGTGGAATGAGATGGTGCCCATGCAAAGGAACTGCCCCCCGCACTTTCTCCTTTGTGCACATCGCAAAAAAACCCTGAAAGGAAAAAAAAAACAAAAAAAAACAAAAAACAAAAAAGAAACAGAAAACCAGGTAGGCGAAGGGAAAACGCCGACGACTACATAATGTGACGGAACGACCTCCTTGTGGTTGGTCCACCCACGCTCCCATGCCCATCGCCCCCTTTTTTATTTTTTTGTTTTTTCTTTTTTTCCCCGAAATTGATCGCGCCTCAGAGTAAGGACGTATCCCTCGAAGGCGGTGTCGTCGCTGCGTGGTCCGGACTCACCAAATACGATGTACGGCGTTGTGCTGCAGGGCGGGGGAAATTATGTCCCCTGGTAAAAAAACATGCGTCGCTTCCCTGATCCCCGTCGTTTATTATTAAAATGTTTTTTTTTTTTTTTTTTTTCTGCGTGT
>BFEA01000097.1:786370-812992 GCA_003427395.1 Chara braunii
GGGGGGGGGGGGGGGGGGGGGGGGGGGGGGGGCAGCACGGAGGCGGCGACGGGCGCTAGTGGGCGGTTCCCACCTGAATTCGAATTCGAATTCAGGCCCGATCTGGGCCGTCGATCGGATCGATCGGACAGCCCACATCGGGCCTTTTCTATTTCGATTTTTTGTGGCCCTGCTGGCCTCTGCCTGCAAGGACCGAGGTCCAGCAGGGCCTCTTACTACACCGCGAGGCCTGAGACCCCCCAGATGCCCCTTCCAAGCATGGCCCCTATTTTCCGCTGGGGCCGGACATTCGTCGCACATCGGACCACCGGCCCGGTGGTCCGGTCGGACAACCCGGACCGTTGGGGGGTCTCGGACGTCCGGAGAGGTAACCTAGATTATTATTATTATTATTATTATTATTATTATTATTGTTAAAACAATTTAATCTTACATGAATGTGTGATATTCCGCCAGTAGCGTCGTGAGGCGGGGGCCATTGTCCGCCCGACTTGTTGGAAAGCAAGCTTGTGACTGTCGTATACCCCTTGCTGTGGTCTCGATATGCTGCACATCGTGATGAACCGTGTTGTGTTGCGATTCTGGCTACGAAGGCTATCGTCCTTGGTCTTCTGGGTTTCACCTATGAGGCTATGACGACTTCTATTGGTGTTGCCAGTGGCAAAGGGCGCATGTGGATCCAAAGCAGGGGGGGAGTGTTCCTTTTGCACCTGCGTGTATAGGGAGAGGCTTTCGGTCCGTTTGAGCCTGAAGGAGGTGAAGTGCACTCACTTCTCTCTTGACTCGCATTTCTCAGTGCAGAGGTGAGGCGATGCACTTCACATTATTGTTTTGGGTGGACGATCGCATTCGACTGTGGGCAAAAGCTGTCGGTGGTTCCTCAATGAGAGTCGTTGTTTGGGGACTATACAAAGAAGAGAGAGAGAGAGAGAGAGAGAGAGAGAGAGAGAGAGAGAGAGAGAGAGAGAGAGAGAGACAGAGACAGAGACAGAGAAAAGAAGAGAAGAGATATGTACCTGGAGTATATGACAGTCTTCGTCACGTAGATTCCTCATCAGTGTGAAGTGACTCATGTCGGGAGTCGTACTATAGGCTGGGCGTTGAGCCTCGAAAGTTTGTCGAAGTGTGTGTGTATGTGTGTATGTGTGTATGTGTGTGTGCGTGTGTGGGTGTCCGTGTGCGTGTGTGTGTGTATGTGTGTTTGTGTGTATGTGTGTATGTGTGTATGTGTGTATGTGTGTACGTGCGTGTGTGTGTGCTGCCATGTTCGTTATACACATCTCCAAAAAAAAAACAAAAAAAAAAACATATTTGTGCCAGACTGCTTCATCTGACTTTCACTGACTCTTTAGAAGAATGAACTAAGACAGTCTTCCCATGATGCTTCTTATTGATGAATAAGGACTCAACACGTCGCTCAGAGTTAGCAATACTTATGAGTGAAGTAGTCGAGTGCAATCACGTCAACTCTATGTATGTGTGTGTGTGCGTGTGTTGTCATATCCGCTATACTCTTAGAAAAAGCATGGTTGTGCCAAACTGTTTCATCGGAGGAGGTTGAATGTGTGTGTGTGTGTGTGTGTGTGTGTGACACATGCCCGGTTGGCAATGTGTGTGGAGCCAAGGATATGCAATGTGATAAAAAGGACTGAATGGACAAATGCAATGTCAGTGGAACATCAACAAACAATCTTCATCCCGATACATACAAAGTGACATTAAGTAGCGCATGGGGAGACTCAAAGATAAGTCCTGACCTGACTAGGATTGACACGACATCCCATCATACACCACACATGTGAGAGAAGGAGGAGGAACATGCATACATAGAAGAAAGGTCCCTCTTTGACCACATACATGGGGAAGATACCACAAATGGGAGATGGGGGGAGAGGCGAGACGAAGAAGGAGGTGAGGGAGAAAACCAAGATCGCGATATCGAAGTCTAAAAGTAGTCCCTTACCGGATGTCCAATCAATGTCTGCCCAAAAAATGTCGGATCGGATCCCGGACGCTATGCGCGCCGTCGGCGCGAATACCCTTACAAGGGTATCCGCCCTGGTTTTAGCAAGTGACAGAAAAGGGTTTTCGGTTTGAAAGTTAGGGAGGTTGTGCGAGTCGTGGCTGAATTTTCTTTTGTGACCAAGAATGTGAGACTGTTTGAAGGAAGTAGGAAGTGCGTGGGTGCGCAAGTTTTGATAGGCACAAGATTTTTTTTTTTTTAAATTATAAGATCCACACAGTTGCCGACCAACTTTTGATTTTGATTTAATGAAAGACTAAATGATTTTTTTTTCTCTTCATCGGCGAAATTGTTTATGGCGAGTACGCAAGTACGGAGATTGACATAGATAAAAGTTCGAGCTTTCTACGGCTAGGAATGAAAAGGTGTGGGCTTGAGGGAAGGAGTGGCGTGTACGGCGGTTGTGAGCGGAGCCGAGCTCTTTGTATGGTGAGTGACTGTGCCTCAGAGGCCATGGGTGGGGTTGCTGACCAAGGTATGGGCTTGGGGCGCTTTGGTAGGCCTGCGGACGACATAGAGACTAGTTATAACTTAACTCGCGATTATTGGTCCCAAGCTTGGGCTTAGCCCTATAGGTTACGACTTTGGACTGACGCTACTGAGAAGTGATTGGGTTTGGTAACAGAGGGGGCTATTACTACAGTTTGGAGGACCATCGGACGAGCATTATTTTGTACTCAGGTCGAGATCTGACTACATCTACTGCGTTATTGGCCGCCATTGTGGGGCCCTCAGGCGCATTAAGATTCCAAGGCCTTCTCATGCGAGTTGAGTATGTCCCTCTCTTGTATCTCGAGCGTATGAAACCCCTCCTTCTGCCCTTCTCAATCTAAGTCTAGTCTGAAGTTACGAGAGGAAGGCGGCAGGCGGGATTGCAACCCGTAGGACCGCAGCAAGACCTTGTGGGAGGTCCCCCCACCGATTGCGGGAGCTCTGCCGGAGCCCAGGCGGGGTTCTGGAGGCAGGGAACCGACAGGTATAATCTTGTTTTACTTGTGTGATCCCGCATTCCCCTAAATCTATTACCTTTTGTTGACTGAGATTATGACAAGGACTATCTATTTTTTACTTTATTTCTGTTTGTACTTATTTTTCAGAACTACTGTGAACTGGAAGGAATGAATTTGTATGAAAGTCGGATACTTAATCTGTTTGAATTAAGAAAAAAGAAAAAGGGGGAAGGCGAAAGAAGGGCGTTTTGCATGCGTTTGACCGGGTCAACCCAAGGCTGGATCCCTCTAAGTTGAGTGGGTTCAACGCTATGTTTTATTTTTGTTTGTTGGGCTGAATGTGTGACCTTTTAGGACTGGGCCTATCCTAAGTTGGAAGGACCAATCGCTGTTTCTTTTAAGGGTTTCTGAACAGGAGGACGGACACCCTAAGTTGGGAAGGCTCAGAATCCTGATGTTTCTTTTGGGTTGCTGAAAACAGAGCTGGGGATATTCTAAGTTGCGTAGACCCAGTCCTGTGTGTGTTTTCTTCTGAGGGGGACAAGGGCATAAGACTAAGCGTACCCCTAAGTTGGGGCGGCATAGTCATGAGCTGTGAACTTAATAGTCAACCAAAGTATAAAATTTGATACATATATTATACGAATTTGTATTATCTGGCAGACCGGGCACCCCAAGTTGGGAAAGTCAGTCAGTAAGTTAGGTAGAACAAAATGAGAAGAAAGACAAATGAAGAATATAAAGTGAAGGTAACTCGGGCAGACTGAGCGTACCCTTAAGTTAGGGCGGTTAAGTCTTATGCTCGTGATAATATAAAGGAGAAAAGAGTTAGTATAAATCTTATTTTATTTTTCCTTTTAAATATAAGGCACGGTTGGATGTCTCCCTAAGTTGGGTAGGTCTGACCGTCTGCCTAAAGAAGAAAGAAAATTATACAGTTTGTACCAAAGTATTTATGTTTGTTTCAAATTGTCGTTGCGGAGGCTAAGCGTACCCTTAAGTTAGGGCGACTTAGTCATACGTTGTTTGTGTTTGTTAAGGCAGATCAGGCGTACCCTTAAGTTAGGGCGGTCTGGTCGTATTGCCTTATGTAACTTAAACTGTTTAGGCTAACTAGGCGTACCCCTAAGTTGGGGCGGCCTAGCGATATGCCCTTGTCGTTGATGTTTTGGCAGGTTAGGCATACCCCTAAGTTGGGGCAGTCTAATCCTATGCCCTACGTAAACTTCGTTTAAGGCTGACTAGGCATACCCTTAAGTTAGGACAGTCTAGTCATATGCCTCATGTCGTCAGTTAAGCAGAAGTCAGACGTACCTTTAAGTTAGGGTAGTCTGGTCATATGCTTTATGTGCACAGTTTATGTTGGGCCAGGCATACCCCTAAGTTGGGGTAGTCTGGACATACGATTCAGTCATGTAAGCTAGGCATAGCCCTAAGTTGGGGCAGTCTAGTTGTGCGTACCCTATTTGTTTTACTTAGGCAGGTCGAGTATATCCCTAAGTTGGGGCGGCTTGATCCTATGCCATAGGAAATGGGGTTTACTAAGGGTTAAAAAAATTGAGAGGTTAACGAACTATCCGGATCAAATTGATGTGGTACTGAGAGAGATGTTTGTTTATGCATGTTGCAGACACTCGTCTGAGGCATTTTTTGTTAGCTTAGTTGCTTTAGATGCTCGTTGAGCGTTGGAGCTATAGGTAGATGGATGATGGGAGGGAAGCCTGGGATATGATAAGACTGACCTTACTGGAGGTTGGGACTAGTGATAACTCACGATACCATCTTCAAAAAAGGGATCGTGCAGACTATCTCTGGTTCTAACTATCAAGTAAGTGTCAGAAGTTAGACCCAAGTATAGTTGTACTTTGTCTTTGCATTTTTAACTTTGTATAAATTTTGGCAGTCTCTTGTTCCTACGGGAAGCGTTGCCAAATTTTCCAGATGTGAAAAAGTAAGTCACTTTTGGACTCCTGAAAACTCTGAAAAAACACTTTTTCTACGGGAAGCGCTGCCAAAATTTTGTAGAATTTAGGGAGTTAGATTATTTTATGTTAGGAAGAATTTGGCAATCCACCCTGTCTAGGGGAGATGCTGTCAAAATTCTCAATAACTTTTGGTATCAGTTGAAGGAAGGTGAGAAAGAAGTTAGTTAGGCTACGAAGTGGAGCGTGTCCTCCGTTTGGATTAAACGTAGTATTGGTTCTTTCTGACCTGTACTGTGATGCATGTTCACACTTTCGATTGAAGGATCAAATCGTTAGGCCTGAACCTATAAAAGGTCACTCTTCTGTTATCTTTTGATAACAGGTCGGTTTTCCGGCTCAGCTCTAATCCACTCTTGCTACTCAACCTAAAGGCATTAGCCCTTGTTCATTGAAATGTTTCTTTTGGGTTTTTACCTGGACTTTATTGAATGACCATTTAAAAAGGACAAAGTGCTTTATTTTGGAAGGTTGGACAAAGGTTGAGGTTTGTATGGCTAAAGCGAGCGGTGTGAGTGCAAATAATGGTTGAAGTTGACCCCGTGTAGTGCATGGACTTTTGGTTGAATCTTTGATGTGATTGCARGTATGTTTAGTGATTCGGACTTTGGATTTGCCTGCCTACGATCACATAAGTATATATGGCTGAGAGGARTCCCACTGTGATTGTGAGAAGTGATCGTCACATATTTATAACCTTCTATATATATGTACATACATACGYGTTGAATGTTCGCGCGACCAATTGTGACCGTGTGCAAGGGTTAAACAAATTATACTTTGAGAGAAAAGGGAGATTCYCCTTTCATCCTTTTTGTTTTTTAGAATTTTATRGTTGGACGTTATAGTCCGTGGCAGYTGTCAAAGTCAAACCCCTTGAGTTCTCTCCACRCCCTGGATGGTGGAGTTGGTCTCCAAKGCAATAAGAGATRACTGYCACCACAGGTATGAACTTTTATACCACCCACTCTCCACAGTGTGCAGAAGAGGGTGTGCTGATCAGCCGCCTTRACGGTTGTCTAGCGTCAAGAAATTAACCCCTCAAGGCGCGTGTCAGCCGACACTTGAGTGTCGAAATGTGACCCGCGAGATCATCGAGGGTCGCATGATTTTGGGTACTACACAGTACTCCATCATAACRACTGCTTGCGTATGCTTGCATGGCTAGTCGATATGAGAAAGCCCTGCACCCGCGTGATTTTATCTKAAGTCTCACKCGCGACGSCTAACCGACTTCCATGTTAAAAGGTTATGGGYCGGACAGTGAAGGGACTAGGAGTGTTGTTGTKTTATTGTGTTGTTTGTTTTGTGTCATTCYGTGTGTGTGTGTTGCGGAGTAACGTSTGGTGTGTAGGATGCATCATAGTCGACCGACGACGAGTCGTGCTTGGGACCTCAGCCCCCCAATGCGTCGATTCGCGTGCGGGTYTGATTGAGGGGCGTTGACCGCGCGTACCYCCTATGCTACAGCGAACGAGAAACGCCCYCGRCCGGGCCACCTCTGCGATTGCATACGAAAARCTTTCGCACGTGGTTCGGTAGCTCRGCRCGGATACGCCCATCCAAGGGATGGTGACAGCTCCCRCGGGTGGAGGTAAGCAGTGCCTCGCGTGACCCTGTCCTGTCATAGGGGCTCGCGAGAGGTATGGCTGGCGCACTCGGCCGGAGCAACAAACCGCGCTCTACAACGAAGTCCTGCAAAATTCTGCGTGACGCGGCCGACAGGGTCCCCTTGCGAGACCGATGCGTCCGACATCGCTGTAACCTCTCTCTCTCTCTATCTGAAGAAAAAAAAGAGGAAGGAGAAAAAAAAGAAGAACAAAAAGGAGGGAGGAGGGAGATGAGGAGGTGTGAAGAAATAGTAAATGCAGGAGGAGGTGACAAGTGATTAGAGGAAGATGCAAGCGACAAAGGAGGGAAATCGCGGGTGGAGTAAGAAAAGGAAGAGGGCATACTCACCTGACATTGCTACGGATCGAGTGTGATGTGTCAATTATTACAATAGCGACGTGACGTTCTGGCTCAGCAGGAAGTGGGAACAAACCGCCTACAGGGTTCACTCATGATGTAAGTAGGCGATGTGTCGCCTTGCTCCATGTTGGATGAGTACATATCGAACCAGTAGTAGGAGACTCCTGTGAGGGTCGTCTTATTACTTGTTCGAACTTAGTCTGATCTGTCATGAAGGGTAGTAGAGTACTCCARGGAGGGTCGCTCTACTGTCTATTCAAGACTAGGAAAACTAAGTGTTGAGAGGTGGTGAGGTGCTCCAGTGTGAGTTACCCTACTGCTTCGTTMTGAAAGAGTGGTAGGATGYAGACTTCAGTGGAATTCGACCTACCACTATATGCATTTGTACGTACAATGTTCAATACCRGACATATAGTAGGATGCTCCAGTGTGAGTTATCCTACTATTTGCGCATATGTGTGTTATTTGTAGGAATCACTTGCTTGAAATCAAACTGGTAATAARAGGTTGTCGTGAGGGTCATCCTATTACTTGTTTGATCTTMGTCTAATAAGTCTAGAAGGTAGTAGAGTACTCCAGTGAGGGTCGCTCCACTACGTGTTCAAGACTAGAACGACTAAGCATTGAGGGGTGGTKAGGTACCCTACCACTTGTTTCACTGTGAGTTACCCTACCACTTGTTTGAACCTGTGGTCTGCCTGATGCTAAAAGAGTGGTAAGAGGCTTCAGAGCAGGCTATCCTACTACTCGTGTGACCTAAAGTTATATGTACTTTATGTGGTATTGGGCAAATCTTTATATAAATTGTTCACACATATACGTTTAAGTATTTATATGGATATTCTTATGATAGACGGATAGTGGAGTGTCTCCAGTGTGAGTCATTCTACTACTCGCCTACCTGCCAAATTGATAAAAGAAGGCCCCGGTGTGGGTCGCCCTATTACTTGTGTAACCCGGATTTGATTGGCGTTAAAGGAGGGTAGGAATCATGAGAATTCACAGATAGTGAAATACTCTAGTGCGAGTTATCATACTTCTTGCTTGTATATGTTTAACCTATATTATATATATGTGTGTGTCATGTCTGGTTGTTCACTCATAAGTTACAAACTGCTTGTATGACATCGAACATATAATAGGATACTTCAGTGTGGGTTATCCTATCACTTGCTTAAGTCAGACTGCGCCATATTCAAAAGATAATAGGTTGCTCCAGTGAAGGTCAACCTATTATYCGCTTGAATCTAAACCAATTGACAGTGAAAATGTGGTAAGATACTTCAATGTGAGTCATCTTATTGCTTGTTTGTYTRGYTGCTTATATGTCATCCGCTCGAACGAATAGTAGGATACTCGAGTGAGGGTCATCCTACTACTTGTTTGAAGTTAGCCTGCGGAACATTGGAATAGTGTAGTATTCGAAAGATAGTAAGAGACTCTAGTGTGAGTCGTCCGACTGCTCGAYTAAATCCAAATTAACTAGTCTTAGAACTTGAAGAAGTGGTAGGATAAAGGCTCTAGGGAGGGTCGTCATACTCTTACTTACTTTTAGACTGATTAGACACKAAGACTCCTTAGATTACTTGAATTTGATGACTATCTCTCAAAGATGTGACCAGAAATGGAATCCACGGGAYTACCTTTTTASAAGAAGTTGTCCCYCGTTAAATTTGAAGTTCATATTAGTGAACTTCATATAGGGTCACATCAATAGCAAAAAGRTGTTGAGACGGTGTTGACCTRTGTGTGATTACATGTCACTTTAACTTTCAARAGGACTCATTATAGGTTTATATAAAAATACATGATGTTGCCATATGGTAACATGTTGGTCCGTCAACTTAACCCTCACTTACCGTCGACATTCRCAATCCATGCCTTTGCAGCCTGGTACACGCATGTCCTTAACTCCTCCGTTGTAGTCGATCGTCCCTTCATTATGTTCCGAGAATTCTTAATAAATGCGGGAACTTCTTCCACCTCGTCAAGGCGAACTTTCACGTGTCCTTGATCTCTCGGCAAATCCATACCAACACAWGTRCATGCATCATCTTTCGCAGTTGCCCACCTTTGATGATTGTGGAGGGATTGTGCYACCGTCATTCTTTTTGCAAATATGACCCTGATTTTTTYCGCAACATAGTTTCCTACGTGGGGATCATTTACCAGTTCTTTGATTACCGCAGCAACCRCATTCCTGACTTCGCCTCCCTTCACGTTCGTAGAGAACGGAATCTTCGSGATCGGYCTTCTTCGCAAATCATACCCGAATCTGGACTTCATCACTTTGGATATTTTATCCTTCAGTGTCTKCCTTGTCGATTTCGCYGCGAACAACGTAGTAGTCCGGTATAGATTGATCAGCTCCTTAGCCGACTTCTTATAAACTYCTCTAATTCTCCAAGGCTGCCTCAACAAGTCTCTTAGACAGTTCTTCCTAWTTTCTACACTTGATGGGACAATCGCAATCTTCACGATTTCAAAATCGCCTCCTCCTTCCAATTCCTTCTTCTAATCCTTGAGGAATCTCTGCTCCCCTCCCTTCCTCAAGATACATCCACCTATCTTATTTCTGATTACYGCCCACCTTTCCACCCATATTTCACCCCCACTGGATACAAGCACCTGTCTCCTCCCATCATCTTTCAATCTCTTCATCAGCTCAATCACTTGTGCTTCATTATTCAAAGTGACTATCTGGCCTTGTCTGCCACATGTCGATCTCTTCCCTCTTTCCCRTTTTTCCTTCCTCCTTCTGTTCTTTCTTCCTGAAGCTCCTCTCCCCCGTGTATTCAGAGATGGCGCGAGCCGAGATATCAGGGACTTCTCTACTGCTARCGGATCAGCTACTCCTACGACAATAGGAAGGYACAAGTACTTATCCCAGCYGAACTTTGCTAACCACGCATGTAGTTTCGGAGCATTCYCGTATTTGCCTGTTGATGCACATCGCACGTGTTCTGCCCAWCTAGTAATTRCTTTCCTCGATGTGCATCCTATGTAATATTTTTTGCACTGCGGGCTAACTCTAACATAGACACCAACGACACTCGTCGTTATCCGGTCCTTTGCTTCCTCGTTCATCACCTCTACCCACTTCTTTGCCCATGGGCATTCCCCACTTAGTACGTACAGAAGGAATCTTCTAATCAGGTCATCATCAATTGATACATCCCACCGCTGATGCTCAAACGTGAATCTCCTCGCTCAGTAACTCATTGTGAGGCGAAGATCCTCCATCATGCCGAACTCGATTCTTACCTATGTTTTATCGACGATATCGCTGCGTCATCATATGCTAGCTTGATTCGGCTTCGAACAAGATCTCTGATGACATTATCCTTTTTCGTCCACTCTACACCTTCGTCTTTCTATAGCGATCGCAGTTCCGTTACTTTCTTTTCCGAGAGCTGACGATGCATCTCAAGAGTGTATTCAAGCATTTCTCCACTCATTTCGCCTAAGTTCAACCTCCTCCTTGTTGGCGGTGGTGTATATGTTCTTCGTCGGAGATATCGTGCACCATCGGATTTTTCTTCTTCACTTTGGACGATCCTCGAGCTTCGCAGATCCTTCATTTTCCCTTTCTTCTTTCGATCGCATCAATCAACCTGTCAGCCTCGTTTCTCACCTCTTCGTTGTCATCTTCAGATTCGTCRATATACCTCTGAATCTCCCTCARCATATCYGCTTTCGATCTTGGTGATTTCTTTCTAACGACTTGCGACGATGGTCCGCTGACTCCCTTGTTCTGCTGTGCTAGCATCCGAATCATCTTAGCTTCTAGTTTCGCTTCTCGAACCTCCGCTTCCCTGAGTCATCTGCCTCCTTTTTGTCTTCCTCTTCTCTCCGTTTTCGTTTCTCCGCTTCCTTCTCCCTCACCTCTTCTTCAAGCTTCTGTTTCTTGATTTTTTTCTTGAAATAATCTCGCATCTCATTCTCCTCCTCATCGTTCTGCATTCGTATCGGTTGATGCTGAAAGATTATATTTCCAGCGGACCAACAGTTACGGACAGAAACAACAAAAAATGACTATGTTATGAAGCTGTTTATGGATAACTCGGTATGGGATTTTGATTTACTCAAGTTCATTGTTAGTGATAGGGACATTCGCTTCACTAACGAACTGTGGCAAAATACTGCCCAACAGATGGGCACCTGACTATAAATGACATCAGGGAATCACCCTTAGTCAAATGGCGAGGCGGAACAGATAAACCGAGTAGTGCAACACCTGCTACAGCATTACATGAAGTCAAGTCAGGATAACTGGGACGAGAAATTGCCTCTCATCACCAGTCTGTACAACAACGGTGTGCATTGCACTACTTGGTATGACTCCCAACCAACTGCATTTTGGTTGGAAGCCAGGCCTGCCTTGGATTTCCTACTACCCGAAACTCACCCATCTGCAGTACCTGGCAGCATAGAGTTTGTTGTCAAATATGAACAAATGTTGTAACAGGTTGTGGAACACATTGAACCACCACTCCCCCCGATAGCTTGAAACCCTAGGCCTTGTAAGTTAGAGGCGGTATTTTCGGCATGTTGCCAACCTTTCCAACCGAGCTCCCAAAGTTCCACGCATCACAAAGTCAGACCCCGACGAGGGAGGCTCGAGGGCGCCGGATTGCGGAAAAGGCCTTCGAAACAGTCGGGGCAGTCCAGTGTGTGGTCGCTCGACAACCTCTTTCATAGGTTCCCGTGTTTGCGGGAATGAAAGACCTGCCACGAAAGAAAAAAACAAAAATTTGGCGTCACTGTTTTTTTTTCCCCTTCTCGTCATACATTGCGTCCTCCTTGGCTAAGTTTGCCAGGGGTAACATTGCTAACGAGGAACCGTGGAACGTGCTCCTTGATGGCATGGTTAAAAGGGGAAGGTAGAAGGTAATGGTCCACTGGGATAGACTAGTAGGGTGGTAGCCTCGTGCCAACAGGGAGGAACCGAAGGGGGGAGGGAAAATTTTGTAAATTTCGTGATGACATCGTACTGCACTTAATTTATTAATTTATGTATTTAGTTATGTATTCGTCTGGAAGTACCTACTCGGCTACTCACTGGTGTCTAGGCCGTATTTGTACGTATTTACTGGCTAGACTAAGAGATTATGTAGGGAAAAATTATTATTCCTCGTGCGGATTTACGAGGTGTAAAATAGTTTTCTAGTGTATACATGGTTGGACCTATGAAAATGGTTGTATACTAGTAATTTATGGGGAACACCGCGAGGCACTAAATAGTA
This sequence comes from Chara braunii, assembly GCA_003427395.1. Classification (NCBI taxonomy): domain Eukaryota; kingdom Viridiplantae; phylum Streptophyta; class Charophyceae; order Charales; family Characeae; genus Chara; species Chara braunii. The sequence goes on from BFEA01000097.1 coordinate 798,543, forward strand.
GGGGAGTAGTCAGATAGAGATGTGCAGGCCCAAGCGAGGCAAACTTGGCTTGAAGGAAGAAGCAAGAAAGCGAAGTAGAAAAAAAACTCCGAGTCCACGTAAGAAGAAAAAAAAATCGAACGTGTGACGGGAGAAAATTAGGTGAGGCAACGGATTCGGAACGAGGAGGAGAGTCGTGTAGCAATAAAATGCGATTCCAAATCTGACGCGAGGTGACACAGGAAAGTTAGGTGAAGCAACGGACCCAGGGGGGACACAGAGCAATATTTCAAATAAGTTTCGAATTCAAATTCGAAACCAAGCGTGTGGTGATATAGAGGAAAGTTATATGGATGAACAAATTTAGGGGGGAAGAAGAGAAAAATACGGTAGGACTCAAATACGAAATTACCAGGAGCTATCGGACCTTGATTGCTTGCGAACTACTTGGGGGATTTCGTCAGCAGTCCAGCACGGACGCAACGCCCGTGCTACTATGATTGAGCGGTTACTGAGGACTGTACTTGGATCCGGCGTAGGGTTGTCTGGCCAATCAGAAGTAAGATGCTCGAGGATAGCGTGCGTGCAAAGGAAGGCAACAGCATATAACTTGGACAAGGCCATATTGGTCCACATTCGCTCGTAGGGTGGCAAGTGTTGGTGGGTTGTAAGGCACTGGCAAGTGGTTAGCCTCCTGATAAGACCGGAGCGCACCGGGTTGAAACATGTAGGGGAACGTGTGCGCGTTTCGAGCATGAGTACACGCTTGTATATTCTTGGCTGTAATATCCTGTGAATTGTGTGTGAAGAGCAATCGGTCATTGCTTGTCTTTCTCCTTTATGTAAGTGTAGCAATCGAGTGAGAAGTGAGACTTACATTGGTGGTTGCGTCAACAACGAGTTGGGATTGGGACAACAAAATAAACTTTATTACTAGGCTTCATTACTAAGCTAGCGGAAAAAGGATTGAGGTTCGGAAGAGACAGGGGTGCTAGGAAGTGAGAGAAGAGCAAGTAGGTGCAGCGTGAGCGTGGTAAGACGACATGGTGACACCGAACAGAGGGTATGGGACGGGAAACAGTGGTGGCAATAGGAGCTGCTTTAATTGTGGGCAGCAAGATCACTTTGCGAGAGACATCCCAGTTGGTAGTAACCCGAACACACCACGACAGCAACAGCAACAACAAGGCGCGTACGTAAACAATGCGAAGTACTAGCAGAACAGGCGAGAGCTTGAAGAGGATGTTTGGACTATGAAGGACTGGGTGCAGATGAAGATGACGAAGGAACAAGAAAAGTTGGAGAAGAAAAGGGAGGTGGAGGAGAGAGCAAGGAGGGAAGAAGAGTCGAGAAAGCGCGAACATGAAGAAGAAAGGAAGTAGACCGAGCTGCAGAGACTCGATGAAGAGAGTGAGATGAGAACCATGGCGACTGTGGAAAGAGAAATGCATCACTTCCGCTCAGAAGTCCGAAATGATATACAAATAACACTGGCGGCGAGACCGACGACCCCGAAGGAGAAGGAAAAAGGTAAGACAAGGTTGTTAGATGACCATGAGAGAGCTGGTTTGCGCTAGAACGAGGTTGGCATATGAAGGCTGGTTGAACGATCCGAGGCCTGTGGACAACGCAGGGAGGGTAGAAGATGAACGGGATAGCAATCTAGACGAAGAGACCTATTCCGATTGATGGTGGCGGCCCTTAGATGCGGAAGCGTGGGACGTCATGGCAAGGCTACTTAGGTCGAGAAGTGAGATCTGGGGGTTTACAGGCTGTTCTAAGTCGCGACTCTCAATCAAGAAGGCGCTTACTGCATGTTTTGTATATCTAGCAAAACGGTGGAAGATACCGTGGGCAGAGAAGGTGTTGGAACTAGCACCCCGACACCAGAATTTCTTCCTTTTTAAACAACCGCTAGTATATTGTCTGATGTCGCCCTGGTGTACGAAAATTTACGTCGGGCAAACGGTTAGAGGCGCGACAGAGAGATGGTGGGAGCACATTAGATGCACTCTGATAGGTGACAAGGGAAGGTCGCCTAACTTGTACCTACGATGCAGACTATGGGGTTGTGAACGCTGGAGAATACGCTGATCAAGCGGCTATTTTCGACACTGAATAAGGTCAGAATAGGTAATAAGGGGAAGAAGAGGACCCGGCCAGGGAAAAAGGAGAGGAAAAGACCAGGGGAGATAAAATGCACAGAGCCTAGGAGATCGTTCATCACATTCAAAATGATGGGTGAACACGAGCCTTAGAAAAATGATCGACGGTGCCAACAATCTGGGTAGAATAGTATGTATCGAGAGCAACGGTGGACAGATTTGGGGTGACAGTTGGGCGGCGAGAGCAGAGATTACGGTACAATGTCGATCATGCACAATGGCGGGACAATAGCGCTAGCACAAGCAAAACTGTTGCTCGAAGCTGGCGGGAAATTTTGGTTCAAGGTCATTGCGCGGACCGAGACTGCACGAGACCGAAGCAAGCACTACCTCAGACTGCTCCTCGAAGTACCACACAAGCAGACTGAGCTCTGGAAGATGGAGACAGGAAAGTTGATGCAGCTCTACACGAGTGCGGATGGTTTCTCGGTGAAGGGACTAAGGAAAAAGATCAAAGACATGATCGGAAGAGTAATTAGTAAGAAGGAGGAAGTGAGCATCATGAGGAAGACGACATTGTCACTATAAGATAAGAAAGGGGAAAGTAAGAGAGGTCATATACAGACAGATACGTGGGACAAGGATGCACCAAACGATAAAGGGTACACTGATGAGGAAGCCAAGAGTGGTGTGGAGCCGTAACAAGTCAGTGGCAAACATTCTCTGTAATCACAGAGAAGCGGCGAAGAAAGGCGTTGCAGTGTGTACATGCGCCGAGGACGACCTCACTAGGGTCTCTGCAACAGGAAAAACATTACCAAGCTAGGAAGAGGAGTGGGGAAGGCTGAACTCAGAGAGAAAAGTTGTTTACGGCGCTGAAGACCAATGGGAGCACGGTTGGAGATTCAAGAGAGAGGGCTGCAGATAGACAGTTGTTTTGCAGAACGTGGCACCGGTGGCCTTGCAGTACAGGAAGAAGAGGTAAAGCAGACTAGATGGAGATATCGGCATCTGGTCATCTCGCAGGTAGATCGGAACCCGGGGGAAATGGTGCTGATATGCCCATCAACGTATCAGCACGCTCTCAAGAAGATGTTTATCTACAACTGCGCCTACATGCACGTCGAAGAAATGGAGAAGACGATCATGACAAGGATGAGAGAATACTATAAACAGGTTGGACTTGAGAAGGTAGCTAAAGGGAAACGCAAGATAGGTGATGCGTATGTGTTGCTTAGACACAAGGACCTCAAAAAATGGAGACCTATTGCGCCAGCAAACACTAAGCCGACCAGGACTGGAAGCCGAAGGGTAGCCAGGGAACTCAACGTCCTACTTGCGGGCCTACCAGCGAGCGAACACTTCAACCTGGCGGTGACAACTCAGCTGAAGGATAAACTCAAGAGTATTGAAGACGAGCACGGCAGCAAGAGAGCAAGTGCGGTGCTGATACTGCGGAGCTTTGACATCAAGGAGATGTGCACATCGTTACCGCAAGCAGCAATTATCGACGCAGTGGTTGGAGGAGTGGGAAAAAAAGAGGAGGAGAAAGATTAGCGTGAGCCGGAGGGCTAAAGAAATAATCATGAATCAAAAAAGTTTGGGAAGTGGATATGTGCAACTTACGTTCCAACTTATCTGAAGATATGTGAGGTTTGAGTTGACGCACACGTAGGCCAGGAGCATGGGAATCCTACTGAAACAAATCGTAGGCATCCCAATGGGGAAGAACACAAGCGCGCCGCTCGCCTGCATACTTTGTGCAAGACACGAAACAAAGTTTTTGACATCGTTGGGAAATGACCGGGTACTCATGCATGGCATCAGGTTTATGGACGACATCGCAACAGCAGTAACGGTGGACAGGAGAGAGGAGGGGTCATTTCAGAAGGCGGAAGAGATTATGAAGAAATTTGAAAGATGCTATGGCGATAAGCTCGTACTCGTATGAACAAATGAGGGAGGTAACACGATTGACTTCATTGGAGCAAAGATTTCACTGGCAGCAGGCCCAGCCAGGTTCCTAGTTGCGCCACAAGTTAAGAACCAGGAATGGACAACCAAAGGGGAAATGCCATTCAAAAGCTTCCAGGACTATGCTTCATTCTCAGACAAAAGGGCGAAGTATGGTGCGATTGTTGGCTCGCTGCATAGAATACGCCGCATGGCCAACTCTGGATGTGCGGTGATCGAACCCGTGTTGGCCATTAGGCAAGAATCTAGACGTCGAGAGAACCCCCCGACATTCTTTGCGTCCTCCTTGGCTAAGTTTGCCAAGGGTACCATTGCTAACGAGGAACCGTGGAACGCACTCCTCGATGGCATGGTTAAAAAGGGAAGGTAGAAGGTAATGGTCCACTGGGATAGACTAGTAGGGTGCTAGCCTCGTGCTAGTAGGGAGGAACCGAAAGGGGGAGGGAAAATTTTGTAAATTTCGTGATGACATAATACTGCACTTAATTTATTAATTTATGTATTTAGTTATATATTCGTCTAGAAGTACCTACGCTGCTACTCTCAGGTGTCCAGGCCGTATTTGTACGTATTTACTGGCTAGACTCAAAGATTATGTAGGGAGAAATTATTATTCCTCGCGCGGATTTGCGAGGTGTAAAATAGTTTTGTAGGTTATACCTGGTTGGACCCGTGAAAACGGTTGTATACTAGTAATTTTTGGGGAACACCGTGAGGCACTAAATAGTAGCGCAGCAGTCAGTTAAAGACATGCAGGCCCAAGCGAGGCAAACTTGGCTCGAAGGAAGAAGCGGAAAAGCGAAGTAGAAAAAAAAAACTCCATGTAAGAAAAAGAAAAATCGGACGCGTGACGGGAGAAAGTTAGGTGAGGCAATGGATTCGGAGCGGGGAGGAGAGTCGTGTAGCAATAGAATGTGATTCGAAATCTGACGCGAGGTGTCACAGGAAAGTTAGGTGAAGCAACGGAGCCAGGGGGGAGACACGGAGCAATATTTCGAATAAGTTTCGAATTCAAATTAGAAACCGAGCGCGTGGTGATATAGAGGAAAGTTAGGTGGATGAACAAATTTAGGCGGGAAGAAGAGAAAAATACAGTAGGACTCAAATATGAAATTACCAGGAGCTATCAGATCTGGATTGCACGCGAACTACCTGAGGGATTTCGTCAGCAGTCCAGCACAGACGCAGCGCCCGTACTAGTATGATTGAGCGGCTACTGAGGACTGCACTTGGATCCGACGTAGGGTTGTGTGGCCAATCTGAAGTAAGACGCTCGAGGGTAGCGTGTGTGCAAGGGAAGGCAGCAACATATAACGTGGACAATGCCACATCGGTCCACATTCGGTCGTAGGGTGGCAAGTGTTGGTGGGGTGAAAGGCACTGGGCAACTTGAAGTGGTTAGCCTCCTGATGAGACCGGAGCGCACCCAGTTGAAACATGTAGGGGAATGCGTGCGCGTTTCGAACATGAGTACACGCTTGTATATTCTTGGGTGTAATATCCTCTGAATTGCGTGTGAAGAGCAATCGACCATTGCTTGTCTTTCTCCTCGTCATACATTTTGAAATATATCTTCGTAATTGTTTTTTTTTTTTTGATATAAAGGAATGTGAAAGCACCCTTTCGCGTCGATTGTCCAGACCGGTCCTGTACGGTTTTGTTCGAGTGGTGACATTGCCTTTGTTGGCGATAGTGACATGTTAGTCCGCCATCTCTCTTTCCTGCACCACTGCTGGCGGTGGCGTACCCGTCGTTGATTTCCCCCTGCGTCATAGTCGTTGTTTGGGAGCGTTGTCGGTGCGAATACCCTTACAAGGGTATCCGCCCTGGTTTTTGCAGGTGGCGGGAAAAGTGCGTATCGTTAAGATAAGCCGCGTGAGGCGTGACTGTATCTGAGGCCCGCCTTGGCCTGGTAGGAGGTATGTGGGCGCGCAATTTTTAGGTGCGCGTGTGATTTTTCCTTTTAATTGAGGGGGCTGCCGGTGTAGCCGACCGACCTGGACCGTGTGACGGGTTTGGTTGAAGCATGAAAGTTCATCTTGGTTAGTGCGCGCGACCGATGGTAGGGCTGGCGTGCCGGTAGGCGCACGGCACGGCCACGGCGTGGGGCGATAGGCCGGTGCGGGCATGTAGAGGCCGTGGGTATAAATGTGGGCTGAAAGAGTGGTCGGGGCGGCATCTTGGCCCGGAGCACTGCGTGGTACCACTTTGTATGGGAGGCCTCGCCTGCTGGTACCAGGCTTGGTCTTAGCCCTATCGGTTACGGCGTTGGACTATTGCCATGGAGGTATGGGGAGCGAGGCCAGCGAACGACGACGCAGGAGCTACGGAGCAGCAAGAAGCGGAGGGGTTGAGGGTCCTGCGGGACTATCCCCCTTTGTTTTGTTGGAGGACTCCGGTCGCGGGCCCGCGCCGCAGGGCAAAGGGGGTCTTGGTGAAGGTCGCGGTCGGTACCCCTTTGGCGATCCCCTTCCTTGATCCGTTCAGGGGGCTTACCTTTAATTTCACCTTCTACCCTATTTTGTCTCCTTCCTTGGTTACGATCGTAGGGTTAAAAAGGGGGTGGAAGGGAGGGTCGGCTAACCTTTGGGGAAGCGATAGGGCGTTGGCGGATGCAAGCCCTACGAGATACCGGTAAATCTGGGGCAGTATCGAGAAGATCCGCGGTGACAGCGGAGGAACGATGGAGGTGGAGAGATCCGGGGGCCGTTCCCGGACGTGAAGTGGGCTAAGGTGCGCGAGTCCTTCGGGACATCTGTTAAAATTGGATTCATACTGAGAAGATTAGCCCGGCCACTACGCAGAAGTGACGCGCGCAGATCCGGGAATGAACCCGAACACGAGCCGGGCCGGGTGCGCGCGCGAGAGCAAGGGGGGGGGGCCGAGGGGCCGTCGGAAGAGTCGCGGGGCGTTGCCCCGGACGAAGTCCTTCAGCACATTCGTTCAGATGGAACGGTACAGAGGGGGTCCGCACTACCGCGGCGCGAAGGTGGTGCGCGAAGGCTCGAGCTGAACCTGGGCACAGGTCGCGCCGGGTGCATGCAGGAGAAATAAAACGAGGGCGGGGTGGTGTCGAGGCCGCCCGAACTCTGCAAGGGCCGATGGCCAAGGGAGGACCGACGAGCTGCCGAAGTATAAATTAAGGAGCAGCGCCCGACCGCTCGCTGATTTGTGAGGGAGCCATGCGGAAGCACTGTCCTAGTGCCGTGTGCGAGGAGGTCTGTAGTACGCCCGAAGATCGAAGTGGGCTGAGAGAGCGGCCGATGGCAGGGCAGGGACTAGCGGGCGGTGAGACGGATTAGCGGAAGTAGCGACAGGGGAGCTGAGTGAACCCAAACGAGAATCGCGTCAGGGTGCATGCGAGGTGGAGAGAGAGTTGCGATGAGCGATGGCGGGTCAAAGGCAGGGTAGCTCACCCGTTCCTTGATGGAATCGGGCGGGCCAAGTTGCGAGAAAGGGGTTTTTGACCGTGCGACCCCGAATATGCAATTAGATTGGGGGTCAGATGCGTAGAAGTAGAGTTAGTAGGGACATGGAGTGCGCGGTTGTAACAGGGATATGGATATGGTGGAAATAGAAAAGGCAAAGAACTTGTTCGAACCACGAGGGAAGCCAAGCGGGGCAAAGTGCTAGGCGAAGGTTCTAAAGAGGGGCGAATGAGGCGGTGGAGGCGGATTTTGCGACGGGATAGTGGATTGTGGAATACGGGGTAGGGAGCCTGCGCATGGGGAGGACTCGCTTCGCAGTGGGAGTGCATCCGGCCTAGTTCAGGCGGAACATCCACTCACTTTTGCTTATCCCATCGGAGCGAGCAGCGTGAGACCGGGCGCAAGGTGGGAGACTTACCTGCCTGTCGGAGCATTGCTCATTTTGTCGACGGAAGTAGTCACCCCATATCCCTTCGCGTGCACGACTGAAGGATGTGCGCCTGACCGAGCTCCAGCGGAAGGTTCAATCGGGTAGGCTCGTCCGAGACGAAGGGGATGGCGGCGGAAGGCAGCTGCGGAGTCGTAGTACTTACCACAGGCTGCAGGCGGATATATCCGCCTTCGTTTTAGTATGGGATTCATTCGATGGCTGGCTATCCCACAGGAGGGAGTGGCGGAGGAAGACTGTGAGGGTAGCGGGGCAGGAAAGCTACCTGCAGGTCAGCGCACTGCATATAGGTGGAGGTATGAAGGCAGCGCAACACAGGAGACTTGCCTGTTGACGGGGGAGGAGCCCCTATCAGTGGAACTCGCGTGCGGGAGGCTGGGAGCCAGTGGAGTCGAGGGTCAGTCATTCGGTCTCGATTGGCCGTATGAAGGGAGGTTGCACAGTTGCAGGCTGCTCAACCGGACGTAAGCTTGAGGGTATTAGACTGCGGGGGTGAGCCCGAGAGCGGAGCCGGTCCTGGCTTGCTCTAGGCAATGTTTAGTCGGGATCAGTGAAGGAGGCAGAGCCATTACAGGCGCAGGATAGCTGCTGCGGCTAGGGTCACCTAGACTGCTGTGTACTCGAAGGGCAGTTGCACAGACCGGGACTACCACTGAAGTATGGGCCAGCCCGCACGCTGCTTATAGCCAAGCGGAGTAGCGAAGGAGCCAGTCGTGGACCTGTTTGCTGACCAATGTGCTTTGTGTCGTCAGCCTGTGAATCAGAGAACCGAACCATGAAAGTGTATGTGTAGCTGAGGGATGATAGGTTGTCATTGCTACTAGTCGGGAGAGCGAAGGGGAGTTGCTGTGGCCTGGCTTTCAGCTTTATCGCCACCTGAGAGAAGGGATTGTCGTGGAGGTGAGCCTGTTGCAGCGCCATTAACTTTGTTGTTGCTCGGGATAGCGGCTCCAACGGGTCGCAACTGTGGCTGGTTACTGTGCGTTGCCGTGCGCAGCCTGGTGGCGAGCGGAGGCTGTTTTCTGTAGACTGAGGGGTAGTCAGATGGGGAGGAGGGGCTATTACTGCGATCCGGATGTTCATCAGGGGAGCCTATTTCGGCGGTTCGACTCCCAATCGACCAAGCTACTGTTATTTTGGCCGCAATTGTGGGGCCCTCAGGCGAAGGAAGATTTTGAGGCCCTCTCCCGCGAGTCTGAGCGCACCTCCCTTGTACCTGAGAGTCTGAGCTTTCTTCTTCTGCCTTTCTTATTCTAAGTCTTGTCTGATTGGTTCTGAGAGGAAGGCAGCAGGCGGGATTGCGACCCGCACTCCGTGCCAAGGCCTCTGTGGGAGGTTGCCCCACCGATTGCGGAAGCTCTGCCGGGGCTCAGGAGGAGTCCTGGAGGCAGGGAACTGAGTGGTGATTCCCTGACTCCCTCTATAAACCCAGTTATAACCCCTACTTGTACACCCTTCTATGGCTGACTGAGCGTATGGGGTGAACCCTGTATTGGATTTGGTTTGACTTTCAGGACTTGAATTCATACTAAGTAAAGGAGTGTGTGTGCAATGTCAGTTTCAGATTTGTTGGTTGTCTGAAAGCAGATTGTGAACAAAAGGGGTTGTGTCTGGGGGAAGGTTGGGAGGAACCCGGTGCTGTGAATTGCATGGAGGGTCAGGACGCTCTAAAAGCTTAGGTGACCTGACTGCTCTGACTTGTGAAGGCTTGATTATGAGGGATTTTCAGGAACCCAGGGCGCTTTATAAGTTTAGGTGCCTTGGGTCGTCTTGTTTTTTTGGGAATTCTTTCAGTTTCTTTGGTTCAGAACGAGGGGGTCTGAACCGCTCTATAAGTTTAGGTGGCTCAACCCTTCTCCTGTTTTGTTCTAAGGGGGTAATTCTGGCAGGGGACAGGCCGCTCTATAAGTTTAGGCGGTTTGCCCTACTGCCTCGCACAGACTAGATCAGAGAGGAACGAACCTAGCAGAGGATCAGACCGCTCTATAAGTTTAGGTAATCTGACCCAATGCCTCGCACATGTTGGAACCAATAGTTATAATTTGGTTATATTATATTACTATGTTATTAAGAACAGGCTAGCCAGACCGCTCTATAAGCTTAGGTAGTCTGGCTATAGTTTATCATAATTGAAGAGAGTATAACTAAGAGGCATAACTGAAGGTAAGCCTGGGCAGACTGAGCAATGTTCTAAGTTGAGCGGCTCAGCCCTATGTCCATCTTGAAGATTAAGTTCAGAGAGATATATACAACTTGGTTATTTAAATAGAATGGCCTAGTCATATGCCCAAAATAAGATAGAAGTAGTTGTGCCCTCTGTTTGTGTATACTTGGCTAAGTCAGAACACTCTATAAGTTTAGGCATTCTGACTTCAGGCCTGGCTAAGTTGGGCGCGCTCTGTAAGTTCAGGTGGCCTGACCTATGTCTTACGTAAGCCGGGTATGAAGGGATAATTCACAGAGGGAGCATGAACTATTGTTTGCTAAGGAGCTTGGGGTTGGTGAAAGTACTTACCCTTGTGGTTTGGCCCGCATTTTCTGAGTTGACTTTATTTTACTTAGATCGATTCTTGCATTTTATGAAACTCACTGTTATACTTGGACTTGTATAAATTTTGGTAAGCTACTTTATCTACGGGAAGCGCTGCCGAAATTTTTACAGATTCAAGTAATTAAATAAATTTTTACTTGTCAAAGTTCACCTTGTCTTTTCTTTATATCTGACTTAGTAAAAATTTGGAAAGTCTCCCTTTCTAAAGGGAGTGCTGCCCAAAGTTTTGCTAATTCAGGGCGTTAGACAAAATTGGACTTTGGGAAGTCAAAGTTAGTCTCGAGTTTTAAACTTAACTTTGTATAAATCTTGGGAAAACACTTTTCTAGGGGGAGTGCTGCCGAAATTTCTGCAAAACTAAGGAGTTTGTCAGATTTTGCGTGAGTTGGGCTCAAGGTTGTGGCCGAGTCCAAACCTGACTTAGTATAAATCTGGGAGATCTCCATTTCTAAAGGGAGTGCTGCCCAAATTCTTACTAATTTAGGGAGTTAGACAAAATTTGACTTCCTGGAGTTATAGACTATTTTGGCTGTTATATCCGGGTTGATATAAATTCTGAAAAGACACTTTTTCTACGGGAAGCGCTGCCGAAATTTTCTCAGTTTTAAAGGAGATAACTTATATTTTCACAGGTAGCGACTTTGGCGATCCACCCTGAATAGGGGAGATTCTGCCATTAGCTTGCCTTTGCTTTGGACACTGGTTAGAGGTAGGCTTGGATTAGTGGGCAGACAGCTCGAGTGAGAACGTGGTATGAAAGTTCATCCCCCATGTGCTGATGATTTAGCTTGGGCATTGACCTGTCTTATGGTACAGACCTTTCTCGGACGTCTGGTTCAGGACTTGGACTAGTTTCAGCTCGATCCAACAGAAAAATTCCCATGAGAAATGAAAGTTGAAAAAATATTCCATACAAAAAAAATCCTTCATATTTGTAAATTATCATTCCAATGTTCGTCCAATTCTAAAATTTACAGTTTTATTTGATAAATTCCCGTCTAAATATGAGCATCCCCTTCCAACTACAACTATTTGTTCAAGATGGAATGAAAGTCTGGACAACTTTATGAAATGTTTTAATTAAACTTTCATTCTATTACAACAAATATCTTCTAATTTAAATTGGACTAACCTATTTATGACTGGAAATCCTTACTTAGAATGACAGTCCAATTAAAATATTTTATGAACTCATCCAGACTTTCATTCCATCTCTAGCATGCAGTTCAAATAAGAAGGGATACCCCATTCTTGGAAGGAAAGTTTTCAAGTAAGACGAAAAATTTAAAAATTTGAATGACATTTTTTAAGATGGAAGGAAAATTTGAAATTTATAATGTATTATACTATAGAATGATTATTTAATTCTGGAAATTTTTTCTGTTGTGCTATAAGGATCGTCTTCTGTTATCACTGATTACAGGTCGGTTGCCGATTCCTCAGTCTACGACTCAATTCCAACTCACTCTCCATACCCAACCTAAAAGGCTTTAGCCCTGGTGACTTTATTGTTTGTTGAGATTTTCACCCGGGCTTTTATTGAATGGCCATTTGACAAAGGTACTGAGTATTTAATTATGGTTGTTTGGACAGGAGGTTGGGGCTTACATGGCTAAAGCAATAGGTATGAGTGCGGAGATTGGTTGGGGTTGACTCCGTGTAGTGTGTGTTTTGTCGTTCGATTCTTTATGTGATTGCAGGTATGTCTTGTGGCTCAGATTTTGGATTTGGATTGCCTGCGATCCCATATATATACATATGGTTGTGAGGAGTCTCACCGTGCCTGTGAGAAGTGATCGCCGCAACTCTATCTCCCTTATGCATGTATGTGTGGGTGCACTTACGATGAACGTTCGTGTGGCCTAAGGGGCTCCATGTTAAAAGCCTGCTTAGAGGTTGAGACTGAGAGGCATAGGAAAGACCTTTCCTTTTGCCTGTTTGCCTTTTGGGGCTTTCTTAGTCGGACGTTGGTCCTTGGCCGAGATTCAAGGTCCTTGTCCAGGACATCCCAAGCCATAGACTCTGCAGGGGAGGAATTTCCCCTCGTACAGAGCCTATTTGCATTGGTCGTCGAGACACCCCACCCTGAAGGCGGAAATGTCGCGAGGGCCGCGGTGTGTCCTTCAGTCGTTCAATATCGTGAGGGGTGACCCCTCACGATATATTCCTTCAGCCATTCAATATCGCGAGGCCGAAGCCACGAGTACCACGTGTGACTGGCATCGTCGGTTGGTATGGGACTGGCCTGCAGCCGCGCGCCTTATAGTAGAATTTTGTGCACAATGCTTCCTCGCCCTAGCGTCTAAAGGTTATGGGATTGGAGGACTTACACAATCGCGTGAGAGTTTGGCAGAGTGTAGGCCGCGGCGGCAAGAAAAGAGGAAAATGGGGATGCCCAGGCAATGATTTTCGGCATGGGGGCCCCCGCCATACTTTTGCTTTTTGAGTTATCATGGTTGGACGTTATAGTCCATGGCAGCCGTCAAAGTCAAACCCCTTGACTTCCGCCCAGGCCTGGAGTAGGACTTACCTCCAGGGCCGCAAGAAACGACTTCCACCACATGTATGGACCTGTGTACCACCCGCTCTGCATAAGGTGCAGAAGGGGGTGTGTGGTCTTCAACCGCGCATAGCGGTTGTCTGGCGTCGAGAGACTAACCCTCAAGGCGTGTGTAAGCGGACACTTGAGTGTCGAACGCGACCCTCGAGATTAACGAGGGCCGCGCGAGTATGGGTACTACATAGTACGCCATCATCGCGACTGTTTGCGTGCGCTTGCATTGCGAGTCGATATGAGTAGGCCCTGCGTCTGCGCAGTTTTATACTATGTCTCGCGCGCGACGCCTATCCGATTTCCGCAGTGGAAAGTTACGGGATGGCCACTGAAGGGGCTAGGAGCATTGTCGCGTTGTTTGTGTTGTGTCGTTTCATATGTATGCGTGTGTGTTTCTTTTGTGTGTTCGTAGAGTGGTGTGCGCGTGGTGTGTGGGATGCGTCCTAGTTGACCGACGACGAGCCGCGCTTGGGACTTCAACCCCCCAAGATGTCGGTTCGCGTATGGGTCCGATAGGCGTATTACCACTCGTACCCCCTATGCTACAGCGAACGAGAAATGCCCTCGGCTGGTCCACCTCTGCGATTGCAACCGAGTAGCTTTCGTATTGTGGACTGGTAGCTCGGCGGGTATACGCCCACCGAAGGGAGGTGACAGCTCCCGTAAGGTGGAGGTAAGTTGTGCCTCACGTAGGCCCTATCCTGTCATAGGGGCTCGCGAGGGGTATGGCTGGCACATTCGGCCGGAGCGCCCTAAGGAAGCTCCATTTGTGTGTTCGTGACGAGGTTGGTCCAACTCCTACGTGACGCGGCCGAGAGGGTCCCGCGCTGCCACGTGCGGTGTCAGACCGATGCGCGCGACAGTGTGTGTGTGTGGGTGGTCCTGCGTGGGAGCTTTGTCGATCGGTCGTCCACGGCTTAGTTCGGGTGGTCAAATGACTCAAATTGCATCTGTCAGCAAGTCTTTCCAGCGGCCATCTCTCTGTCCTGCATCAGCGTTGGCGGTGGCGTTGCTGTCGTGCTTTCCCCCCGACGCCATAGCCGTTCTTCAGGGAGTGTGTGTGCGTGTTGCTTCGTCTGTGTTCCGTCGCTTCACGTCCTTTTGCATATGTCATTGTCGTGCTTGCGCTCGCGCGTTTGGAGTAACCGTTGTCTTGCACGTTCGTGCTCGTCCCCTTTGGTGCAGGTGTGTGTATATCGGTGTGCGCATGTGCGTTTGGGTTAGCGTGTGTGTAAGTATCTTCATATGCGTCTGTGTCTGTACTGGGTCGTATCTGTGTTCCTTGGTTTTCACTTTTTTTTTTTCTTTTAGAGTTTCCTTTCCGCCGCGTCTGCGATCCGTCATCTCCACTACGACGATGGTGGATCTTGGGGACGGAGATCACGGCTTCGTTGCTATTGATGGGTGGGGG